>JASWHV010000015.1:65635990-66093490 GCA_030760725.1 Neostapfia colusana
CCGCAGCGGCGCTTCGCCGGAGCTCTCGCTGCCGGGCGTTCCGCCGCCCAACCTTCAATGAAACTTGCCGCCTGTGCCTAACTTGGCTCGGAGAACACGCTGGTGCCCTCACCGAAGCATGGCGATGGCCGGAACCATGCCCGCGACGGTGACAGTGGCTCTCTCTACTCCGGCGATGTCGCCCGGGCTACTCAGGGCCTTATTCTTCAAAAGGTTTGCTCCTACAGCTCCGCTGTGGCATGCTGAGCACGAATATGAGCTCGGTTGGCCATGGAAACGGCTGGAGCTACATGCTCACCATCGACCTATGCCCGATATCGGCTGTGAGCTGAAAAACTCGATAACCAGAGTCTATACTCAACGGTTCTTCGTAATTTTTGATCCTAAATGGTCGTGGCAGGGTGTAGATCATGTGTGTAGCTATGTATACCCGGTGATGAGCTAATACCCACGAATTTCTGGATTTGGTACGGCTCGGCCCTAAGACCACAGAAACATTCCCTGGGAAAATTCTCCCAGAACAGTGCATGAAATGATGAACGGTTTGGACGAGCAGGACCAGCACCTTAGGGCGGTTGTTTCTTGTGTTGATCGTCGGGCACGAGGGAGCCTGTGTTGTCCGGGCACCGGCGATCATAGGGCGGCAAACACCGAGTGCATCGCTGCGGTTGTGTGTGGTGGAACAGAGAGGACGAGGGAAAGTTCACGCAGACCAGCGGTGCAAGCGCGTGTTTTGTAGCCGGCGCCCTCATCCCTCGAACAGGAGGTGGCGTGGCGACCGCGTTGGGGCGGGGTTTCGCCCGTGCGCTGGCGACCGCAGAGATGTTCGACCGAGGGCCTGAGTCGGTTCGGTCTCTGTGAGGCTGACCAGTGGGTCCCTTCCCCCCTAATTCATTTTCTGATTTTTCCTTTCTGTTTTTACTGAAAATATCCCCAGCTACTCACAATTGAATGTGAGACTTAATCACTAAGTCACAGTTTGAATTTGGTTTCCCAAATTTGAACTTTTTTTTGGCTAAACTTGCTTCATGTTTAAACTGAAATTTAAATTCAGTTTTGAATTATTGCAAATTTAGCTCCCGACAAGATGAATTCCAATGGGGATGAAAATTGGTGGACTAACTCAGAAAAATGTTCTGAGTTTGAATATGAAGCCAACTTTTGAATTTAAGTGATGAAAGTTGCTGCAATTTGACTTTACATTCAAATTGGCCTCTTTTTCAAATGCCTCCAAAAGTGCCTCAAAAAGTGTTGGATTTGCATGAAACTTGGCCTGAACCTTCCCAAGACTTTTTAAGTTCTAGGGGTGAGCTCAACCTCTCATGTTCATGTAACACCCCAAAACCTGTTAAGAGGGGAATTTAAAAAGTTTTGGATGTATTGCATGTGGTGCAGAAATTCAAATTCAAATTGGAATTCAAATTAAACTCAAAACAGAAAAGAAAAAGAAAAAGAAAAAATAAACCCCCCGGCCAGTGGGCCGAAACCCACCAGCCGGCCCACCCACCCCCGCGCCAGCCCGCAGCCGCGCGCCCCCTCTCCCTCTCACTGACATGCGGGGCCCGCCTGTCATCCCCGACCTCCCGCTCGCGCCAACCGCCGGGCTCTTCCGCGCGCGCGCGATCGTAACCAAACCGGAATTCCGCGTCCCTCAGCCCGACTTCCGGTCCCAGACGACTCAAACTCGATCTAAACAAACCCGCCACCCTCCCCCATCTATAAAAACGCCGGCATCACCCCGTTTTTTCCCCACGATCAACCGTTTTTCCTCCCGGAGAGAACCAGAGTTTCTCCGGCCAATTTCTCTCGATCTTCGCTCGGGATTTCTGATCTAACGCGCTGATATTGATCCACCGCCTCCAGGGAATCACGCAGGAGCAGAAAACTCGGTAGATTTTGCCCTAGACACAGCTCCGACGAGCATCGCCGCTGTTCCAGCTCGGACATCGTCGCCGACCGCCTTCCAGGACCTCCGAGCTCAAGAAAAACCCCGAGGTGAGATCCCCGACCTCCCCTCTACCGATCTATGCCATGAAATCCCAGTTTTAGGAAGAATTGACGAAGATCCGAAGTTTTCCGGCGAGATCGCCGCCTCCCGCCGCCGCACGCCGCCGGGCAGCGCCGCCCGCGCTCGATTAGAGCGACGTGGCCGCTTGTGCGCCGTCTATTTTAAATCACACGGTAGAATTTAAATCCCCGCGTACCGGTTCGACGTTATAATCTCAGCCGTTTGTTTTAAATCGGACGGTCCACGTCAGCCCCATGTTATAAAGACCGGGATTCTTACGCGCTACCCCCTGGGGTTCTCGGAAAATATGAGCTAGCCCCGGAAACTTCTGATCTAGCCCCTGGAACTTTAGAAATTCATGTAAATTCATTTAAAAATAAGTTTTAGCCCCTAGACTTAATAAAAATTAGGAAAACCCCTCTGTTATGTGTAGTTAGACCCCTGGAAATTTATGAAATAATATAATAGACCCTGTATTGGGGTGAGTTTACCTTTTTAACGCTATGTGATATTAAATTTAGGAATTTGAATATGTGATTAGTATTTAAAATTTAAAAGATGGGACAAACACATTGTAAATTCAAATTTAAACTTTCCTAGTACTTGGAAAACTTTGGAGTGAGATAAAAATAGATTTTTGGCTGAAATGAATCTGTCTAATTTATTATTCACATTTATTAGTTATAGGGACACATTTTTAAGTTAGAGAATAATTCTGAAAATTGATAAAATAAATTTATATTAGTTCACATCAGAGGAGAAGTTCAAAAATATATTATTTAATATTTTAGATCAGAACCTATTCTGTTTAGATGAGGTGTCTTACTATTTTCCTAATAAAGTTCACATTTAGGCATAAGAAATAAATCGGAAAATATAGCAAGCTAGGTGTGAATAACTAGAAAATGATAAATGAAGTTTCCAAAATCCAAAGAATTCAGTTTAGGATTGGTAGAAGGTCTGAAAACCATTTGGAGTAGGAAATTACCTTGCATGCACTCTTGGTAGCTAAAGAGGGTATTAAAGAATTTGTTTAAATTGGGAATTTATATATAGTGTACAAACAGAAATCTGAATACAAAAGCTAGAAATAATATACATATGTTTAAAAGTGCATGTAGGTCAAAAATCACCACACATAGAGTAACCACAACCCTTAGAAGTGTGAATAACTTTCATAGGTGTGAATGTTTGGTTTGTATGAAGTGAAAGTGTGAACTATGTATTATGGATTGTTGTTTTCTGTTGCTATGTGTGATGGTATGAGTAGAACCTGCCCCATAGCAAGTTCTTCCCTTCCAAGACCAAGACTTTCCATTCCTAGAGCAGCAGGAAGAAGGCAAGTGTCCTTGACTACTTTGTTCCTATACTAGGATGTGTAGATAGAATTAATTGCATTGTCAATTGAAATATGAAGCCCATGCTAGGAAGTTTCCCTAGAATTGTATTACCTTGTTTCCTTGTAGATTGGGATGGGATTTTGCTTTATTATGTCATTCATTCATTTTACTTATGCTTAGCCATGCTTAGAATGGGATAATTGGGATATGAGATCATCAAATTGTTTACCTTACTCTTGAATGAGATATTATGAGTTATGTAGAGGTAGGGATCAAGGCAAGTTGGATGAATTGGTTGGTGCTGGGTGCACGAGACTCGGGTTTGTGTTTAGTACTTGCCTGTATCCTAAGGACCGGTTCATGGAGCATGTAACCTGGCTTTACCATGCCAACCACATGCTGAGATGGGGCAGCTTGGCCAATTAATTAGGTGTATCCCCGGCGTAGTATGGGTGTGTTAGATGGTGCGGGGAATAGGTGTCAGCTGGACTACCATATGAACCGCAAGGCTCAAGAGGGGGCCACTGCAGCGGGGTTGGAGCCTCTTGTATGCTGTTAGGGGTGAAACCTCAGTGGGCCCACGCTCGTCGGGAATCCCTTTGTAAAGGCTTCGTAGTGATCTCCTGGCTACACACCTGGGAAGTGTGAATGTGGTTCGTGGCCACTGGCATAATGGAGGTTCTTTTAGTCCACCCGGCAACGGGGGATGAAATCACTACATGTGGGTACAGTGGTGCAAACTCTGCAGAGTCAAAACTATCATGATAGCCGTGCTCGCGGTCAAGAGCGGCTTGGACTTATTCATGATTACAGTATGATGACCTTGGAGGTTGTGGATGTTAAGCGGGGAGCTTAACATTGGAAATGATGTTATGGTTATTTGATTATGATGATGGGATGGGAGATTGGGACCATTTCACCTGTGTAGTAATGTAGGTGCTTAATAAGCTAAGATGGTAGGCAAAAATTGCATAGTGCTTCAACCATGAGTTTGACCACTCCTTGTTCTAGCCATGCATGACATAACTTTCCCACACTTGCTGAGTACCATCGGTACTCAACCTTGCATATTTGTTGGTTTATATTGCTGCTCAGGTCAAGAGAATGATGTGGTGTTTAATGATCAAGACTTTGGACCCGAAGAAGGTTTCTAGGTTCATGGAGTCCCCCGGGCAACACCTGTGACGGAGCCCACAAGAATAATATTCCGCTGCTAGTTTATTTTCTTGTGATGAACTTATTATCGTCCATCGAGACATACACTATGTAAGACTTATTTATATTCGACACCTGGCTTGTAATAAATGATGCTCCACTATTTGTCATCAAATGTATAAGAAAATGATCCTGGCATACATGTGATATTCGCTCGGTTGTTCTTCGAAGAAACCGGGTGTGACAGAAGTGGTATCAGAGCCAAGGTTGCCCATAGGAACGTGGACCTAGGTAGAAATGGACGTATTTAAGGACCCTATTTTCTTAAAAACTATTTTACAAGGTGTGGGTTGAAAAGTGTTATTTAATGGGCCACTTTATTCATCTTACCCCATCTTTTATTCAAAATAGGATTTCTGTTTAAAATCTTATCTAACTTAATTTTAAATGCTTTATGTTTTAGATGGTTCGCATGATCCGCACCGCCCGCAAGTCCACCGGAGGGAGAGTTCCCGTAGTTGCCCTTGCCCTGAGAGAGGAGAACCGTCCGGTGATGTATCTCTCCTACGGATTGGCAGTAGGAGGCTTGTTGCGCCGTCTTCGACGCATGCTCCAAGCCGCCGGCAATACGGGCAAGCTAATCATACACTATAGCTCCACCAAGACCATCCGTGAGAAGAGGGAAGAATGGAGTTCAGAGATGAGGATTATCCACAAAAATCAGATGCTCAAGATCCACCGCTCTCCAACTTGTCGAGCAACACAGGTCGATGCGGAGAAGGATGTCACCTGGGAGGCAATCACCTGTCAGAGTCACATCTATCGTCGTCACCTGGACAGGACTGAGTACATGTATGTCCTCCAGCGCGAGAGTGGTACAACGGAGTACAAGTACCCGCCAGTGCAGCAGGGGACTTCCCACGAGCACATGGACTTGTGCTTGGAGGATGCTGCTATGCTCAACACTCGACTGTAGGAGTGTCAGCAGGAGCTTCAGGATGTTCGTGACACCCTGAAAGAAACTGAGGCGTTGCTTCGAGCCTGCTTGAGGGCGAGAGAAAGAGGAGATGGGAATGAACTGTGTGTCACCGTGAATGACACATGGACTCCTGACTCCCCAGATCATCGGGCGATCAGGCGTCGTCGCACTTCTCCACCAGCAGCTTCCCCACCCAAAACGGAGTCATAAGGCAGCCGCAATAATGAGGAAGATCCCGAGGAGCCAGCTCAGTGATACGAGTAGTGTAGAGTCCTTCCCTTAGCTTAGCAGGATGTCGAGTAGTCGAGTCGTTACCTTAGTTAATGGTGTGTTAATGCTTGGTGTGTGACGTGAGTTGTGGAAGCCATGGGCGTTTTTCCACAACCTCGTCTTCAGGTTGTTTTGCTTTGGAGTGTGAACCCATATGAATTAAGAGTGCATTTATGTTCACGTAAGACATGAAATCCTCAGAAAATATAAAGGAAATAAGTTCTCAAAATCTTAAAGTTTAAACAAGCAAAAACTGGTAAGTTAATACGTAATGCTTTAAATTGACATTTGGTTGATCATGATGGATGGCCGGAAGAGGAAAGGGTCGTGCTGCCAATCCCGCCAACAACAACGATGAGGCAGGCAACCCTCATCTTTCTGGAGGCCAAGACAGGGGTGGTCGCCGTGAAGGAGTTGATCCCATCCACCAAATGCTTGAGAATCAAAATCAGCTCATCCAGAACCTGACTCAAGTGGTGGCCAACTTGCACCAAGCTCCACCTCCACAAGCTGCACCACGCCAACCAAGGTTGAGTGAGTTTCTAGGAACTCAACCTCCAAAGTTTGCAAGTGCTGCTGAACCCCTGGAGGCAGATGATTGGCTAAAGACCATTGAGAGCAAGATGAGGATTATACAATGCCAAGGGTATGAGAGAGTGCTGTTTGCCTCTCACCAATTGCATGGACCTGCTGCTGATTGGTGGACCGCTTACGTGGCCGCCCATCATGACCCTGAGAATATCACTTGGGAAGAGTTCAAGCGTAGCTTCCGCAACCGTTACATACCCAGGGGTGAACTCAAAAACAAGAGGAAGGAGTTCTTGGGATTGCAGCAAGGAAACATGACTGTGAGGGAATATCTCACTAAATTCACTCAACTCTCCCGTTATGCCCCACGGGACATAGAGACTGATGAGCAGAAACATGATTGTTTCGTGGAAGGACTTACCGCAGAAATGCAGCGTGCAATGTCCTCCAACGAGTATGAAAGCTTCCAAAAGATGGTGGACAGAGCATTTGTTGTAGAAAGGAAGCTGAAGGCCTTGGAAAATGAAAACAAGAGGAAGGCCGGGTGGTCACACCAAGCCTCGGGTAGCAACACCTGCCCACGTCTGATGCAGCAACCCGCAGGGCAGACGAGCCGTGCTGCGGTACCCTACTCAGCACCGAGAGGGTACAACCCGAACTTCAGGCCTCCGGCAGCACCAGCACCACCACAACGTCAGTTTGGACAGCAGCCTCACCCTACATATCAACCTCGACCAGCAGTACAAGGACCCCCAAACCAACCCCAAGACAACAAAGGCCAGGCACCTAAGGTTGGGGTGCAATGCTTTAACTGTGGTGAAGTGGGGCACTACGCCCATAAGTGCCCAAAGAAGAAGCCCGGGCAGCCGCAACAGCAGAATGTAATGCGAGGACGGGTGAACCACGTCACCATGGAGGAGGCGCAAGAGGCACCCGACGTGGTAGTTGGTAAGTTTCCTGCCAATTTACACATTGCAACCCTGCTGTTTGATTCTGGTGCTACCCACTCGTTCATTGCTCAAGGGTTTGTTAAGAAGCATGACCTAGCAACAACACAAATGAACCATATGCTAGCAGTAAACTCTCCAGGTGGAGAAATAAGGACAAGACAAGTGTGTCCCAAGGTGAATCTGGACATTAATGGGGTGGTATTTACTGCCAACCTCATAGTGATAGATTCACAAGGGATAGATATTATTTTGGGCATGGATTGGTTGACCAAACATAAGGGAATCATCCATTGTTCGACCAGAACGGTGGAACTAACTCACCCTAGTGGCACAAGAGTAAAGTTCATAACAATACAAGAGCCTAGGAGGGACATTAAATTAAATCAAGTTGAGGTGAAAGTGGAGGAGATCAGGATTATCAGGGAATACCCAAACGTTTTTCCGGAGGAGTTGCCAGGTATGCCTCCCGATCGTGAAGTGGAATTCGCGATTGAGCTAGTGCCTGGAACAGCTCCAATATACAAGAGACCTTATCGGATGGACTCCAAGCAGCTGGGAGAACTCAAGGATCATTTAAGAGAATGGACGGAGAAGGGGTATATTTGTCCTAGTTCCTCACCATGGGGAGCTCCGGTGATATTTGTGCCCAAGAAGGACGGAACCCAATGGTTATGCGTAGACTACCGTGCCTTGAATGAAGTAACCATCAAGAACAAGTACCCATTACCCCGCATTGAAGACTTGTTTGATCAGTTGAGGGGAGCTTGTGTGTTCTCAAAAATTGATCTCAGGTCGGGATACCACCAACTTAAGATAAGGCAAACTGATATTCCAAAGACAGCTTTCGTATCTCGCTACGGACTGTATGAATACACCGTCATGCCTTTCGGGCTAACTAATGCCCCGACATACTTCATATATCTCATGAACAAGGTATTCATGGAATATCTAGACAAATTTGTGGTGGTTTTCATAGATGACATTCTCGTCTTCTCCAAAGATGAAGAGGAACATGAGAAACATCTAAGGTTGGCGTTGCAGAAGCTGAGAGAACACCAACTATATGCCAAGTTGAGCAAGTGTGAGTTTTGGCTGAAGAGAGTTCCCTTCTTAGGACATATAATCTCGGAGGGAGGAATCTCCATAGATCCCGCCAAGATCGAGGATATACAGAAGTGGAAGACCCCTGAGAATGTCGGGGACGTTCGAAGCTTCTTGGGATTGGCTGGATACTATCGACGGTTTATTGAGGGATTCTCCAAGATCTCGAGACCCCTCACCAAACTGTTGGAGAAGGGAATCACATTCACATGGACGCCGTAGTGCGAGACGAGTTTTCAGGAGCTAAAGAAAAGATTGACAACAGCCCCAGTGCTAGTTATGCCAGATATGCAGAAGAACTTTTCGGTGTACTGCGATGCCTCTGGAAACGGGTTGGGATGTGTTCTCATGCAAGAAGGGCATGTCGTGGCTTATGCATCCCGGCAGCTCCGGAAACATGAGAAGAACTATCCTACACATGACCTAGAACTAGCCGCAGTGGTACACGCGTTGAAAATTTGGCGGCACTACTTGATGGGGAAGAGGACAGAGATATATACAGATCATAAGAGTTTAAAGTACATTTTCACACAGCCAGATCTCAACCTCAAACAAAGGAGATGGTTAGAGCTAATCAATGACTTTGATGTGGGCATCAACTATCATTCTGGGAAAGCGAACGTCGTGGCAGATGCTTTAAGTCGGAAAGTGCAGGTCAATAGGTTGAGCTTGAAGGACATGCCTGCAGAATTGAAGGACGATGTTATAAGACTCAATCTATGCCTTGTGAATAGTGGTGAAGCCATCGCCATGGAAGTGAACTCCACACTAGAGCAAGACATATGCAATGGTCAAAAGAATGATGAGAAGATACAAGAAATCTGACAACTCATCAAGCATAATAGAGCCCCTGGTTTCAGAGAGGATGAACAAGGTACGGTGTGGCACGGGAAAAGAATCTGTGTGCATGAAGTGAAGGAGATCCGTGAATTGATTTTGAAGGAGGCTCATGATTCCGACTATTCCATCTATCCTGGGAGTACGAAGATGTACCAGGACCTCAAGAGCAGGTATTGGTGGTATGGCATGAAGCGAGATGTCGCGGAACATGTTGCCCTATGTGACACATGTCAGTTGGTGAAAGCGGAACATCAACGACCCGCGGGGTTATTGCAACCACTCAAAGTGCCTGAATGGAAATGGGAAGAAATCGATATGGATTTCATAGTGGGATTGCCTAGGACCCAATCAGGATACGATTCGATATGGGTCATCATCGACAGGCTAACCAAGGTAGCTCATTTCATCCCCGTGAAAGAAAGCTACAGCGGATCCAAATTAGCGGAGTTGTACATGTCAAGGATCATGGGTTACCATGGAGTGCCAAAGAAGATAGTGTCGGATCGAGGGACACATTTCACCTCAAGGTTCTGGTAGAAGTTGCATGAAACCATGGGACCCCATCTGAATTTTAGTTCTGCCTATCATCCCCAAACTGACGGGCAGACGGAAAGAACCAATCAGATCGTTGAGGATATGCTGAGAGCGTGTGCACTCAAAAACAATCGGAGTTGGGATAAGAACTTACCGTATGCGGAGTTCTCCTATAACAACAGCTATCAGGCTAGTATGAAGATGTCACTGTTTGAAGCTTTGTACGGGAGGAAGTGTAGAACTCCACTATTTGGGAACCAAACAGGTGAGAGTAAAGTGTTTGGACCCGAGGTACTACAGGAAGCCGAGGCAAAAGTGAGGGAAATCCGCAACAACTTGAGGATAGCACAGACACGACAAAAGAGCTATGCCTATGTACGAAGAGATGAGCTCGTTTTCAACGTGGGGGACTATGTCTATCTCAAGGTGTCCCCTATCCGAGGACTTCGTCGGTTCAAGGTGAAAGGGAAGTTATCACCTCGATACATCGGACCCTTTCAAGTTCTGGAGAGGAAAGACGAAGTGGCGTATCAACTAGAATTACCGGCTCGCCTATCGGATGTGCATGACATATTCCATGTGTCACAGCTCAAGAAATGTCTGAGAACACCTGAAGAGATGTTACCCATGAATGAGGTTGACGTAGCTGAGGATCTGTCTTATGCCGAGCAACCATCCAGGATTTTGGAGACAATGGAACGCCTCACAAGAAATACAAGAATCCGGATGTGCATGGTGCAGTGGAAGCATCACTCGGAAGAGGAAGCCACATGGGAGCGAGAAGACGAGCTTAAGGCACAGTTTCCGGAATTGTTTTCTTAGAACCACCAATCTCGAGGACGAGATTTCTTTTAAGGGGGGTAGAGCTGTAACACCCCAAAACCTGTTAAGAGGGGAATTTAAAAAGTTTTGGACGTATTGCATGTGGTGCAGAAGTTCAAATTCAAATTGGAATTCAAATTAAACTCAAAACAGAAAATAAAAAGAAAAAGAAAAAACAAACCCCCCGGCCAGTGGGCCGAAACCCACCAGCCGGCCCCCCCCGCCCCCCCCCCCCCCCGCGCCAGCCGCACGCCCCCTCTCCCTCTCACTGACATGCAGGGCCCGCCTGTCATCCCCGACCTCCCGCTCTACCGATCTATGCCATGAAATCCCAGTTTTAGGAAGAATTGACGAAGATCTGAAGTTTTCCGGCGAGATCGCCGCCTCCCGCCGCCGCGCGCCGCCGGGCAGCGCCGCCCACGCTCGATCAGAGCGACGTGGCCGCTTGTGCGCCGTCTATTTTAAATTGCACGGTAGAATTTAAATCCCCGCGTACCGGTTCGACGTTATAATCTCAGCCGTCTGTTTTAAATCGGACGGTCCACGTCAGCCCCGCATTATAAAGACTGGGATTCTTACGCGCTACCCCCTGGGGTTCTCGGAAAATACGAGCTAGCCCCAGAAACTTCTGATCTAGCCCCTGGAACTTCAGAAATTCATGTAAATTCATTTAAAAATCAGTTTTAGCCCCTGGACTTAATAAAAATTAGTAAAACCCCTCTGTTATGTGTAGTTATACCCCTGGAAATTTATGAAATAATATAATAGACCCTGTAGTGGGGTGAGTTTACCTTTTTAACCCTATGTGATATTAAATTTAGGAATTTGAATATGTGATTAGTATTTAAAATTTAAAAGATGGGACAAACACATTGTAAATTCAAATTTAAACTTTCCTAGCACTTGGAAAACTTTGGAGTGAGATAAAAATAGATTTTTGGCTGAAATGAATCTGTCTAATTGATTATTCACATTTATTAGTTATAGGGACACATTTTTAAGTTAGAGAATAATTCTGAAAATTGATAAAATAAATTTAAATTAGTTCACATCAGAGGAGAAGATCAAAAATATATTATTTAATATTTTAGATCAGAACCTATTCTGTTTAGATGAGGTGTCTTACTATTTTCCTAATAAAGTTCACATTTAGGCATAGGAAATAAATCTGAAAATATAGCAAGCTAGGTGTGAATAACTAGAAAATGATAAATGAAGTTTCCAAAATCCAAAGAATTCAGTTTAGGATTGGTAGAAGGTCTGAAAACCATTTGGAGTAGGAAATTACCTTGCATGCACTCTTGGTAGCTAAAGAGGGTATTAAAGAATTTGTTTAAATTGGGAATTTATATATAGTGTACAAATAGAAATCTGAATACAAAAGTTAGAAATAATATACATATGTTTAAAAGTGCATGTAGGTCAAAAATCACCACACATAGAGTAACCACAACCCTTAGAAGTGTGAATGACTTTCATAGGTGTGAATGTTTGGTTTGTATGAAGTGAAAGTGTGAACTATGTCTTATGGATTGTTGTTTTCTTTTGCTATGTGTGATGGTATGAGTAGAACCTGCCCCAGAGCAAGTTCTTCCCTTCCAAGACCAAGACTTTCCGTTCCTAGAGCAGCAGGAAGAAGGCAAGTGTCCTTGACCACTTTGTTCCTATACTAGGATGTGTAGATAGAATTAATTGCATTGTCAATTGAAATATGAAGCCCATGCTAGGAATTTTCCCTAGAAATGTATTACCTTGTTTCCTTGTAGCTTGGGATGGGATTTTGCTTTATTATGCCATTCATTCATTTTACTTATGCTTAGCCATGCTTCGAATGGGATAATTGGGATATGAGATCATCAAATTGTTTACCTTACTCTTGAATGAGATATTATGAGTTATGTAGAGGTAGGGATCAAGGCAAGTTGGATGAATTGGTTGGTGCTAGGTGCACGAGACTCAGGTTTGTGTTTAGTACTTGCCTGGATCCTAAGGACCGGTTCATGGAGCATGTAACCTGGCTTTACCGTGCCAACCACATGCTGAGATGGGGCAGCTTGGCCAATTAATTAGGTGTATCCCCGGCGTAGTATGGGTGTATTGGATGGTGCGGGGAATAGGTGTCAGCTGGACTACCATATGAACCGCAAGGCTCAAGAGGGGGCCACTGCAGCGGGGTTGGAGCCTCTTGTATGCTGTTAGGGGTGAAACCTCAGTGGGCCCACGCTCATCGGGAATCCCTTTGTAAAGGCTTCGTAGTGATCTCCTGGCTACACACCTGGGAAGTGTGAATGTGGTTCGTGGCCACTAGCATAATGGAGGTTCTTTTAGTCCACCCGGCAACGGGGGATGAAATCACTACATGTGGGTACAGTGGTGCAAACTCTGCAGAGTCAAAACTGTCATGACAGCCGTGCTCACGGTCAAGAGCGGCTTGGACTTATTCATGATTAGAGTATGATGACCTTGGAGGTTGTGGATGTTAAGCGTGGAGCTTAACATTGGAAATGATGTTATGGTTATTTGATTATGATGATGGGATGGGAGATTGGGACCATTTCACCTATGTAGTAGTGTAGGTGCTTAATAAGCTAAGGTGGTAGGCAAAAATTGCGTAGAGCTTCAACCATGAGTTCAACCTCTCCTTGTTCTAGCCATGCATGACATAACTTTCCCACACTTGCTGAGTACCATCGGTACTTAACCTTGCATATTTGTTGGTTTATATTGCTGCTCAGGTCAAGAGAATGATGTGGTGTTTAATGATCAAGACTTTGGACCCAAAGAAGGTTTCTAGGTTCATGGAGTCCCCCGGGCAACACCTGTGTTGGAGCCCACAAGAATAATATTCCGCTGCTAGTTTATTTACTTGTGATGAACTTATTATCGTCCATCGAGACATACGCTATGTAAGACTTATTTATATTCGACACCTGGCTTGTAATAAATGATGCTTCACTATTTGTCATCACATGTATGAGAAAATGATCCTGGCATACATGTGATATTCACTCGGTTGTTCTTCGGGGAAACCGGGTGTGACAGTTCATGTGTAGGAATCCTACTTTGTGAAAGTTAGGGCTTTCCCCTCTAATCACCCTTTTGATGGAGGTTACTTGCTCTTCACAATATATCCACAACAAAAACTGTGGTGTTGTGAGGTGATGAAAAGTTTTTGCAAGTCCCTTTTCTTGGGCTTTTACAAAGGGCCCCTAGAAAGTGTGTCTCCGATTATTGCGCGCGATCTCTTCCAACATTTAGCAATTTTTCGGCAAATAAAATGTGATACACGCCCATACCAGGCGCGTCTCACATACTTGGAAATGATAGTCGGGCGTTTCTTATGCGCGTCTCCGATTGTTGCGCGCGATCTCTCAAAACACTTACCAAATTTTTGGAAAATTTTAGATCTCACGCTCTCTCGCTCTGTTATCGCCCTAGAGACTTCCATTCAGAGTTTTCATAATTCCAACTACGGATATGTTTGAAGTAGGCAGGTAAATTAGGTTGGTTGATGTCCAAACCAAAAATAGAATTAGTTTTCTCAATCGGGAGAGCTCATCGGACACAATAACATTCATTAACAATAATCATCAAAACACACCTTCATTATCAAATAGACGATCATCATCAAACACACATTCATTAACATTCATTAAAAATAACATTTTTACAAACAACAAAAGAAAACAATATCCCTAGTTCTTTCGGTGGAACCAGAGCTCCACACTTGTCGGCGACCGCCTCCAACAACTCCCTGCGGCCTTCGACCCCAAGCACATCACCGATCGTCTCCCGCATCGCATGAAGACGACTGGCCATTGCGCTTAACCCGTAGTGGTAGTGGTCCACGGTGCCCATTCCAGTACATTCTGGAAGGGGACCAAGACCAAGAAGCCGCATGACATCGGATATATTGTTAAATACGTCCTTCACCATCTACTCGCGCAAAGGTTTGAGGTCATCGTCGACTGACTTGAGGGTAACCTCTGACTCCAGGCGAGTGATTTTGTCAAGCAGAGACTCCCTCTCTTCCGCCCAGGAAAGAGGAGGAGGTGCGGTTCGAGCCGGTGACGAAGATGATGGTCAGGAGCGCTTCGGTGGTGCCATTGAGAAAATCTAGAGGAAGAGGAATGCTCCGGTGCGGCGAGGAAGATGAAGAATAGGGGAATAGGAAGTCTGTGATGGTGCGGAGAAGGGGAAGGCCTCCCCTATATATAATGTGCGGAGAACACTATGAAAGTCGGATCACATCGAATTCTTGCGCGCGATGGCAACTGTGCGCGCGAATGGCAACGAACACACGATTTTTCACAGCTCCTCGGTTGTGGCAGCAGTCCCACATGGCAGTGGCCTAGTCGGAGGATCTCTTTGATGACCCCCCTTCACAAATATTTTTTCCGGCAAAGGAAGCAAACTAGAGATGAGCTATAAGTACGCGCGTCTCGTATTTCGTGGCTCCTCAGTCATGGCAACGCTCCCACATGGCAGCGGCCTAGTCGAAGGATCTCTTTGACGATCCCCTGACTTCACAAATCTTTTTTCCAGTGAAGGAAGCAAATTGGAACGAGCTATAAGTACGCACGATCCCACATCGCAACGACCAAGGAAAGTTAGAAGATCTCTGTGATAGATCCCCTGACTTTGGAGTAACTGCACATCCAGTCGATGCAGGTAAAGAAAAATTAGGTTCCAATTATCTGTAAGAGATGCGCTCTAAACAAGCTCGTCTCTTAAGTAATTACGAAGGAAGCTAAACGGAGACGCGCTCTTAGTAGGCTCATCTCCGTGTATTACACTAGGTATTTTAGCTCTCGCACGCTCTCTCCAAACACTTAGAAATTTTTTTTGGCAAATTTACAACCCCCTCGCTCTCTCGCTCTAGAAACCGCCGCCACCTGCCGTCCACGATCCCGTCCATGGAGCACACCGCCGCCTCGTCCCTGTCCCCGGAGCACTCCGCCGCTTCGACCCTGCCCTCGGAGCATGCCACCGCCATCCCTCTTCCTCAAGCTCTTGGTCATTGTTGCACTGCCGTCGTCGACCTCGACTCTTCTGCCTCGACCTCAACCACAGTATCAAGCCCTAACTATTGATTTTGAAGATGTCTCAGTCGGAGCATCAGTAGCAGATCAAAGAGGCTCAACAACAGACTCCTCAACAGCAGCGGAGTCATCACACTCATGAAGAGGATGCATTGGTTTGATCACATTCAGAAATTGTCTGTCGTCAATGAAAGAAAAGGTCGCAGATGTCGTGTCTGACAGACGTT
This sequence comes from Neostapfia colusana, assembly GCA_030760725.1. NCBI lineage: Eukaryota > Viridiplantae > Streptophyta > Magnoliopsida > Poales > Poaceae > Neostapfia > Neostapfia colusana. The sequence continues at coordinate 65,651,787 of JASWHV010000015.1, forward strand.
ATCAGTGTTGGTGAGTTTAATGGCGAATGCTTACCCCTGGACACGAGAGTGAATACGAGATTGTCCAGGGTTTGTGGTCTAGCTGCCCGGCAAAGGGTGTCGCTGACCCTGCTGGGATTCGATGAGTTGACCGAAAATGAAAAGTATGAACTCTTCAAAAACTCTATTCAAGCATACGTGCAATGTCCGGAAGTGCTGAAGTAGAAGGGGAAGCTAGCTATGAAGATCATCTCTCATGCTTGGAGGAGCTACAAGAGTAAGCTTGTGAAGATTTGGAAGAACCAGGACACCCCCTTCAGTATGTATAAAGATTTGTCACAAGAAGACTGGGCGAGATTTGTTAAAAAGTGCGAATCAGAGTACTTTTCCGATAACAGTGAGTATATGAAGTGGCTCCGATCATAGAACGAGCTTGACCACCACCTCGGCAACACTGGTTATGCCGTAAAACAAAGGAGGTGGCAACAAGAGGATGAAAGATTGACCCAACTAGGTCTTGAGAATCCATACGTCAAATTCCGTGGACGGCTGGGACCATTTATGTGTGCTTGTTCTAAGCTGACAGAGTCAGCCGATATCACCTACTACAGCCAGAGCACCGCGGATGCCGCTCAAAGGGCCTTGAGGGAGAGCAGCAAAGACTCAAATGGTGAGAGGGAAAGTGATGCACTCACCAAGGCCCTGCAAACCAAGGAGCAACGAGGCTGTGTTCGTGGTGTTTCCAGTAAGATGACCTGGAAGGAGGGTTTTCCGGAACACAAATCTATGTATCGGAAGCGAAAAACGACCTCGACACCACAGGTTGACATGGAGGAGCTGAAAAGACAGCTGAGAAGGAGGTTCTAGGAGACCTGAAGCCTATACTTGAGGCCTCAGGTATATAATTCCCTAACTTTGGTGCTATCATGGGTGAGGAGGACCATAGGAGGAGCTTAGCCTCGACTGCAGCTGAGGGTGGACTACCACATGAGGATCTTCAGGCACCAGCGTCTGGACCTTCAATTGAGCCGGACATGATAGATAACTTGTCTCAACCAACAACATGCAGGCTTATGCTATTTGTCAGAGGAAGCTTTCTAATGGGGGTCGGGAGAGGGCTAGTGTATCCCTGTCAAACCATGCTTGACGTATCCAGGTCGACACATCATCCTATGTTGTGGTCAAGGTGGACATGGTGCATGACAATTCGAAAAACCTGAAGCTTCAAGTGTCACCGGGCGATACAATGCTGACTATGCGGGATGCAGTTACTAGAAGGGGTCAGTGGAGACGGAATTCTATTGTTATTGACCTAGCGCCAGTAGCTTCAGCGTCGACCTCTCCTACTTTGATGTCTCCTGAGGCACGTTTGCCTCCGTCTCCAAATTCAGAGCGGATGGTTCTGTCTCCAATTTGAGAGTAGTTGCCTCCAATTATGGAGAAGCAGCAAAAGTCTCCAATTCAAGATCAGCCGCATCCATCTCTAATTCTAGAGCTGCAGCAGAAGTCTCCACTTAAAGAGCAGTCGCGTCGGTCTCCACCTCGCACTCGGAGTACCCTGCTCCCTACACCTGATCAGTCGCAGGCAAAGACGACGAAGAATGTACGTGCCAAGAGTCACCCGCAGCAGCGGAAGACGTCGACGATGGAAACAAAGGGAAAGAAACCATTGGAAGAGTCGGAAGCTAACCCGATGTTGCCGACAGCTATGACGCATGCTAACCCGAAGTTCCAAATAGGGAAGCCGATGTTAACTATCGGCGCACTTAAAGAAGCTGGTAAATATTGTGTCGGCCTTCATAACTACTACATCAATAATTACGAAAAATATCAACACATAATAGTGGGATACAAGAAAAAGCACTTTCTAGTGGGTGAAGGCATCTTTCTCATCTCATGGTCTGATCTCTATGACCTTTTCACCCTCAACACGTTGGATGCCTAACTAATAAGCTGCTTCGCATTGTAAGTCCTCAAAAACTAGGTTCTTCGATATGTATAAGAGTTATATGTTTCTAACAAATTTTGGTATTTTGCGTGTAGGCACGTGCACCAAGTTACTCATCATAGAACGGGAAACAAGTCTCCTGCATATCTTGACCCACAAATGTCAACGAGAACAAATCTTCAAATGGCCAGCAGTCGAAGAGATGTTGTTGGATATTTTGTCAAGGCAATGAAACAGTACAGTAATAAGGAGCTCCTAGTCGTACCGTTCAACACGGGTAACCATTGGGTAACCCTAGCACTTTCTACAAAGTACGACCAAGTCTGGTACTATGACTCCGCTAGGCCGATAGATTCAATAACTGGCGAGCGACTTACCCGTGATTGGACTGATATCATGTCCGTTCTTGACAAGTAAGTTTCTTCTTCACTTTAGTTTCTGACTGTTTCATCATTGCACGATAATTTTATATTAACTGTGAATGTTTCTCTTTAGGGCTTTTGACACATACGTGGTTAAGGTTCTAGGAGGACATATAAAAGGAAAACACCGACGACTTAAACATGATACTACATTCTGCGTCCCACAACAAACTCCGGGCAACACATGCGGCTTCCATGTCTGCTTAAACATGGTTCTATTTGGAGAGCAGCCAGATTGCTACGTATGTGTAAGTGCATTTGTTTTACTTTATTATTAACCTTTTGCCAATTCTCATTTTATCTTGTGACAGGACTACGAAACCGTCTTCAGGAACACAGCAGGTTCTAGCCTCGAGCACATTAGAGAGAGGCTATGCAGGTTCATCGTTTCTGAAATCATTAATCCAAAGGGAGAATTTTATTACAATATACAGAATTAGATGACAGTTATGATTTGTGTAATTAGTTACTTGGGAAGCAGGATGAACAGGGGGGCACTCTTTTGTATATAATAGTTACTTGGTAAGCAGGATGAACAGGGGGCATTCTTTGTGTAATAGTTACTTGGTAACCACGATTGACACTTTGTTAATATTTGATGGGTCAATATAACTTAATGTGTGATCTCCATTTGGCTATACATATATTTCTGTATGTGTATGTTTCTGACACTGGCAAAGCGGCTGCCAAATCTTGGCTAGCTTCAGGATGCAGCTGGCAACCAGGATAATCAGGGAGGGACATCTAATAGGGGACGAGCTAAAACAAAGAACGTATCGGATTAGTCGTTAAATCCGCGACGAGCTGACATAAAGTACGTCTCGGATTATTCGTCAAATACACGACGAGCTGATATAAAGTCCGTCTCGGATAAGTCATCAAATCCACGACGAGTTTGTGTAAACGCGTCTTGGATTTCTTAACAAAAGGAGATGTGCTGCACTAAAGCGCGTCTCAGTTATTTTATTTAAAGGAGACGCGCTGCCTTAAAGCCTGTCTCGGATTTTTTCCGTAAAGGAGACGGGCCGCCTAAAAGCCCGTCTCGGGTATCTTACAATAAGGAGACACACTTTATTAAAACTCGACTCCCATGTGTCCTAATCGGTGACGCACCCAGGCGCTCGTCTCCAATGACTCTGAAATATTGCGAGACGTGACGAAGGAGACGTGCGGTCAGCTCATCTCTGTTCTTTGTACGGGCGCGTCTCGAATGAGCCTTTCTCACGTAGTGGTATAAGGATGTATAATAATATTATTTAAGTGTCAAGCTAACAGTGTTTATATTTTTGTATTTAAATTATGTAACGGCGCACCTACGCTCAGGTAAGAAGGTAAGTTACGCACCCAAATGCAGTGGAATTTGAGGGCTCACCCATATGAGTGTCGATGGTATGGGGTGTCTTGTACCACGATCAGTACAGGAACTGAATATGTTTTTCTAAACATATGAAGCACCGACCCCGGCGTGCCCTTTGGCAAAAAGGTGGACACTTTGTCGTGTGATGAGAAACACGACCACGTTCCTCAAGATATGTCTTACTTGAAGACGACCTATATGGAAATGATACGGGGTGTATGTCTTTACTTTGATATTATTACTGCCTCCAGTGTGGGATGAGGAAAAACCGTGGGTACAATTGTGGTGATTTTATGCAGGTACACTAACCACGTTTATCGTATTGCGAGTAGATAACGTGTGTGAGTGACTGATTTAGTGCTACCATAAATGTGTATATGCCAACTATAATCTGGTTAGGATTTTCTTTTTGTCAGGACATTTAGTACCGACATGTTATTTAGATATACATTTGTTTGATTGCTGAAATTGAATAAAAATCTTCAACTTGTGGCTATAGAAATGATACTATTATTAAATCAAATCACATGTATACTCCATATGTGTAGAAGGTTAAAGTAGCTTGGTCAGCCCTATTTTTTTCTATGGAATATTCACTTCAAGATCTGAATATCAGTTCTGTTCACCTCAACCATAATTCCTCCTAAACTTGGTTGTTGAACCACAACTCCTCCTTAAGTTTAGTTTAAGAATCATCATCACCAGCCATGTCTTGACCTCAAGCAACACCTGCACATGAGAAAATGACCAATTCTTTATGAGCACAAGTCCACGACTTGACTCTTGTTAGTTCATGAACACCTCACATGAGCACCTCGTGTGTGCATGTTGCACACAATCCAAACATCTTATGCCAATACTTCACCTGAGAATGTTGCACACAAGCATGTTTATCAAAAAATATCAGTTACAATATCAATCCAATTATCATTTTAGCTTATGATTTATCAATGGATTCATCACATGGTTTCACGACCATTTTTACCCATTGTTGCGGCTAGAGAATTCTTTACTGGAACAAGGCAGATCCTAATACATGTGTTGGTTGATAATCGAGATGACATACCAAGAAGTATTTTCATCAAGCATCGCATTGATATGCGTAATTGTTATACCGGTTTCATTTGTGAACCGATACAAATACTCATCATCTATGTCAGCTCTAGTTGTGAACTGGTATAGATACTCATTATTTGTTCTGGTTCCAGTTATGAACTGGTATAGATATGTCTTGCAGTATATGTAAACGTCTTTTTCTTCCCCATCACCAGATGACGTCTTATTTTTTTAATATTCAGATCTACCATGTTCTCTTTCTCCATTCTCCCGTTTCCCATCTATGTTCCTCAGCATCCAAGCAGATGGTGGCGAGTAACCAGTGACACCACCACCCCCCCTCGTGATGGTGAATAACGGGGTTAAAGGAGGAATATTGTCCCCTTTCCCTTGTCCTTCACGTTTCCTTTTCAGGTGTATTTGTTCTTCTACCTCTAATAATCCAGTGATTTTTCTCCTACCCTTCTCAGATCCCAGGAAGTGCTTGGCAAGTCTGGACGTAGCCTTGCTGAGCATTATGGAGTTCAGGTGAGTGTTTTTCTGAAGGTTTTTTTTAATAAGTTTGTTTGTGACACTGAAATGATGTATAATCCACAACTTTCTGGACAGATATCAATTAATGCGTGGAACATGTTTTGTATATCATTGTTTACTGGATAGTTCAGCACATTCTTTCCGTTTCTGAAACTCTAATATTGTTACCGTCACTGCTGGAATGGGGAATGCATTAGCTACAGATGGTGGCTTTTGTATAAGAAGAGTCAGAGTTGTTAATCACCAGGTAGATGGGATAACAGATTGGTGAGACAGTATAGAAATTTTAGCTGTGAAAGTATTATATGGCGTGCCTTTATTATTCTTGTTTATCTATGGCATGATAACCAACTAACATGTGGATTACCAATGGCCGTTACGTGATACCCATTGTGTTCAATCTGCAGAACTGTTATACAGTCCTGGGCTTGTGAATTTACAGCCAAGTACTATCACCTATTGTCTTCCTTAGCTGAAGACATCGACTGGTTCACCAGCCACTGACCTAGATCTTCTCGAAACCCATTGTTGAGAAAGTATGTACGAGTACAGTCTAAGAATATGTAGCGGGACGGCCCTTACGTCCGGGGTCCCGCGCTCCAGGAATCACACTGGGTGGTACCGGTGCGATGCGTCACCCAACAGCATGCACAAAAGACGGTAGAATATATGGAAACCATTTACTTCTCAACATAAGATCTTTTACAACATAATGTACACAAGATGTACACACGCAGCGGAAAAATAAAACTAGACATCTACTCACTCTCGACCCTAGCTACGGCGAAGAGAAGTTGTTCAGCCCATGAACGCTTCCTACTAGCATCACCAAAGTAAGGCAGCAGCTAGATTTCCGGTGAGTTAAACGAACCGTGAGGTTCGACGTCTCACCGAAGAACCATCTTCATAGCAGGCATCCTGCTACCTGCAAAAACAACTACGAAGCAACTGTGAGCACTAAGGCTAAGCAAGTCTTAACCGTCAATCCTAAACATGTAACTCTACATGCAAGAGTAGTAAGAAGATAGGAATGTGAACTTTGCAAAATGAGACTTGACTAAAGTTGATCCTTATATTCAGATTCTTATAGCATTTATTTTAGTGGTCCTTACGTCTCACAACACCGGAAGTCCACAATCAAACAAGAAACGCTTATCCCGATGTTGCTAGTCTAAGGTGGATAGAACTTTAGTTCACACTATATTTAATTCAGTCAAGGTTCCAATACAATGATAGCCATGAACAACAAGTTAAGGACTTAATTCCTCTCCTTACTTCGTCACGGCGCAGTGGGCAAGTATGCTCAATCCTCTTCCGCGAGCGATGGTGATTCGAATCAATAACAACCCGAAATACACGACACATACACCCATCTCGAAACAATCACTCTTTCTTACGTTGTATGCAGCAACCTTTCACACGACACCTTGACATAGAAAAACATTTTGCGCCGAGCAGGATGGTCCTCTACGCGGACACGTCGAAGTTTCCCGCTAAAGGATTTACACCTCCCGCCTTCTCAACGCCATTCCCACGTGAAGGATGAGTTTCTATATCACGGTCCATCAAGTTACATCGGTTTCATGGGTCCCATACCCCACTATATATCTGGTACAACTCAATCTTGTCCAGCAGGGCTGCATACGCGCGGTCCTTAATCGACACGGACGGGGCTAATAACCAACCTCCACATTTGCCTTACCCTCCCGGCCCAGGCCCAATGTGGTCCCAAGCATTGTCACACTCATCGAAGGTCGATACAACCTCGAGCGCTCCATCCTACACGAACTTTCCCGTCCCCATCTCATTTTTCATGATGGTGCTCTTATCATCAACTTGTTGCGAGTAAACTCTGCTACTCATCCTTTCTCACGAGTAGCTTTTTACTACTCAACTTCTACCGAGCTAGCTATAACATTAGCCTAGACATCTACGACGAGGCAAATCCTACACTAAACCTTCTACTAAGGAATTTAAAAGCCATGCAAGTGGGTTTCAAGCATCCTAGACATAATGCATCATATCAAGTCTAATAAACATGAGGTGAAGGTAAAGCAAAATTTAAAAACGGTAATTATATGCAAACTGGGGTTTTCCTTGATCAATGGTTTTGTTAGAGGCTAGGAGTTAGACTTCCTCCGGAGAATCCGCCAAACTCGTCACGAGATGGAGATCCTCGCTGCTGAGTTGAATCCTCGTCGAACGTCGACGTCACGTGCTAATGAGATGGTGATGCACATAGTATCAAAAGCAACTTAGAAAATGATTTAAAGTGGTTGTACAAGTTAATTACACTTAAGAGGGAGAAACAACAGCAAGGTTTCTGTTGTTGGATCTACAACTTTAGAGAAGATCTTGCTAAGTGAAAGGAAGGTAATATTAATCACCATGTGATTAAACCCTTATACGAACACTTAGACCTAAATAATGTTAGCTCCAGTTCCATGGGTCCAATGGATCTTAACATTTAACCACAGCTTCCAGGAAAGGTATTTAGGCAGTGTGCAAAATTTGAGCTCATGGAGTGGCTCAATGTGATCACAACAAATCCTTATGTGGTTTTAACTAATCTGCCTTTACCTCCTAGTTCTTGAGCTTTCCTATGCTGAAAAGTGGACTTTTTGTGAAGTACAAAATGTCCTGAGTCAATAAGAATTGGTTTTACCATTTTTGGAGTTTCCTACATGAAGATATCAATTTTACAAGTTTGGGTAAAAGTCTGAAAATGTTTCTGGCCTTTTTCCTATTTTTCAGAGACATAAATGATTGACACCACATTTGGCCAAGCAAATGAGGTCCAATGCCTCTGAAACTTTTACTGGAGTTCAAGTATATGCAGATAAAGGTTCTGGCCAAAGTTGGGAATTTTCCAATAAACAGAACTCCTGTAACTAATTCTACAAGATGTTCCTTAAATGAATTAATGAGCCAAATCCAGGGATTTTAAAAAATATTGGGATGCACCCATGGATAGTACTCACTGAGAGGAATACAACACAATTTTGTTGACATTTTTTGGACAATTCTACACCAAGTTATGTCTATTGGAAGTTTGAACTATTTTCTGAAAACCGAGAAAAGTTTAAAATGTTGCCAGCAGGCCCCACCACCTGGCTGCGTCTTCTTCCTCGCGCCAGAGAGCTCGGTGGCGGCGCCCTCCGATAAGGTTTTCCGGATTGGCCTTCCCGGCCGCCCCCTGAGCTAAAACTCGCCACCTCCCCGTTATTTACCACGCTGAGTCCATTTGAGAGGTCGCCGGCGGCCGGTGATCTCCGGAAACCTGCACGCACCGGCGACAGCGGAACCTAGAGTTCCGGCGAGGTCGGCTGAACTCATTCCCACCTCAAACGCTCGGGCTTTGGGATCTAAAGCACCAGGAGATCACGAGTAAGCTTGGAATCGCAGCCAACACCGGTGAAACAGCCGGCAACACCGAGCTCCACGGTGAACCGAGGCCGTTTTCTATGGCGGCACAAAAAACAGCAAGAACTCGGTCAATTTTGGATGTTTCTCCTTGGTTCTTCTTTGAGGAGGGGCGCTAGGGAGTGTAGAACCTACTTGCAAGTCAGATCGAGTGTTGTTTGATCGTGTAACTCGAATTCGGGTCTCAACCGAGCTCGGTTGTTTTGTACAAGGGTTCGAGAAAAAGTGAAATTATCAATAACCGATTGATCATTTGCTAATGGGTTCTCAGCTACACGATCTATGGAACATAGGCACCTTTCTTGTGCAAGAAGTTGAAGGCGACGACGGCCGTGGTGCTCTGTCCACGGTGACCCGAAGCAAGTTTCGCCGGAACACCTCGGCAGTTCGGCGCTGTTCTTCAATTTGCGGCCAACAGCAGCCAGCAGTGCCGGAGTGGAGGAGCTAGCATGCTAGAACAAGTTGGTGTGCTCGTTTTCTGCGTTTGGAGCTTGATCACCCGATGCTCGGGCTGCTGTATGCGGTGGAGAACAGAGAAGTGGCGCCGGTGGTCTTCGCGGGAGCAAGCAACCGAGCGCGAGGGTAGAACAGAGAGGGAGAGACGAATTGGCTTCGGTGCACTCTCTGTATGAAGGATCAGACCGAGCAAACAGGAGGTGGCACCGGCAAGCCTCGGGAGGGGTTGGCGCCAGCGCGCTGTCGAGCGTGCGTGCAACGGAGAGTAAAAACAGAGTCGGTTTGTTTAGTGTGCGGCTGACCACTGGGGTCCACCTCTCTCATTTTGTTTCCCTCACATCGCTTTGAGATTCCCACACATGGGTTGTCCAAATTTCACCAAATTTGGAGGGTAGGCCAAAAGTAATATGGGGAATTTTAATCTGAACTCAGATTTCAAAATTGAGCACATTTGGTTCAGAATTCAAATTCAAATTTGAATTCAAAGGTGCTCTCAAATATCCCTTTGAATAAATGGTAGACGAGCTCCAAAAATATCCAAATTTGGACTATGAGCTCATTGATACATGGGGAATGCATTAGTGAATTAACTTGGATGCATTTAGACAATCTGAACAGGAATCCTTTCAAAAGATTCAAATTGTGTTTTAATTTTCATTTCCCATCTTCTACTCATAAAGGATATGCATATGAGTGAGATTTGGGGAGTGAAATTCTTTCCCTAGGTTAACATGTGTTGAGCATGAGCTCAAGAAAATTTTGAACTCCCTCACATGTCCATTTTTGGGTTCATTATTTCATGTGACACATAATGCCCCTTTTCTTCTCCTTAACTTTGCTTCATAAGTTGAAATCAAACTTTACAAAAGTTAGGGCTGTTACATTCCTCCCCCCTTAAAAGAATCTTGTCCTGAGATTATAAAAAGAAAGAGGAAGGGAGAAAGACTACTGGATATATGGTACAAACAAGTAGAAAAAATTTTAAATGGAGAAAATCCTCGCTTTCCCACGTGGCTTCATCAGCGGTGTGGTTGCTCCACAAGACTTTGTAAAATCACAATGTTCGATTTTTTGTGGCGCGAGTCTTCTCATCGATAATCTGTATCGGATACTCAGAATACGTGAGATTCGGTTGAAGATCCTCGATGTTCTCCATATGGACTGCAGTGGGGTACTTGAGACATTTTTGCAGCTGAGATACGTGGAAAATATTGTGAATCCCTGAAAGTGACGCTGGTAACTCCAGACGATAGGCCACGGGTCCGCATATATCGATGACGGCAAATGACCCGATGAATTGCGGAGTGAGCTTTCCCTTCACTCTGAAATGATGAATCCCTTTCATCAGAGAGGCACGAAGATAAACGTGGTCCCCAATGTCAAAGTGGAGAGGTCAACGTCGTTTATCTGCATAGCTTTTCTGCCGAGATTGAGCAGCCTTTAAGTTTTTTTTTAATCACTCGCACTCGTTCCTCGGCTTCATTCACAAGATCGATCCTGTAGACCACTCCCTCGCCGGACTCACACCAATTCAGTGGTGTGCGACACTTTCGGCCATAAAGAGCTTCATACGGGGCCATTTTGATGCTGGATTGATAACTGTTATTATATGAGAATCGTACTAACGGTAGATGGTCATCCCAATTCCTCCCATGATTGATGACACATGCCCATAGCATATCCTCCAGAATCTGATTTACTCTTTTTGTTTGACCATCAGTTTGCGGATGATATGCTAAACTCCAAATTAGCTTGGTTCCCAGTGAAGCATGCTTGTTGCTGGTCATGGGTAACCCGATGATGAAGTCCATACTTATGTATTCCCACTTCCATGCTGGAACCTTCAGCGGTTGAAGTGGTCCGGCTTTCTACATATGATCGGCTTTAACTCGCCGACACGTATCACACTCAGATACGTATTTTGCAATCTCTCTTTTCATCCGTGTCCACTAGAACTTATATTTCAAATCCTGGTACATCTTGTTGCTTCCTGGAAGAATGGAATACTTGGATAAATGCGCTTCGTCCAATATTTTCCTCTGCAATTTCATATTTTGGGGTACAACTATTTGGTTGTTAAACTAGAGCGTACCCTCTTCATCCTCGCGGAACATCTTCAACTCACCACTGTCCACTCTTCTCTGGATGTGAGACATACCCCTGTCTCTCTTCTGAGCCTATACAATCTCCTCTCAGATTGTAGGAATGAGAGCAATATTGAACAGCGATCCATAGGGAACTAAGCGCAGGCTTAGTTCTCCTTCTTCATCTGCAACCATGGCTAAATGGTGAATATGGGCTTTCCGACTAAGTGCGTCGGCAACAACATTCACCTTGCCCGGATGGTAGTGAATTTCAAGTTCATAATCCTTGATTAATTCTAGCCATCTTCGCTGCCTCATATTCAGTTCTTTCTATGTGAAGATGTACTTTAAGCTTTTGTGGTCAATGTAGAGATGTACTAGATTGCCTAGTAATTAATGTCTGCACATTTTTAATGCAAGGACCACAGCAGCTAGTTCAAGGTCGTGCGCCGGGTAATTCTGCTCATGACCCCTGAGTTGTTGGGATCCATACATGATCACGCATCCTTCTTGCATCAGAACACAACCCAAACCAATGCCGGATGTATCACAATAAACATCAAATGGTTTTGTTATGTCTGTCTGGGCCAAAACTGGAGCTGTAGTGAGATGCTTCACTAAAGTTTGAAAAGTTTGTTAACATGAATTGCTCCAATCATACTTGGTGCTTTTCTTCAACAGCTCCGTAATAGGTTTAGCGACTTTGGAGAAGTTTGGAATGAATCTCCAGTAATAACCCGCTAAACCTAGGAAACTCCTCACTTCATGTACAGATTTTGGAGATTTCTAATTCAGCACTTGCTCGATTTACTTGGGTCCACAGCAATTCCTTCCACAGAAATAATATGTCCAAGAAACGGCACTTTTCTGATCCAAAACTCACATTTATTAAACTTTGCATATAGCTTGTGATCTCTCAAGCGTTGGAGTACAATACGCAAATGTTCAGCTTGTTCTTCTTCTCACTTTGAATAGACCAATATGTCGTCGATAACAACCACGAACAACTTGTCTAACTCAGCATGAACACAGAGTTCATGAGATACATAAAATGAGCCGAAGCATTGGTCAACCCAAATGACATGACAAGATATTCATAAAGTCCATATCTTGTCGAGAATGTCGTCTTTGGTATATCTTCTGTCCGGATTTTTATCTGGTGATACCCGGACCGAAGATCCATATTGGAAAATACCTTCGCACCCACTAGTTGATCGAACAAAATATTGATGCGCGGTAGTGAAATACTTATTCTTGATAGTGACAACATTCAATAGACGATAATCTACACATAATCTCAAAGTCTCGTCCTTCTTCTTGACAAAGAGAGCGGAACAGCCCCAAGGTGATGAACTTGGGTGTATAAAACCTTTGTCCATGAGGTTATTCAGCTGCTCCTTCAATCCGTGAGCTCCTTTGGTGCCATTTTGTATGGTCGCCGAGAAATAGGTGTGGTTCCTGGTGCTAGTTCTATCTTGAACTCTACATCACGTTCGGGCGGCATCCCTGGTAAGTCGTCGGGAAACACATATGGATATCCACATACCACTGTAATATCCTCAAGCTTAGGAGCTTCAATCTGATGCACTGCTGCACTCGTTGTGATGGATCCACAAGATTCAATGTGTTGCAACCATGTATTAGGGAATTCAGTTGAACAGTCCGAGAGTTGATGTCAAAGATAGCTCCATAATGTATCAACCATGACATCCCCAAGATAATATCAATCCTTTGGCCTTTGAGTATGATAAGGCTCGCAGGATAGATGTTTCCACCCAAACATAAAGGTGCCCGGGAGACCATTTCATCAGGTGATATCTTGCCTCCGGGTGAGCTGATATGAAACAGGTGCTTGACCGTGCTAAATGGAAGATGATTCTTCAGCATAAAGTCACTGCTAATAAAATTGTGGGTGGCTCCGGAATCAAACAAAATGAAAGTGGGCTGTTCGTGTAACGTGAACATGCCCGCTAAAACTGGTTCGCCTTTTGAAATGTCCTCAATAGCAGTATAGTTAACCCTGCCAGCTTTTAAAAGACTCTTCTTTGAATGTTCATGGTACTGATTTGAGCATTTGTAAGATGGCATACGAGTGTGGCTCTGCTCAGCTCCACGACGGTCTCGCGTTGCAGAAATCCTCAGCTCTCTACTCACACGAGGTGGAGATAATATGTGCACAGCTGGTTGTGGTAGGGTTGCACGAATAACTTTCAATCGATGCTGTTGAGGTGGAGGCTCATAAGTGATTAACTCCAGCTGTTGTTATGAGAGTTGCACCACAGAATTTCTTGCCTGACTGGCGAGGAATACCGCACTGGATAGTTTGGAGGAACCTCGATATCACTGTCCGGCGGTATACTCCTTTTCAGCTCCGCTTCACAACAGAGATGCATGTCTTTTTTAATAATAGTGACATTTACCAACTCATTGTAAATACCGTTGTTAAACAAGGTAACTTGTTCCTTAAGTTCGACATTCAAACCTCGGAAGAAAAAAATCACACTTCAACGCTTCCGAGTCTACAATATGAGTGACGTATTGCATCAAGTCTTCAAACTCCTTGAAGTACTCGTACACACTCATTTCTCCTTGCTTTAACTCCAGAAAGTCTTGATACTTTGTTCGTAGAATTCCCGAACAAATGTGACGTGCCCGAAAAACATTCCGGAATTCATCCCACGTCACATGATGACCTTCAGGAAGGTTAGTGATGTACTCGGCCCACCAAGCTCCAGCGGCTCCGTGGAGTTGTTGAGCGGCAAATAAAGCCTTTTGAAATTCGTCGAACTCAAGCATATCGAACTTGGCTTCAATACATTGGAGCCAATGAGCCGACTCCAGCGGTTCTTTCGCTTCCGAGAAAACCGGTGGTTGTCTTGTTAGAAAGTCCAAATAAGTGCTTGGTGGGGGATTACATTGTAGTGTCTCTTGTTGTATGCTTTGTTGCACCAACAGATCGAGAGTCTCAGCCATCTTTCCTAAGGTTTCCGCCAATCCGGTTGATGATGCCGGCACTTGTTGTCGTGGCAAATTATTTCCGCCGTGACTCGACTCACCAACCTCACTCCTGGACTGAGTGCGATCCATACTGCAAGAGTGAGCAATTTACGGTTAAAATTCAAAGTTTAAACTCAACTTGAATTCAAAAACATTAACCGTAAAAGCATCACATAGATATTGCAGCACTACATAAGCTAACCAGGGTTTCGACAATTATGAAATCTACCAAACGTGAGCAAGTTTGTCCAAACCCTTAATTCCAACAGTCAGAAAAACTGAACGATAACTCAAGAACATGTTATGGAACTTATTGAAGTATAAAGCATTCCTGTCCACAATAAGTCTCATGTTAAATGGCAATGATCAGTATTCTGTTCAAAGTGACCATTTGACCTTAATGCCAGAATTTGAATATGAAAATGGCAATTTCATGTCTCTAGTTGAATATCAAAGTTCCCTCACCAAATCAACAATCCTAACCGGCGTTATACCCGCATATACGTCTCAAATGGTGGCACTAACACAGTCACTCACGAACGTTTTCTAAACATAATGTTCTAACATGGTCAAGGTACCTGCATAAAACCACTCAATAGCGATGCACACAATGGTTTGTCATTTCAGGCAGGTCCATATCATAGCAAAAACATACGCCCTGTATCATTGCCATACGGGTCGTCCTTGAGTCAAGCCGCGTCCGCATTATTCACCACCCGACGAAGGGCTCCACACCTTTGCAATTAAGTACACCAGTGGAACAGCGCTTTCGTATGCCTCATAGGACATGAAGATTCCTAGAGAACATACTTCGTATTACAAACCACACGATGGGGTCTACTCCTCTTGCCCCTGGGTTTGCGCACTGGAGGCTAGTACATTTTATATGTCTCTAAGACAAGAAGAGTCTTAGAAAACATATTCACTTCTCGTCCATTTCTGAATGGAACATCCCACACTACTTTCCTTGTATGGGGGAGCTAACAAAAATTGATCCGATTTCGGTGGCATTCCTTACCATGCTCACCTCCACATAGGTGTGTCGTTATAGAATTGAAATACTGAAGAGTAACACAAGGTCAGCTTGCCACCTTAAGTAACTATGCTATTAATAGTCCTTATTTGGGCATACTATACGTTCCTCACTCGTATACTTCTAATTTTTGAAAATATGCTCCTTTCCATGCATGCTATTCCCAATACGGCTCTGATACCACGCTGTCAAGGGGCGGCCCCTTACGTCCGGCGTCCCGTGCTCCAGGAATCGCACTGGGTGGTGGCGTGCGATGCGGCATCCAACAACATGCATAAAAATACGGTAGAACATACGGAGACAATTTATGTCTCAACATAATATCTTTTACAACATAATATACACACGCAACGGAAAAATAAAACTGGACATCTACTCACTTTCGACCCTAACTACGTCGAAGAGAAGTCGTTCAGCCCGTGAACGCTTCCTACTAGCTTCAGCAAAGTAAGGCAGCGGCTAGGTTTCTAGTGAATTAAAAGAACCATGAGGTTCGACGTCTTACCGAACAACCATTTTCATAGCAGGCATCCTGCTATCTGCAAAAACAACTACGAAGCAACCGTGAGCACTATGGCTCAACAAGTCTTAACCGTCAATCCTAAACATGTAACTCTATATGCAAGAGTAGTAAGAAGATAGGAATGTAAACTTTGCAAAATGAAGCTTGACTAAACTTGATCCTTATATTCAGATTCTTATAGCGTTCATTTTAGTAGTCCTCAAGCCTCACAACACCGAAAGTCCACAATCAAACAAGAAACGCTTATCCCAATGTTGCTAGCCTAAGGTAGAGTAGAACTTTAGTTAGCACTATATCTAATTCAGTCAAGGTTCCAATATAATGATTAAGCCTTGAACAACTTGCTAAGAGACTTAGATCCTCTTCTTACTACGTCACGGCGCAGTGGGCAAGTATGCTCAACCCTCTTCCACGAGCGATGGTGATTCGAATCAATAACAACCCGGAATACACGACACATACACCCGCCTCGAAAGAATCACTCTTTCTTACGTTGCATGCAGCAACCTTTCACACGACACCCCAACATAGAAAAACATTTCACGCCGAGCAGGATGGTCCTCTACGCGGACATGTCGAAGTTGCCCGCTAAAAGATTTACACCTCCGAAGGATGAGTTTCTATATCATGGTCCATCAAATTACATCGGTTTCATGGGTCCCATACCCCACTATATATCCGGTACAGATCAATCTTGTCCAGCAGGGCCGCATACGGGCGGTCCTTAATCGACACGGACGGGGCTAATAACTAACCTCTACGTTCGCCTTACCCTCCCGGCCCAGGCCCAATGTGGTCCCAAGCATTGTCACACCCATCACAGGTCGAGACAACCTTGAGCGCTTCATCCTACGGGAACTTCCCTGTCCCCATCTCATTTTTCATGAGGGTGCTCTTATTATCAAACTCCGCCTATGTTGTAATGACATAGCCGGTCCCAAGCCCGGGTAAAGGAGGAGGGGGTTGTGATAGGCTTGGCGAGCCAACAACTGCACTTAGCCATTCTCATGGAAATGAAAACTAATAGAAATTCATTGGGGCGTAACCCTCTTAGCGACGCGCCATATCGGAACCCGGGTATGGTGTTAAGTGAGCAAGGGCCGGGTCGCCACCGCCTTAGTGCCGCGCATATCGGAACCCGGATATGGTGTTAAATGAGAAAGGGCCGGATCGCCAGCACCTTAGTGGCACACTACATCATCGCCCGGATGTAGTGATAAGTGAGCAAGGGTCTTTGCATTTTACTCGACGGGTGCAAAGCGTAAGAAAGCTAGCCGAGGAACATAGATTTTGGGTGGGTAGTTGGAATGTAGGATCCTTGACGGGGAAGCTACGTGAGTTAGTAATCTCAATTTGGCTAGAGTGTTGGGCACTACTAAAGGTCACTAGGTGAGATTGCCTCTTCCTAAAGAGGGTGTTAGCTATCAACAGATCATAGGCTACGGCAAAGTCTAGGATGTCCTTACCCTCTTGATTTCTATCGCCGCATCCAAAACCTCCATGTACTCCCTCAAATCCTAGGTTAGTTGCACCCACATGACCATTGAGATCTCCCCCTATGAGGAGTTTCTCGGTTATCGGTACACTACTAACTATATCCTCCAAGTCCTCCCAAAATTGCCTCTTAGCACTCATGTTGAGCCCAACTTGTGGGGCGTAAGCACTAATGACGTTCAAGACAATGTCCCCAATTACTATCTTGATTAAGATGATCCTATCCCCATGTCTTCGAACATCCACTACTCCATCCTTGAGACTCTTATTTATTAGAACACCTACACCATTCCTAGTCCCAGCCGAACCAGAATACCAAAGCTTGAAATCGGTGTTCTCGACTTCTCTCGCCTTTTGACCCACCCATCTAGTCTCTTGTACACAAAGGATATTTACTCGTCTCCTAATGGCAACATCTACTAACTCACGTAGCTTCCCCGTCAAGGATCCTACATTCCAACTACCCACCTGAAATCTATGTTCCTCGGCTAGCTTCCTTACGCTTTGCACCCGTCGAGTAAGATGCAAAGACCCTTGCTCACTTATCACTACATCCGGGCGATGATGTAGCGTGCCACTAAGGTGATGGCGATCCGGCCCTTGCTCATTTAACACCATATTCGGGTTCCGATATGGCGCGCCACTAAGGCGGTGGCGACCCGGCCCTTGCTCACTTAACACCATACCCGGGTTCTGATATGGCGCGTCGCTAAGAGGGTTACGCTCCCAACGAATTTCTATTGGGTTTCATTTCCATGAGAATGGCTAAGTGTAGTTGTTGGCTCGCCAAGCCTATCACAACCCCCTCCTCCTTTACCCGGGCTTGGGACCGGCTATGTCATTACAACATAGCAAAGTCTAAGAAGTAAGAAAATATTAGATAATCTCATAATCTTGTATCTCTCGAGATATGGCATAAATATAGTTTAGGATACACATGAAAAAAGATATTCTTATCATTTTCTTCAATAAAACATAAATTCATTTTTTAATAGTAATAGGAGTATTTTCTCCTCTCTTCACAGATGACATGATACTACAAGGACTGGAATTATTATAAAAATAATTAATTTTATTGTTTACGTGAACATTCGACATTGTTAAAACTTCAAGTCTTAACATTTTTGCTCTCCTTGAGATCCATGTCCAATAACCTAAGCTTAGTGGATGTATTGCTCATTCCAAGAGTGTCGTCGTATATACCATCATTGTCAATGTATCGGGAATGAGGGTTCCCATTAATCGTTATAAGTGGCAGTTATCGCCTCCTAAGCCACGATGAATGAAGCGCCAAGATAAAGACGTGGTTGACAAGCCGAATCTTGAAGAGTGAAGACCACGAAGAGACAAGTCTGCGAAGCATATTACGAGGATACAACCTTGAGAAGAGTCAAGCCGAGGCGCTGTCCCCCAACCTGGCTTAGTGACATCAGCTATCCAGATCTAGGGGCAGCACGCCTCCGGGCACGCTTCCCACCCATTACCTAGGCAGGTCGGGGCCAGCCTTACCTGACACCTATCCCGAGCGTTAACCGGGGCGTAACACTCAGTCCCAAGAAACACATTCACGGAGGGCAGGTGGTAATATGCGGCACTGCCATAACCTTTGGCAGAGGTCGGAGGTGACTAGTGGAGCATGATTATAGCCATACCATGCCATCGGACAGAGGAAAGACAAGAAATGTGATGGGACGACACTATTCCTACTCTCTCTCTCGTGCATGGGGAACCGCTAAATGACGCCAACCATGCCGTGGGCAGAAGCATAAGATAAAGTCATTGTCACACCCGGTTTTTCCGCAGAACAACCGAGTGACTCCCGCATGTATACCAGGATCATTTTCTCATACATGTGATGATAAATAGTGAAGTATCATTGTATTACAAGCCAAGTGTTCGAATATAAATAGGTCTTACATAGCGTCTCGAAGGACGATAATATGTTCACAACATGTAAATAAACAAACAGCGGAAGAAAAGTCTTGAGGGCTCCATCACAGGCGTTGCCCGGGGGAATCCGTGAACCTAGAATCCTTCTTCGGGTCCAAAGTATTGATTGTTGTACACCACATCCTTGCCTTGGCCTGAGCAGCAATTTAAAACCAACGAAAAGAAAGCTTGAGTACCATAGGTACTCAACAAGTGTGGGAAAGTTATGTCATGCATGGCTAGAACAAGGAAAGGTTGAACTCATGGTTAAAGCACTACACAATTAGTACCTATCACCTTAGCTTGTTAAGCACCTACATTACTATATAAATGAAATGGTCCCAATCCACTAACCCATCATCAGCATCAAGTAACCATAACTACATTTCCATTGTTAAGCTCCCCGCTTAACATCCTCCACTTCTCAATTCATCATCCTCTAATCATGAATAAGTCCAAGCCGCTCTTGACCATGAGCACGGCTGTCATGACAGTTTTGACTCTGCAGAGTTTGCACCACTGTACCCACATGTAGTGATTTCATCCCCCGTTGCCGGGTGGACTAGAAAACCTCCATTATGCTAGTGGCCGCGAACCACATTCACACTTAGGTGTGTAGCCAGGAGATCACTACGAGGCCTTTACAAAGGGATTCCCGACGAGTGTGGGCCCACTGAGGTTTCACCCCTAACAGCATCCAGGAGGCTCCAACCCCCGCTGCAGTGGCCCCCTCTTGAGCCTTGCGATTCATATGGTAGTCCAGCTGACACCTATTCCCCGCACCATCCAAACACCCATACTACGCCGGAGATACACCTAATTAATTGGCCAAGCTGCCCCATCTCAGCATGTGGTTGGCACGGTAAAGCTAGGTTACATGCTCCATGAACCGGTCCTTAGGATCCAGGCAAGCACTAAACACAAACCCGTGTCTCGTGCACACAGCACCAACCAAAGCATCCAACTTGCCTAGATCCATATCTCTACATAATTCATAATAATCCATTCAAAGGTAAAGTAATCAAGGTGATGATCTCATATCCCATTTATCCCATTCTAAGCATGGCTAAGCATGAGTAGTATAAATGAATGACATAATAAAATAACTCCCAACCCAGGCTACAAGGAAGCAAGATAATGAAAATCTAGGGAAACTTCCTAGCATGGGTGTCATATTCCAAATTGATAATGCAATTAAATTCTAACTATACATCCTAGTATAGGATCAAAGTGGTCAAGGACACTTGCCTTCTTCCTGCTGCTCCGGGAATTGAAAGCCTTGGTCTTGGAAGGTAAGAACCGGTTCTGGGGCTGGTTCTACTCATACCAATACACATAGCAAAAGAAAACAACATTCCATGAGAAATCATCCACACATACTGTCACACCCGGTTTTTCCGAAGAACAACCAAGTGAATATCACATGTATGCTAGGATCATTTTCTCATACATGTGATGACAAATAGTGAAGCATCATTTATTACAAGCCAGGTGTCGAATATAAGTAAGTCTTACAAAATAAATGTCTCGATGGACAATAATAAGTTCATCACAAATAAATAAACTAGCAGCGGAATATTATTATTTAGGGCTCCATCACAGGCGTTGCCCGGGGGTCTTCATGAACCTAAAAGCCTTCCTCGGGTCCAAAATCTTGGTCATTATACACCACCTCATTATCTTGACCTGAGCAGCAATATAAACCAACAAATATGCAAGGTTGAGTACCAATGGTACTCAGCAAGTATGGGAAAATTATATCATGCATGGCTAGAACAAGGAGAGATTGAACTCATGGTTAAAGCACTACGCAATTAATACCTATCACCTTAGCTTATTAAGCACCTTCATTACTACATAGGTGAAATGGTCCCAATCTCCCATCCCATCATCATAATCCAATAACCATAACCATCATTTCCAATGTTAAGCTCCCCGCTTAACTTCCAAAACCATCAATCCTCTAATCATGAATAAGTCCAGGCCGCTCTTAACCGTGAGCACGGCTGTCAAGACAGTTTTAACTCTGCAGAGTTTGTACCACTGTACCCACAAGTAGTGATTTCATCCCCCGTTGCCGGGTGGACTAAAGGAACCTCCATTATGCCAGTGGCTACGATCCACATTCACACGTCCCAGGTGTGCGGCCAAGAGATCACTACGAAGCCTTTACAAAGGGATTCCCGACGAGCATGGGCCCACTGAGGTTTCACCCCTAACAGCATACAAGAGGCTCCAACCCCGCTGCAGTGGCCCCCTCTTGAGCCTTGCAGTTCATATGGTAGTCCAGCTGACACCTACTCCCCGCACCATCCAACACACCCATACAACGCCGGGGATACACCTAATTAATTGGCTAAGCTGCCCCATCTCAGCATGTGGTTGGCACTGTAAAGCCGGGTTACATGCTCCATGAACCGGTCCTTAGGATCCAGGCAAGTACTAAACACAAACCCAAGTCTCGTGCACCCAGCACACAACCAAAACATCCAACTTGCCTTGATCCCTACCTCTACATAACTCACAATGTCTCATTCAAGAGTATGAAAATATAAACTGATGATCTCATTTCCCAAATATCCCATTCTAAGCATGGCCAAGCAAATGCATGTAAATATATGACATGACAAAATAAATCCCAACCCAAGCTACAAGGAAACAAGGTAATGCAATTCTAGGGAAACTTTTCTAGCATGGGTTTCATATTTCATTTGACAATGCAAATAATTCTATCTACACATCCTAGCATAGGATCAAAGTGGTCAAGGACACTTGCCTCCTTCTTGCTGCTCTTGAAATGGGTAGTCCTGATCTTGGAAAGAAATAACTTGCTCTTGAACAGGCTCCACTTCATACCATCACACATAGCAAAAGAAAAACAACAATCATAAGACATAGTTCACACTTCTACTTCATACAAACCACACATTCATATTTATGAAATTCATTCCCCATTATATGTGTTGTGGTTACTTTATGTGTGTTGAGTTGTGGCTTGCATGCACTTTTAACCATGTGTATATGATTCCTACTTTTGTGTCCACCTTTATACTTACATACTATTTATATGGGTTTCTAATAAATTTCTTATATTCAACTACTTCACCTTTTTACTACCAAGTGTGTATGAAAAGTATTTTTCTTCTCCATATGTGCCTTCAGAATTTCTACCAACCCTAAACTGAATTCTTTGGATTTTAGAAACTCCATTTATCTTTTACTAGTTGCTATACTTTGAGATTAATATTCCTATGCATAATTGTGTATTTTATTATTAAATTAGTAATACACATCACCTAAACAGATTAGATTCTGGTCCTAAATAATTTAAAATCATATTTTGACCATGGCTTATGATGTATACTATTTTATAAGTATTTTTCCTATTTTTCTTTAACTATTCTTTACTTAAAAATGTGTCCCTATACTATTAAATGTGAATAATAGATAAAACAGATTTATTTCAGCCCAAAAATATATTTTTATCTCACTCCAAAGTTTTCTAAGTATTGAGAAAGTTTTTAATAAATTTTGACAATTATGTTTGTCCCCTTTTTAATTTTTAAACACTAGTTACATATTCAATTTTGTAAATTAAATACTAAACAGGGTTAAAAAGTAAACTCACCCATCACAGGGTCTATAATATTATTTTCATAATTTCCAGGGGTCTAGCTACACTTAACAGAGGTGTTTTTCCTAATTTCTATTAAGTCCAGGGGTTAAAACTGATTTTTAAATGGATTTACATGATTTTCTGGAGTTCCAGGGGCTAGATCTGAAGTTTCCGGGGCTAGCTCTCAATTCCAGAGAACCCCAGGGGGTAGCACGTAAGAATTCCAGTCTTTATAACGCGGGGTCGACGTGGACCGTCCGATTTTAAACCGACGGCTGAGATTATAACATCGAACCGGTACGCGGGGTTTTAAAGTCTACCGTGCGATTTAAAATAAACGGCGCACAAGCGGCCACGTCGCTCTGATCGAGCGCGGGCGGCGCTGCCGGCGGTGCACGGCGGCGGGAAGCGGCGATCTCGCCGGAAAGTTTCGGGTTATCGAGAATTCTGCCTAGAACTGTGATCTTATGGCCTAGATCGGTAGAGGGGAGGTCAGGGATCTCACCTCGGGGGTTTTCTCGAGCTCGGGGGTCCTGGAAAGTGATCGGCGGCGAGGTCCGAGGCAAAACCACGGCGAAGCTCGTCGGCGCTGCGTTTACACCGTAACTCTCCAAGTTTTCTGCACCTGCAAAGTTCCCCGGAGGCGGTGGATCAAAACCAGCGAGTTAGATCAGAGTTTCCGAGCTTAGATCGGCCAGAATTCACCGGCGAAGTCTCGGTGCTCACCGGAGTGAAAATCGGCGATCGCGTGGGAAAAACTGATCGGATCAGGGGTTTTTATAGCCGGGGAAGGGCGGTGGGTCTGTTGTGATCGAGTTGGAGTCCTCTGGGACCGGAATTCGGCTGCGGGACGGGCTTTCCCGGTCGGTTGCGATTTAGCGCGCTCGGGAGAAAAGTCCGGGGTCGCGGGGGCTCGGGGTTAGGGATGACAGGTGGGTCCCACCTGTCTGTGTGAGAGAGCGCGGGCGCGCGCGGGGGCGGGCTGCGCGGGGAAAGCTGGGCCGGCTGGCGGGTTTCGGCCCACTGGCCGGTTTTTTTCCCGTTTTCCTTTTTCTTTTTCCATTTCTTTTCTGTTTTGAGTATAATTTGAATTCCAGTTTGAATTTGAATTTTTGCAAAACATGCAATACGTCCAAAAATTTTTAAATTCTCCTCTGAACATGGTTTAGGGTTTTGAATCAAAATTTGGGGTGTTACAGCTCTACCCCCCTTAAAAGAAATCTCGTCCTCGAGATTGTTGTTTCTAAGAAAACAATTCCGGAAATTGTGCCTTGAGCTCATCTTCCCGTTCCCAGGTGGCTTCCTCTTCTGAGTGATGCTTCCACTGCACCTTGCACATCCGGATTCTCTTGTTTCTGGTGAGGCATTCCATCGTCTCCAAAATCTTGTATGGTTGCTCGGCATAAGACAAATCTTCAGCTACATCCACTTCATTCATGGGTAACACCTCCTCAGGCGTCCTCAGGCATTTCTTGAGTTGTGACACATGGAATACATCGTGCACGTCCGATAGATGAACCGGTAACTCTAGTTGGTACGCCACTTCGCCTTTCCTTTCCAAAACTTGAAAGGGTCCTATGTATCGAGGTGACAACTTCCCTTTCACCTTGAACCGACGAAGTCCTCTGATAGGGGACACCTTGAGATAAACATAGTCTCCCACGTTGAAAACAAGTTCTCTTCTTCGTACATCAGCATAACTCTTCTGGCGTGTTTGTGCTATCCTCAAGTTGTTGCGAATCTCCCTCACCTTCGCCTCGGCTTCTTGTAGCACTTCTGGACCAAACACTTTGCTTTCTCCTGTTTGGTTCCAAAATAGGGGAGTTCTGCACTTCCTTCCATACAAAGCTTCAAACGGTGACATTTTCATACTAGCTTGATAACTGTTGTTATAGGAAAACTCCGCATGCGGTAAGTTCTTGTCCCAACTCCTATTGTTTTTGAGTGCACATGCCCTTAACATATCTTCAAGGATCTGATTGGTTCTCTCCGTCTGCCCGTCAGTTTGGGGATGATAGGCAGAGCTGAAATTCAGATGGGTTCCCATGGTTTCATGCAACTTTTGCCAAAACCTCGAGGTGAACTGTGTCCCTCGGTCCGACACTATCTTCTTTGGCACTCCATGGTAACACACAATCCTTGACATGTACAATTCTGCCAATTTGGATCCGCTGTAGCTTTCTTTCACAGGAATGAAATGAGCTACCTTGGTTAGCCTATCAATAATGACCCATATTGAATCATACCCGGATTGGGTCCTAGGCAATCCCACGACAAAATCCATGCTGATTTCTTCCCACTTCCATTCAGGCACTTTGAGTGGTTGCAATAATCCCGCGGGTCGTTGATGTTCTGCTTTCACCAACTGACATGTGTCACATAGTGCAACATGTTCCGCGACATCTCGCTTCATGCCATACCACCAATACCTGCTTTTGAGGTCCTGGTACATCTTCATACTCCCAGGATGAATGGAATAGTCGGAATCGTGAGCCTCCTTCAAAATTAATTCACGGATCTCCTTTACTTCTGGCACACAGATCCTTTTCCCGTGCCACACCGTATCTTGTTCATCCTCTCTAAAACCAGGAGCTTTATTTTCCTTGATAAGCTGTCTGATCTCTTGTATCTTCTCATCATTCTTTTGGCCCTCGCGTATGTCTTGCTCGAGTGTGGAGTCCACTTCCATGGCGATGGCTTCACCACTATTTACTAGACATAGATTGAGCCTTATAACCTCGTCCTTCAACTCTGCGGGCATGTCCTTCAAACTCAACTTATTGACCTGCACTTTCCGACTCAAAGCATCGGCCACGACGTTTGCTTTTCCGGGATGATAGTTGATGCCTATGTCAAAGTCATTGATTAGCTCTAACCATCTCCTTTGTCTGAGGTTGAGATCTGGCTGTGTGAATATGTACTTCAAACTCTTATGATCCGTATATATCTCTGTCCTCTTCCCCATCAAATAGTGCCGCCAAATTTTCAACGCCTGTACCACTGCAGCTAGTTCTAGATCATGTGTAGGATAGTTCTTCTCGTGCTTCCGAAGCTGCCGGGATGCATATGCCACGACATGTCCTTCTTGCATGAGAACACATCCCAACCCATTTCCAGAGGCATCGCAGTACACTGTGAAATTCTTCTGCATATCTGGCATAACCAGCACTGGGGCTGTTGTCAATCTCTTCTTTAGCTCCTGAAAGCTCGTATCGCACTGTGGCGTCCAGGTGAATGTGATTCCCTTTTCCAACAGTTTGGTGAGAGGTCTCGAGATCTTGGAGAATCCCTCAATAAACCGTCGATAGTATCCAACCAATCCCAAAAAGCTTCGAACTTCCCCGACATTTTCGGGGGTTTTCCACTTCTGGATATCCTCGATTTTGGTGGGATCTACGGAGATTCCTCCCTCCGAGATTATATGTCCTAAAAAGGGAACTCTCTTCAGCCAAAACTCACACTTGCTCAACTTGGCATATAGTTGGTGTTCTCTCAGCCTCTGTAACACCAACCTTAGATGTTTCTCATGTTCTTCTTCATTTTTGGAGAAGACGAGAATATCATCTATGAAAACCACCACAAATTTGTCCAGATATTCCATGAATACCTTGTTCATGAGGTACATGAAATATGCCGGGGCATTGGTTAGCCCGAAAGGCATGACAGTGTATTCATACAGTCCGTACCGAGATACGAAAGCTGTCTTGGGAATATCAGATTGCCTTATCTTGAGTTGGTGGTATCCCGACCTGAGATCAACTTTCGAGAACACACAAGCTCCCCTCAACTGATCAAACAAGTCTTCAATGCGGGGTAATGGGTACTTGTTTTTGATGGTTACCTCATTCAAGGCACGGTAATCCACGCATAACCTTTGGGTTCTGTCTTTCTTGGGCACAAATATCACCGGAGCTCCCCATGGTGAGGAACTAGGGCGAATATACCCCTTCTCCGTTAATTCTCTCAAATGATCCTTGAGCTCTTCTAGCTGCTTGGAGTCCATTCGATAAGGTCTCTTGTATATCGGGGCTGTTCCCGGTACTAGCTCAATTGCGAATTCCACGTCACGGTCGGGAGGCATACCTGACAATTCCTCCGGAAAAACATCTGGATATTCCCTGATAGTCCTGATTTCCTCAACTTTCACTTCCACTTGATTTAATTTAATGCCCCTCCTAGGCTCGTGTATCGTTATGAACTTTACTCTTGTGCCATTGGGGTGAGTTAGTTCCACCGTTCTGGTCGAACAATGGATGATTCCTTTATGTTTGGTCAACCAATCCATACCCAAAATAATATCTATCCCTTGTGAATCTATCACTATGAGGTTAGCAGTAAATACTACCCCATTAATGTCTAGGCTCACTTTGGGACACACTTGTCTTGTCCTTATTTCTCCACCTGGAGAGTTTACGGCTAGCATATGGTTCATTTGTGTGGTTGCTAGGTCATGCTTCTTAACAAACCCTTGAGCAATGAACGAGTGGGTAGCACCAGAATCAAACAGCAGAGTTGCAAGGTGTAAATTGGCAGGAAACTTACCAACTACCACGTCGGGCGCCTCTTGTGCTTCCTCCATAGTGACGTGGTTCACCCGTCCTCTCACTACATTCTGCTGTTGTGGCGGCGCAGGCTTCTTCTTCGGGCACTTATGGGCATAGTGCCCCACTTCACCACAGCTAAAACATTGCACCCCAACCTTAGGTGCTTGGCCTTTGTTGTCTTGGGGTTGGTTCGGGGGTCCTTGCACTGCTGGTCGAGGTGGATATGCGGGGCGAGGCTGCTGCACAAACTGACGTTGCGGCTGTGCTGGTGCTGCGGGAGGCCTGTAGTTTGGGTTGTACCCTCTTGGTGCTGAATAGGGTACCGCAGCACGGCTTGTCTGCCCCGTAGGTTGCTGCATCATACGTGGGCGGGTGTTGCTCCCTGAGGCTTGATGTGACCACCCCGCCTTCCTCTTATTCTCATTTTCCAGGGCCTTTAGCTTCCTTTCCACCACAAACGCCCTGTCCACCATCTTTTGAAAACTTTCATACTCATTGGAGGACATTGCACACTGCATCTCTGCGGTAAGTCCTTCCACGAAACAATCTTGTTTCTGCTCATCCGTCTCTATGTCTCGTGGAGCATAACGGGACAGTTGAGTAAATTTAGTGAGGTATTCCCTCACAGTCATGTTTCCCTGCTGCAGTCCCAGAAATTCCTTCCTCTTGTTTTTGAGTTCACCTCTTGGGATGTAATGGTTGCGGAAGCTACGCTTGAACTCTTCCCAAGTGATGTTCTCAGGGTCATGATGGGCGGCCACGTAGGCGGTCCACCAATCAGCAGCAGGTCCCTGCAATTGATGAGAGGCAAACAGCACCCTCTCATACCCTTGGCATTGAATAATCCTCATCTTACTTTCAATGGTCTTCAGCCAATCATCTGCCTCCAGAGGTTCAGCAGCACTTGCAAACTTTGGAGGTTGAGTTCCTAGAAACTCACTCAACCTTGGTTGGCGTGGTGCAGCTTGTGGAGGTGGAACTTGATGCAAGTTGGCCACCACTTGAGTCAAGTTCTGGATAAGCTGATTTTGATTCTCCAGCATTTGGTGGAGAGGATCAACTTCTTCACGGCGACCACCCCTGTCCTGGCCTCCAGAAAGATGAGGGTTGCATGCCTCATCGTTGTTGTTGGCGGGGTTGGCAGCACGTCCTTTTCCTCTTCCGGCCATCTGGCAGAATCAACATATGTTAATTTGGTATCATTTAGTATCATCTTACTACTTTCATTGGTTGGTGCTTTGAGGTTTTGAGGCTTTGTTAAAATTTTACGAGGGTTTATATCTCAAAATAAATGCACTATTATTTCCTGTGGATTCACACACCAAAGCAAAACAATCTGAAGACGAGGCTGTGGACAATTGCTCATTGCTTCCACAACTCACGTCACACACCAAGCATTATCACACCATTAACTACGTAACGACTCGACTACTCGACCTCTTGCTAGCTAGGGGAAAGATTCTACACTACTCGTCCTCTTGAGCTAGCTCCTCGGGATCTTCCTCCTCATTTCGGCTACCTTCTGACTCTGCTTTGGGCGGGGAGGCTGCTGGTGGAGAAGTGCGACGACGCCTGATTGCTCAGCGATCCGGGGAGTCAGGAGTCCATGTATCATTCACGGTGACACACAGTTCATTCCCATCTCCTCTTTCTCTCGCCTTTAAGCAAGCTCGCAGCAACGCCTCCGTTTCCTTCAGGGTGTCTCGGACGTCCTGAAGCTCTTGTTGACACTCCTGCAGTCGAGTGCTGAGCATAGCAGCATCCTCCAAGCACAAGTCCATGTGCTCATGGGAAGTCCCTTGCTGCACCGGTGGGTACTTGTACTCCGTGGTACCACTCTCACGTTGGAGGACATACATGTACTCAGTTTTGTCCAAGTGGCGATGATAGATGTGACTCTGGCAGGTGATGGCCTCCCAGGTGACATCTCTCTCTGCGTCAACTTGTGTTGCTCGACAAGCTGGAGAATGGTGGATCTTCAGCAGCTGATTCTCGTGTATAATCCTCATCTCCGAACTCCATTCTTCCCTCTTCTCACGGATGGTCCTGGTGGAGTTATAATGGATGATTAGCTTGCCCGTGTTGCCGGCGGCTTCGAGCATACGTCGAAGACGGCGCAACAAATCTCCTACTGCCAATCCGTAGGAAAGGTACGTCACTGGACGACTCTCCTCTCTTTCGGCAAGGGCAACTACGGGAACTCTCCCTCCTGTGGACTTGCGAGCGGTGCGAATCATGCGAACCATCTAAAACAAAAAGAATTTAAAATTAGGTTAGATAAAATCTCAAACAAAATCCTATTTTGAATGAAAGTTGGGGTAAGATGAAGAAAATAACTCTTTAAATAACGCTTTTCAACCCACACCTTGGAAAAAATAGTTTTTAAGAAAATAGGGCCCTTAAATACGTCCATTCCTACCTAGGTCCACGTTCCTACGGGCAACCTTGGCTCTGATACCACCTCTGTCACACCCGGTTTTTCCGAAGAACAACCAAGTGAATATCACATGTATGCCAGGATCATTTTCTCATACATGTGATGACAAATAGTGAAGCATCATTTATTACAAGCCAGGTGTCGAATATAAGTAAGTCTTACAAAATAAATGTCTCGATGGACAATAATAAGTTCATCACAAGTAAATAAACTAGCAGCGTAATATTACTATTTAGGGCTCCATCACAGGCGTTGCCCGGGGGTCTTCATGAACCTAAAAGCCTTCCTCGGGTCCAAAATCTTGGTCATTATACACCACCTCATTATCTTGACCTGAGCAGCAATATAAACCAACAAATATGCAAGGTTGAGTACCAATGGTACTCAGCAAGTGTGGGAAAATTATATCATGCATGGCTAGAACAAGGAGAGGTTGAACTCATGGTTAAAGCACTACGCAATTAATACCTATCACCTTAGCTTATTAAGCACCTTCATTACTACATAGGTGAAATGGTCCCAATCTCCCATCCCATCATCATAATCCAATAACCATAACCATCATTTCCAATGTTAAGCTCCCCGCTTAACTTCCAAAACCATCAATCCTCTAATCATGAATAAGTCCAGGCCGCTCTTAACCGTGAGCACGGCTGTCAAGACAGTTTGAACTCTGCAGAGTTTGTACCACTGTACCCACAAGTAGTGATTTCATCCCCCGTTGCCGGGTGGACTAAAGGAACCTCCATTATGCCAGTGGCTACGATCCACATTCACACTTCCCAGGTGTGCGGCCAAGAGATCACTACGAAGCCTTTACAAAGGGATTCCCGACGAGCGTGGGCCCACTGAGGTTTCACCCCTAACAGCATACAAGAGGCTCCAACCCCGCTGCAGTGGCCCCCTCTTGAGCCTTGCGGTTCATATGGTAGTCCAGCTGACACCTACTCCCCGCACCATCCAACACACCCATACTACGCCGGGGATACACCTAATTAATTGGCTAAGCTGCCCCATCTCAGCATGTGGTTGGCACTGTAAAGCCGGGTTACATGCTCCATGAACCGGTCCTTAGGATCCAGGCAAGTACTAAACACAAACCCAAGTCTCGTGCACCCAGCACACAACCAAAACATCCAACTTGCCTTGGTCCCTACCTCTACATAACTCACAATGTCTCATTCAAGAGTATGGTAATATAAACTGATGATCTCATTTCCCAAATATCCCATTCTAAGCATGGCCAAGCAAATGCATGTAAATATATGACATGACAAAATAAATCCCAACCCAAGCTACAAGGAAACAAGGTAATGCAATTCTAGGGAAACTTTTCTAGCATGGGTTTCATATTTCATTTGACAATGCAAATAATTCTATCTACACATCCTAGCATAGGATCAAAGTGGTCAAGGACACTTGCCTCCTTCTTGCTGCTCTTGAAATGGGTAGTCCTGATCTTGGAAAGAAATAACTTGCTCTTGAACAGGCTCCACTTCATACCATCACACATAGCAAAAGAAAAACAACAATCATAAGACATAGTTCACACTTCTACTTCATACAAACCACACATTCATATTTATGAAATTCATTCACCATTATATGTGTTGTGGTTACTTTATGTGTGTTGAGTTGTGTCTTGCATGCACTTTTAACCATGTGTATATGATTCCTACTTTTGTGTCCACCTTTATACTTACATACTATTTATATGGGTTTCCAATAAATTTCTTATATTCAACTACTTCACCTTTTTACTACCAAGTGTGTATGAAAAGTATTTTTCTTCTCCATATGTGCCTTCAGAATTTCTACCAACCCTAAACTGAATTCTTTGGATTTTAGAAACTCCATTTATCTTTTACTAGTTGCTATACTTTGAGATTTATATTCCTATGCATAATTGTGTATTTTATTATTAAATTAGTAATACACATCACCTAAACAGATTAGATTCTGGTCCTAAATAATTTAAAATCATATTTTGACCATGGCTTATGATGTATACTATTTCATAATTATTTTCCCTATTTTTCTTTAACTATTCTTTACTTAAAAATGTGTCCCTATACTATTAAATGTGAATAATAGATAAAACAGATTTATTTCAGCCCAAAAATATATTTTTATCTCACTCCAAAGTTTTCTAAGTACTGAGAAAGTTTTTAATAAATTTTGACAATTATGTTTGTCCCCTTTTTAATTTTTAAACACTAGTTACATATTCAATTTTGTAAATTAAATACTAAACAGGGTTAAAAAGTAAACTCACCCATCACAGGGTCTATAATATTATTTTCATAATTTCCAGGGGTCTAGCTACACTTAACAGAGGTGTTTTTCCAAATTTCTATTAAGTCCAGGGGTTAAAACTGATAAATGGATTTACATGATTTTCTGGAGTTCCAGGGGCTAGATCTGAAGTTTCCGGGGCTAGCTCTCAATTCCAGAGAACCCCAGGGGGTAGCACGTAAGAATTCCAGTCTTTATAACGCGGGGTCGACGTGAACCGTCCGATTTTAAACCGACGGCTGAGATTATAACATCGAACCGGTACGCGGGGTTTTAAAGTCTACCGTGCGATTTAAAATAAACGGCGCACAAGCGGCCACGTCGCTCTGATCGAGCGCGGGCGGCGCTGCCGGCGGTGCACGGTGGCAGGAAGCGGCGATCTCGCCGGAAAGTTTTGGGTCCTCGAGAATTCTGCCTAGAACTGTGATCTTATGGCCTAGATCGGTAGAGGGGAGGTCAGGGATCTCACCTCGGGGGTTTTCTCGAGCTCGGGGGTCCTGGAAAGTGATCGGCGGCGAGGTCCGAGGCAAAACCACGGCGAAGCTCGTCGGCGCTGCGTTTACACCGTAACTCTCCGAGTTTTCTGCACCTGCAAAGTTCCCCGGAGGCGGTGGATCAAAACCAGCGAGTTAGATCAGAGTTTCCGAGCTTAGATCGGCCAGAATTCACCGGCGAAGTCTCGGTGCTCACCGGAGTGAAAATCGGCGATCGCGTGGGAAAAACTGATCGGATCAGGGGTTTTTATAGCCGGGGAAGGGCGGTGGGTCTGTTGTGATCGAGTTGGAGTCCTCTGGGACCGGAATTCGGCTGCGGGACGGGCTTTCCCGGTCGGTTGCGATTTAGCGCGCTTGGGAGAAAAGTCCGGGGTCGCGGGGGCTCGGGGTTAGGGATGACAGGTGGGTCCCACCTGTCTGTGTGAGAGAGCGCGGGCGCGCGCGGGGGCGGGCTGCGCGGGGAAAGCTGGGCCGGCTGGCGGGTTTCGGCCCACTAGCCGGTTTTTTTCCCGTTTTCCTTTTTCTTTTTCCATTTCTTTTCTGTTTTGAGTATAATTTGAATTCCAGTTTGAATTTGAATTTTTGCAAAACATGCAATACGTCCAAAAAATTTTAAATTCTCCTCTGAACATGGTTTAGGGTTTTGAATCAAAATTTGGGGTGTTACACATACACTCATGCAAGTCATACATACATACACATTTAAAGTCATACACATAATTAAATTTTGTGTTTACCCTAGATAGGTTGCTCCTATGCATGCATGCACTTTTAAATATGTAGGTTATTTCTAACTTTAATATTCAGATTTCCATGTGTACACTAAATCTAGATTTTTCAATTTGCACTATTTCCTACATTGAATATTACCCTTCTTACTTTCCAACTTGCATAAAATGTATATTCCAACTCAAAAATGGTTTTCAAGTCTTCTACATTATCTTAAACCTGAAGTTTTGGTTTTTGGGGCCTCATATGCCATTTACTAATTATGTATAACTATTCTCCTATATTTTCAGATTTATTTTCCTATGCCTAAAAGTGAATTTCAGCATTAAAGAAGCAAAATACATCACCTACATAGAATATATTTTGCTTAAAATGTCCAACATAATATCTATTGGCTTCCTATTTGTTGGGATTAATTTAGATATGTCAGGACCCACCTCTTGCGGGGCCTACTTGTGCATCTCGTACCAATCCCTGGATCAGTAGTCGGTACGCACAATAGAATGGATCGAAAGCCATGCATTAATTCAGCCTTAACATAACCCTTAAGGTCTTACAGTCAAGTCTTTAAGTTACAATTCATTGGTCTCGCAGGGCCTCAAAAGAGCGACAAACTAGTGAAAGGCAGCGGACTAAGTGGCTCCCATTCCCCTCAGGCAGCCTTGGGCGCAATGACTAGGCCTACTCGTCAACGTATTGTGCTTCTTCCTCCATCTCCCTCTCTTCCTCTGCTTCTGAGGGTCGCGAAGAAAGCAAGAGTGAGTACGGAAGGTACTCAGCAAGCCCTAACACTACGCAAGAGAATGTGTTTCATGCTAGGGTTATAACAAGGAAGGGTCATATGGCTTAGGGTTGCCGAAAAGCGTTCATGCAGGGTCTTCTTAGAAGAAGATTTTACAAAGCAAAAGAGGCAGTTGTTTCTTGCTTTTAGTTGGTGGGACCTAGGGGAGTTTGAGCTCCATCCGGCCAGTTCCCTAAGTTTTAACCGAATGTTCGAGCCCACGGCTTTACTAGTTCCCGACACACAGCCAAAATCTCCAAAACATGGCAAACACAGCCACTCATGACACCAAGGAAACACGCTAAGGCTAATCAACAAGAGCTCGGAGCATAGCGTGCCAATACCGTGGCAACGGTTATCCGGATTTACACTCTGCAGAGGTTGTACACTTTACCCACAGGTCAAGCTCTCCTAGCAAGGGAGTAGCGTAACGTTCGCCTCATCTTCCCCGAGTAACCCCACAATCACACATCGGGACGCACCCAGGGGCTATTTGGGCAATTACTCTCCCAGCCGGACCACGAGTAATGACTCCCCGTGTCTTTTCCTGGTCCCCCGTGCCCTACTGGCCACGAGGTGGCTCATGTGGAAGTCACAAAGAAGGTAGAGGGAGTTCTGCCCATACAGGTTCTGTGGTTGTACGGAATCACAATGACGATGTCATATGAACCGGTCCTTGAGTTGGTGAGGTGGCTCCGTCTAGGTCCACGACAGGTGAACTATACCGAAGCACACACTACTCATTCACCAATCCCGTCTCAACCACCCCTTTTTCCCACTTCACTCCACGCAGGTTGTATGACACCATCCCCAACTCATTTCCTAACTCACACCACCAAGACACCTTTCACACTTTTCACAAATCCAATGATTAATTATAGTGAGACGCGATGCGAACATCGCGAGGGTCCCTAAGCATTCTACTTTCAAGGGATTACACACGTCATCACGTTATATTGTGATGACGGGGCCTTAGGGCATCAAGGAGGAGTTGACAAGGTCAAGGAGGGTTCGTGGCACGTCACAAGTCAACCACAAGACTATGCGACCACTAGCCAAATGGGTCTTAGCTACCGCAACGTTTAAAAGTAGTCACGAAAAATATGCATATAGAAAACAGGCTACAGGGTAATTTCGCAACTTCATAGGAGCAATAATGATCAAAGAAGTTAGAGCTTGCCTCCAAAAGCCTCTAGAAATTCCTCGT
Organism: Neostapfia colusana; assembly: GCA_030760725.1. Taxonomy (NCBI): domain Eukaryota; kingdom Viridiplantae; phylum Streptophyta; class Magnoliopsida; order Poales; family Poaceae; genus Neostapfia; species Neostapfia colusana. The sequence goes on from JASWHV010000015.1 coordinate 65,687,125, forward strand.
AATCCGGGTCTTCGAGTTCCTCGTCGAATCCCTCGCTCGCTATAGTATGTGTTGCCCACATCAGCGTCGAACCCAAGGGAATCAAAACTTAAATAACATCATAGATTTATGGGCGTAGGGCTTAGGTGGTTGCCATGAGCTCGGCATGTCTTAGTTGGGCTTCTGGAGAGGGTAGTGTCCATGGCCGAAAGGCATCATTCTATTCCCTCTTTGCGTCTACATTACTTTGTCGGGTTTACACATACACGGACGCTTGGTACTGTCCTAGATAGTTTCTAACCCTTATCCATTTGCTATTATCCTCCAATGGTTAATTCCTATTTTTGAGGATTTTTCCGATTTTTTTGCGTATTCGAAAAGGCCTTTTTCAATTTCCCGTGTACGTTATCGGATGTACCTAGCGTTTTTTTACGCTCTACGGCTCACAGAGGGGCCCAGAGGCCCACTGAGTACTGTTCCGTGGATCGGGTCTTGGTCCACGGTCGTTGGGGCTCTGGTCCATGGGGACCGAGCCCATCGGGGCCCCTGGCAGGCGCGCGGGGAGCTGGCGCTTGCGTGGCGCCGGGTCAGCGGCCACGTCAGCGCCCTGCCCGCGTGGCCTGCCATCTGGACGCCACACAAGCGGGGACGGCTGGAGCGGCCGGAGCGATCGCCGGTGCGGCAGAGGCGGCTGATGGCTCGCCGGAACAACGCTCCTCTCTCGATGCGGCCTAACAGAGCTAGTGCCGGCAGTCTACGCATCGTGGGGAACCTTTTGGTGGCGGCCATTGACGGTGAAACCCATCGGGGCGGCGCCGGCGGCTTGCCGGAGTCGATTTTGCGGCTGTGCACCATGGCTCCTTGGTTTTGCCCGATTCAGCCGGGGTTTGAGGGCTCCTCCACGATCTTTGGGCTACGGGGAACGCGTTGCAAGCCTCGGCCTGGCCGGGGAACCTCCCACGGTAGCTGGCGACGCGTGGGGGCGGCGGCGTGTTCGGGTCTCCGGTGCTAGCGGGCTACAGTCGCCGGGGACGCAAACTAACACGCGCAACGGCTAGGGGAGATGGCTACAGCACTACCTGCGCAAGGAATTTGGGAATGAGGACTCACCGGAGTAGCTTCGGGAGGCGGCCGGCGTCGGGGAAGAAGGTGCTGTTTTGCAAAATTCGGGGTCCGCGGCCCTCCTTTTCGCTCAAGCGGGCGTTGTGAGGCATGGTGGTGAAGGTGTAGGGAGGATGAGGAGGGGTGATGCCCTTTTATAGCGGCAGAAGGGCGGTTCCGGCAGCCGAGTTTGGTGGGGGGTGCGCCATTGATGAGCGGCCCGGTTTTCGTGTGATGGGGGCCGGACTGATGGAGGCGATGGGTGCCAGGGGATGGGGGGCCTCGGTTGGAGCGGTGGGATGCGATCGGGCGCGTCACCTCACTAGGATTCCAGGAATCCCTGCTGGGCTCGGCGGCGGGAGGGGGGAGGAAGAAGTACAGTGTTGGGCCGGGCCGGTGGGGAGGAGGAGGGAAAGAAAGGGGTCGGGCCTCGCGCGGGAATGAAGGAAAAAGGCAGCTGGGCTGCGCGATGGGGGAAAAAAGGCGGGCCGAGCCGTTAGGGAGGTGGGCTGCGCCCGTGAATACGGCCCATCTCCCTTTTTTCTTTTTTTTCTTTTTCTCTTTCTTGATGTTTTGGCTTTCAAATTTTTGAATTCGAATCAAATTTTTATCTATTGAATTTTATGTCTGTTACAGATCTACCCCACTTAACTGGAATCTCGTCCTCGAGATTCGGTTACTTCCTCGAAGAGTTGGGTAAATTCTCTCCTGAGGTCGTCCTCCCATTCTCAGGTAGCCTCCGCTTCGGTATGGTTAGTCCATTGGACGCGGCAGAATCGTACTGCACTTCTGCGTGTCTGCCGGGTGACGACATCCAGGATCCTTGTAGGCAGCTCTTGGTATCTTAAGTCCAGCTGGAGGTCCATTGCGTCACATGATACCCGTTCCTCGGGTACTCTCAGCCATTTCTTGAGTTATGATACGTGGAATACATTGTGGACATAGGACATAGTCTCTGGCAGCTTCAAACGGTAGGCCATGACTCCGATTCTTCCGAGTATCTCAAACGGTCCGATGTATCGTGGGGACAATTTTCCCCGTATCTGGAACCTTCTCGTACCTCGGATGGGCGACACTTTGAGGTATACGAAGTCTCCCTTTTCAATAGTGAGCTCCCTTCGGTGAGTGTCCGCATAGCTCTTTTGTGTGCTTTGGGCTACCTTGAGGTTCTCTCTGATTGTGGCAACTCGTTCCTCTGCGTCCTTAATTATGGCACGGCCAAAATACGAACACTCCCCAACCTCTGACCACATTAGTGGTGTTCGACACTTTCTTCCGTACAATGCCTCGAAGGGTGATATCTGTAGGCTGGCCTGGTAGCCGTTGTTGTAGGAGAACTCTGCGAAGGACAGACTCTTCTCCCAATCCTTTCCGTATGTTAGAGCACATGCGCGTAGCATGTCTTCTAGTATCTGATTTACCCGTTCAGTCTGACCATCCGTCTGCGGATGGTAGGCGGAACTGTAATCTAGTTTGGTGCCCAGGAGAGCATGCAAACTCTTCCAAAAGTGTGCTGTGAATTGGGAGCCACGATCCGACACTATCCGTCTTGGTACTCCGTGTAGTCGGAGTATGTGGTCGATGTATAGTTGTGCTAATTGGTCTCCATGGTGGGTCGTTTTAACTGGTATGAAACGGGCCACCTTCGTCAGACGGTCTACGATGACCCAAACGGAGTTGTTTCCCTTTTTCGTCCGTGGTAACCCGGTTATGAAATCCATAGCGATTTCATCCCATTTCCGCACCGGTATGGTTAGGGTTTGTAGCAACCCTGCTGGCCTCTGATGTTCGGCTTTTACTCGGCGGCAGACGTCGCAGTGGGCGACGAATTCTGCTATTTCTCTTTTCATAGCCACCCACCAATACTTCTGTTTTAGGTCCTGGTACATCTTGGTGGTTCCCGGGTGGATGGAGTATGCTGAATTGTGGGCCTCATCCATTATTAGTTGTCTTAGCCCATTTGCCTTCGGCACACTTATCCGGTTCTCGTACCACAGGGTCTCGTGCTCGTCCACTCGAAACCCAGGGGCCTTGCCTACCCCTGTCTGAGCCTTTAGTGCACGGATTTCCGGATCCTCCCGTTGGGCTTGTCGAATTCGGTCCTCCAACGTGGGTTGTAGGCATAGGGTGCCTAGATACCCGCTGGGTGCTACGTGCAGGTTCAACCTCTGCATTTCCGCCCTTAGGCTTGGTTGGCGGGTAACAAGCCTTACTGTGTTACAGTGAGCCTTCCGGCTTAGAGCGTCGGCTACTACGTTAGCTTTTCCGGGGTGATACTGCACTTCCAAGTTGTAGTCCTTTATCAGCTCCAACCACCTCCGCTGCCTTAGGTTTAATTCCGACTGGGTGAATATGTATTTGAGGCTCTTGTGGTCTGTAAAGATCTGACACTTGTTTCTGATCAGGTAGTGTCTCCAGATCTTTAGCGCGTGGACCACAGCTGCCAATTCCAGGTCATGGGTTGGGTAGTTCTTTTCATGGACCTTCAGTTGTCTGGATGCATAGGCGACGACTCGGTCATCCTGCATCAGCACACACCCGAGTCCTTGTCGGGAGACGTCGCAGTATACAACAAAATCCTTGTGTATGTCCTGTAAGATCAGCACTGGGGCTGCGGTCAACCTCTTCTTTAATTCTCTGAAGCTGTCCTCGCAGGCGGGAGTCCACTCAAATCTCTTGTCCTTCTTTGTCAGCTCGGTCATGGGTCTCGCAATTTTGGAGAACCCTTCGATAAACCTCCGGTAATATCCGGCTAGTCCAAGGAAGCTGCGTATTTCCGTCACGCTAGTGGGCTGCTTCCAGTCGGTGACTGCTTCGACTTTAGCTGGGTCCACTGCCACTCCCTCGGCCTTTATGATGTGCCCGAGGAACGCGACCTGCTGCAGCCAAAATTCACACTTGCTGAACTTGGCGTACAGCTGGTGCGCTCTTAGCCTTCCCAGCACTATTCTGAGATGTTCGGCATGCTCCGCCTAACTTCTCGAGTAGATCAGTATGTCGTCTATGAAGACGACGACAAACTTATCCAACTCTTCCATGAATATCTTGTTCATTAGGTTCATGAAGTAAGCCGGTGCGTTGGTCAGCCCGAACGACATTACTGTGAACTTGTACTGTCCGTAACGAGTCGCGAAGGCGGTCTTCATGATGTCTGCATTTCTGATCTTCAACTGATAGTAACCAGATCGCAGATCAATCTTGGAAAAGTACTTCGCTCCCTTTAGTTGGTCGAACAAGTCATCGATCCGTGGCAAGGGGTACTTGTTCTTGATCGTGACCTCATTCAGGGACCGGTAGTCGATACACATCCTCAAACTACCGTCCTTCTTTTTGACAAAAAGGACGGGAGCTCCCCAGGGTGAAGAGCTAGGTCGGATAAATCCTTTCTCTTGCAATTCTCCGATCTGCTCCTTTAGCTCAGCTAGCTCGTTGGCTGCCATCCGATACGGCCTCTTGGCTATCGGTGTCGCCCCAGGTATCATGTCGATCAGGAATTCGATATCCCTATCCGGGGGCGTTCCGGGTAGTTCTTCTGGGAATACGTCTGGGTTTTCACTTACAACTGACACTTGCTCCAAGGGTGTTGTTTCCAGACTGCACACTAGGGGTTCCATCCTGAGCTTACAGGGTTGGCATGTCACGGTAGTCCCGTCACGGTTTGTCGTCGTGACCTTGCGGTCGGCACAGGATATATTCCCTTTATGTCGTGCCAGCCAGTCCATTCCAAGGATGACATCTATGCCATCCGACTTCAGGACGACTAGGTCTGCTAGAAATTCTACCCCACTTATTTGAATCTTAACCCCCAGGCATCCGAGGTGGCACCTTATAGTGGCCCCTGGGGATCTGGTCACTAGGGTTTTTAGCCATACCGTGGGCAATCCACTTTTAGCCACAAAGTTGGAGGAAATAAAGGAGTACAAAGCCCCAAAATCAAATAGTACCGTGGCGAGGGTTGAGTTGACTAGGTACTCACCGAGTACGATGTCTGGAGCGTCCTCAGCCTGGCTTGCGTCGATGTGGTTCACACGACCGCGTCCGAAGGACTGAGCTCGGTTCTGCGGTCCTGACGCCTGAGGTGGGTGGCGCCCATTGTTGGACGCAACGGTCCTTGCTCCTGAGTTTGCCGGGTCATCATTTGGTTTCCTCATGAGCGGGCAATTTGCGATCAAGTGCCCCGGGTCGCGGCAATGGAAGCAATCCCTGCCGGCAGTCATCGTCCGAGTTGTGTTGGCATTGCCCTGCTGCGGTGCATTGGTGCTTGGTGGCCGGTATTGTTGCATTGGCTGCTGTAGGTTGGAATCCGTGGTGCGGAACTGCATTGTGGGTTATTGTCGTGGCTTCGGCGAAAAGCTAGGCCTTGCCCGTTGGAATCACTCTTGCTGCTTGAACTTTTGCACCTGGAACTTCCTCTTTCGTTCCCCATCCAGCTGGGAACGTGCATCTTCCAGTAATATGGCCCTATTCATGAGGGTGTTGAAATCCGGGTATATGTGTGTGACAAGTTGGGCTTTCATGACACCGTTCAACCCTTTGCGGAAACAATCTTGCTTTTTCTTGTCAGTGTTGATTTCATTACTGGCGTAGCGTCCCAACTTTAAGAACTTCTTGATGTATTGGTTGATGGTCATGGCTCCTTGGCGTAGTGCACGAAACTCGTCTGTCTTCATTTCAATAACTCCTTCGGGGATATGGTAATCCCGGAAGGCTTGCTGAAATTCCTCCCAGCTTATTGTGTCAGGTTCGGCCGCTGCTTCACAGTAGTTGTCCCACCATTCCGCGGCAGCTCCCACTAGCTGATGGGAGGCTAGCATTACCCGCTCCTGGTCTCCGGCTGCGGTGATGTCGAGTTTCTTCCCTATGTTGCGCAGCCAGTCGTCGGCTGCCAACGGGTCCTCGTCAGCGCCGTCAAAGACCGGGGGTTGAAGTCTCATGAACTCTGACATCCCCGAGGGCGGAGGCGCCCCAGGGCCTCGCTGCCCCTGCATTGCCTGAGTTATGGCCTGTAACAGCTGTGTCTGTACTGCCATGACTTCGGCCAACGTAGCCGGTGGTGGTGGAGGCACCACTTCCTCATCCACAGCTGGCACTTCTTCGGGGTTGATTTCCCCAACTCCCTCCGGAAGGTTGTTTGCCCTATTGGGTTCACCTCCAAAAGCTGCTACCCGTGGGGCCTGGATTGGTGCATGACGTCCTGCTCCCCTGCCCCTCCGGGCGGGTATGCTTCGGGGTGCATGCGCCACAGGTGCCTGAGCCCCTTCGGCAACGTGCTCCCAGCATGCCTGAACTCTGGCGGATCTCTTGGGGGCCATCCGGGGAAGTAAAATTTCACGGAACTTTAGCTGTTGCTTTGTTTATTGTTTCGTGTTTTACATGACCATATTCTAATATAAGGGTTTGCTAATTAGGTTCATATTTTACTTATTATTATTATTATTATTATTTCCAAGTGGGGTGCCCCTCGTCTGAGCTCTTGCCCATTTCACTCAACAGAGTTTTATCACACATATTGGAAGTCCATTAATTCCCGGCAAATCACACCATCATTACTAGAGTACAATCATCACATGGTACAACACATAGCAGGTCTAGGACCTTGCAACACACTTACGCCACATCTAACGATCACGATGCTAATCATCCACTAACACGGGATACATAACTCACACTATGCCGGGCTACTCATGATATTACAGGCTGCTGCCTACTGTGGTGGGACTCGTGGGGGTACGGCATCCTCCATGTCGTGGTCTTGGCGCCACTTGCGCCCCAAGTCGATCCCGTCGTCGAGCAACTCCTCAACGGTGAAGGGGAACTGTCCACCGCCGTGTCCTACGGTCCCTTGACTAGGTCCTCCACAGCTAGCAACCTCCTCCAGTATCTCGACGCTCGAGTCCTGACCGTCGCCTCCCTGCGGGTGCTCGTCCTCCTCTAGCTCGTCTCCGGTGTCATCGTCGGAGTCGCTGTACGTCTCCGTGCTCCCAGTGCGTCCTCCACGCAGCTGCTCCAGCAGTCGAAGGCTCTTGCCTCGGCCGAAGCATCCAGCGCCCCTGGCTATAGTGGCCCGAACGGAGGGAGTCAGGTGGGGTACAGATGGCACACGCATCGTCTGCGGGCCGCTCTCGTGCTACACGGCCAGGGTGCTCTTATGAGCAGTGATCCGGACTCGTGCTCTTCCTGAGCGAGCTCTGGCCTGGTAGAGGGAGTCCAACTCCCTGACGTGCGCTGCAGTCCTATGGTTGAGCTCCACGCGCAGAGCCTCGGTCACCTCACGAGCTCGCGTGGTCTCGGTGCGGGCCTCGTCCAGCTGGGACTGCAGACTCCTCACTCTAGCCTCCGCGTCCTGAATGCGAGCAACCTCTGCCCTCCACTCTGTGTGGGCGTTCTCGCAGCACTGGTCCATGACGTGCAGATATCTGGCAGTCTCTGTCAAGGTGGTGTCCGCCACAGTCCTGGTGGGTCCCTCTAGTGTCACAACTCGGTGCTTCCAGACGTAGCTGTCCTCTCGTCGCACGGGGAAGTAACGGATGGGCATCGGCCCGGTCCGCTCCATGCACCTGTCGCTGAGCTCCAACAGTGCCTCCCGTGCAACAGCTCTGATGGAGTCCGCATAGCGGGCTCCGGTGAAGGTGAGCGAGTAGGGCTGCACTGCGTAAGGTCATGATGTCTCAGTGACGTGGACCCCTGCATCGCAGCGGAGTGCACTGTCCTCCTCGTACTCCCTCCAGCGGTAGCACGGAAACCTCGTGTAGCCGAGTCTCTCCAAGGTGCGGATCAGCACCTGCAGGAACCGAGTCAGGTCCTGGCAAGTACCCTCAGACCAGCCGTCCATCTGTCAAGGTAAACTGTGGGTCAGTGTTGTTTTGACAAAATAATTTTACATAAGAGTGAGGTAAGTCTCGTAAAGGTAGGTTTTCGCACATAATTTTTTGGAAAATAAGTGTTCCGTTGATGTTCCGTCTCTATGGCTTCGTCCTACGGCCAAGTACGGCTCTGATACCACTCTGTCAGGACCCACCTCTTGTGGGGCCCACTTGTGCATCTCGTACCAATCCTTGGATCAGCAGTCGGTACGCACAATAGAATGGATCGAAAGCCATGCATTAATTCAGCCTTAACATAACCCTTAAGGTCATGCAGTCAAGTCTTTAAGTTACAATTCATTGGCCTTGCATGGCCTCAAAAGAGCGACAAACTAGTGAAAGGCAGCGGACTAGGTGGCTCCCATTCCCCTTAGACAGCCTTGGGCGCAGGACTAGGCCTACTCGTCGATGTATTGTGCTTCTTTCTCCAGCTCCCGCTCTTCCTCTGCTTCTGAGGGTCACGAAGAAAGCAAGAGCGAGTACGGAAGGTACTCAGCAAGCCCTAACACTATGCAAGGGAATGTGTTTCATGCTAGGGTTATAACAAGGAAGGGCCATATGGCTTAGGGTTGCCGAAAAGCGTTCATGCAGGGTCTTCTTTGAAGAAGATTTTACAAAGCAAAAGAGGCAGTTGTTTCTTGCTTTGAGTTGGTGGGACCTAGGGGAGTTTGAGCTCCATCCCGCCAGTTCCCTAAGTTTTAATCGAACGTTCGAGCCCACGGCTTTACTAGTTCCCGGCACACAGCCAAAATCTCCAAAACACGGCAAACACATCCACTCATCACACCAAGGAAATACGCTAAGGCTAATCAACAAGAGAGCGGAGCATAGCGTGCCAATATCGTGACAACGGTTATCCGGATTTATACTCTGTAGAGGTTGTACACTTTACCCATAGGTCAAGCTCTCCTAGCAAGGGAGTAGCGTAACGTTCGCCTCATCTTCCCCTAGTAACCCGACAATCACACCTCGGGACGCACCCAGGGGCTATTCGGGCAATTACTCTCCCAGCCGGACCACGAGTAATGACTCCCCCGTGTCTTTTCCTGGTCCCCCGTGCCCTACTGGCCGCCAGGTGGCTCATGTGGAAGTCACCAAGAAGGTAGAGGGAGTCCTGCCCATACAGGTTCTGTGGTTGTACGGAATCACTATGACGAGGTCATATGAACCGGTCCTTGAGTTGGTGAGGCGGCTCCGTCCAGGTCCACGACAGGTGGACTACACCGAAGCACACACTACTCATTCACCAATCCCACCTCAACCACCCCTTTTTCCCACTTCACTCCACGCAGGTTGTATGACACAATCCCCAACCGATTTCCTAACTCACACCACCAAGACACCTTTCACACTTTTCACAAATCCAATGATTAATTGTAGTGAGACGTGATGCGAACATCGAGAGGGTCCCTAAGAATTCTACATTCAAGGGATTACGCACGTCATCACATTATATTGTGATGACGGGGCCTTAGGGCGTCAAGGAGGAGTTGATAAGGTCAAGGAGGGTTCGTGGCACGTCGCAAGTCAACCACGTGACTACGCGACCACTAGCCAAATGGGTCTTAGCTGCCACAACGTTTAAAAGTAGTCACAAAAACATGCATATAGAAAACAGGCTATCAGGGTAATTTCGCAAATTCATAGGAGCAATAATGATCAAAGAAGTTAGAGCTTGCCTCCAAAAGCCTCTAGAAATTCCACGTAATCCGGGTCTTCGAGTTCCTCGTCGAATCCCTCGCTCGCTATAGTATGTCTTGTCCACATCAGCGTCGAACCCAAGGGAATCAAAACTTAAATAACATCATAGATTTATGTGCGTAGGGCTTAGGTGGTTGCCATGAGCTCGGCATGTCTTAGTTGGGCTTCTGGAGAGGGTAGTGTCCATGCCGAATGGAGTCATTCTATTCCCTCTTTGCGTCTACATTACTTTGTCGGGTTTACACATTCACGGACGCTTGGTACTGTCCTAGATAGTTTCTAGCCCTTATCCGTTTGCTATTACCCTCCAATGGTTAATTCCTATTTTTGAGAATTTTTCCTTTGTCAATTTCCCGTGTACGTTATCGGGTGTACCTAGAATTTTTCCTACGCTCTACGGCTGACAGAGGGGCCCAGAGGCCCACCGAGTACTGTTATGTGGATCGGGTCTTGGTCCACGGCCGTTGGGGCTCTGATCCATGGGGACTGAGCCCATCGGGGCCCCTGGCAGGCGCACGAGGAGCTGGCGCTTGCGTGGCGCCGGGTCAGCGGCCATGTCAGCGCCCTGCCCGCGTGGCCTGCCACCTAGCCGCCACGCAAGCAGGGACGGCTGGGGCGGTCAGAGCGATCGCCGGTGCGGCGGAGGCGGCCGATGGCTCGTCGGAACTATGCTCCTCTATCGATGCAGCCTAACAGAGCTAGTGCCGGCAGTCTACGCATCGTGGGGAACCTTTTGGTGGCGGCCATCGACGGTGAAACCCATCGCGGCGGCGCCGGCGGCTTGCTGGAGTCGATTTTGCGGCTGTGCACCATGGCTCCTTGGTTTTGCCCGATTCAGCCGGGGTTTGAGGGCTCCTCCACGATCTTTGGGCTACGGGGAATGCGTTGCAAGCCTCGGCCTGGCCGGGGAACCTCCCACGGTAGCTGGCGACGCGTGGGGGCGGCGGCGTGTTCGGGTCTCCGGTGCTAGCGGGCTACGGTCACCGGGGACGCAAACTAACACACGCAACGGCTAGGGGAGACGGCTACGACACTACCTGCGCAAGGAATTTGGGAATGAGGACTCACCGGAGTAGCTTCGGGAGGCGGCCGGCGTCGGGGAAGAAGGCGCTGTTTTGCAAAATTCGGGGTCCGAGGCCTTCCTTTTCGCTCAAGCGTGCGCTGTGAGGCGTGGTGGTGAAGGTGTGGGGAGGATTAGGAGGGGTGACGCCCTTTTATAGCGGCAGAAGGGAGGTTCCGGCGGCCGAGTTCGGTGGGGGGGTGCGCCATTGATGAGCAGTCAGGTTTTCATGTGATGGGGGTCGGACTGATGGAGGCGATGTGTGCCAGGGGATGGGGGGGCTCGGTTGGAGCGGTGGGGCGCGACCGGGTGCGCCACCTCGCCGGGATTCCGGGAATCCCTGCTCGGCTCGGCGGTGGGAGGGGGGAGGAAGAAGTACAGTGTCGGGTCGGGCCGGCGGGGAGGAGGGAAAGAAAAGGGCCGGGCCGCGCGCGGGAATGTGGGAAAAAGGCAGCTTGGCTGCGCGAAGGGAAAAAAAGGCGGGCCGAGCCGCTAGGGAGGTGGGCTGCACCCGTGAATACGGCCCATCTCCCTTATTTTTTTCTTTTTCTCTTTCTTGATGTTTTGGCTTTCAAATTTTTGAATTTGAATCAAATTTTTATCTATTGAATTTTGTTTCTATTACAAGATATATCTTTACCTATATTTCAGAATTATTTTTATTCCCAAAAATGAATTTCAGAATTTAAAACAGCAAAATAAACCCCTCTACCTATTATATATTGCTCAACCACCAAAACAGAGTGTTCACAAATTTTCCTAAGGTTAGCAAATATTTTGTGATTCATTTTTGTGCAAATTTGGCTATTGTAACTAATTTAATATAAAGTTCTAAGTCTAGATTCCATTCCTCTTATTTCGTTTCAGGTCTACAATTCCTTTTGTTATTAAACAGGGCCCAAAACTATTTTCCTAATCTCTATTATGAGTTGCTAACCCTTAATCACGGAGCTAATCCCCCTCTAAAATGAATACAGGGTTAATTTCAATTTTATATACTCAAATTTCCTAAATACAGAAAGTTCTAGGGCCTAAAACAGAAGTTTACACACCTCTGCATAATTTCTGGGAAGCCTAGGGGGTAGAACCGAAGAATCCAGGGGCTAGACTCGATTTTCCCGCAACTCCAGGGGGCAGCGCGTAAGAGTGCCGGCATTTGTAACACGGGGCTGATATGGGCCGTTCGATTCTAAATGAAGGGTTGAGATTATATCGCGAAGGGGTACGCAGGGTTTCTGTCATGCGCCACACGATTTAAAATAGACGACCCACGAGGGACCACGTCGCTCCTGGCCGGAGCCCGCTTACGCGCGCGGCGGCGCACGATGGTAGAGGCGCGATCTCGCCGGCGTGGTCGCCGATCTTCGCCGACACGCGTTAACACTCAGTTTTTTCGGTAGAATTGGACAGAGAGGGAATGGGGGAGCTCACCAGCGAGGTTTTCTTGACCCCGAAGTGGCCGGAATCTGCTCGGCGACGATGTCCGAGGGTGGAGCTCGGCAGTGCTCGTCGGAGCGGCTGTTAGAGCGCGACACACGGCATTTCTTTCACCTGCAAGATTCCCCGACGGCGGTAGAGCACGCTACACCCGTTAGATCCATGAAATGGAGAAAGATCCATAGAGAATCGGAGGTGGGCAGCTCGGTTCTCACCGGGAAAGGAACTGGAGCGGCGTGGGGAAACCGACGGGATTTTTCCACGTTTAAATGGACGAGGGAGGGCGGCGGGGTCGGTTGAGGTCGTGTGGGACCGAGTGGGCCGGAGACTGTGGCTTGAGTGCGCGGAATTCGGAGACGAGGTGCGATCAGTTGCTCAGCGGGAAAAATGCAGGCGGTTGGGGGAGTGCGGAGGAAGGAGATGACAGGCGGGGCCCACGCGGCAGTGAGAGGGGGAGGGGGAAAAGGGCCGCGGGCTGCTAGGCCGGTTTGTTGGGTTTCGGCCTAGTGGCCGTTTTCCTTTTTCTTTTCCTTTTTATTTTCTATTTTTGCTTAAAATTTGAATTTCGGTTTGAATTTGATTTCTTCTCCAACATGCGTCACGTCCACTTTATTTGAATTTGCCTTTGCCACATTTTAGGGGTATTACAACTCTCCCCCCTTAAAAGAGATCTTGTCCTCGAGATTGGTGACCCTAGGGAAATAGATCCAGAAACTGTGCCTTTAGTTCATCTTCTCGCTCCCATGTGGCTTCTTCTTCCAAATGATGTTTCCACTGTACTTTGCACATTCGGATTCTTTTGTTCCTTGTGATGTGTTCCATCATCTCCAGAATCTTGACTGGTTGTTCGGCATACGAAAGGTCTTCTCGGACATCTACCTCATTCATGGGTAGCCTCTCCTCGGGTGTCCTTAAGCACTTCTTGAGTTGTGACACATGGAACACGTCGTGCACATCTGATAGGCGAGCCGGTAGTTCCAACTGGTATGCCACTTCGCCCTTCCTCTCTAGGATCTGGAAAGGTCCAATGTACCGAGGTCCCTTTCACTTTGAACTGAGGAAGCCCTCTGATAGGAGACACCTTGAGATAGACGTAGTCCCCTACGTTAAAAGTGAGTTATCTTCTTCGTATATCAGCGTAGCTCTTTTGTCTGGTCTGGGCTATTCTCAAGTTGTTACGGATTTCCCTCACTTTCGCCTCGGCTTCTTGTAGTACCTCGGGCCCAAATATCTTGCTTTCCCCAGTTTGATTCCAAAACAATGGAGTTCTGCACTTCCTCCCATACAGTGTCTCAAAGGGTGACATCTTCATACTAGCCTGGTAGCTGTTATTATAGGAAAATTCAGCATAGGGTAGGTTCTTGTCCCAACTCCTATTGTTCTTCAGTGCACAAGCCCTTAGCATGTCCTCGAGGATCTGATTGGTTCTTTCGGTCTGCCCGTCAGTCTATGGATGGTACGCAGAACTGAAATTCAAATGAGTCCCCATGGCTTCATGTAACTTCGGCCAGAACCTCGAGGTGAACTGTGTCCCTCGATCTGACACTATCTTCTTCGGCACCACATGAAAACATACAATCCTTTACATGTATAATTCTGCCAACTTGGATCTGCTGTAGCTTTCTTTCACAGGGATGAAATGAGCTACCTTGGTCAGCCTATCGATTATGACCCATATTGAATCATATCCTGATTGGGTCCTAGGTAGTCCCACTTTGAAGTCCATGCCTATTTCTTCCCATTTCCATTCGGGTACTTTGAGTGGTTGCAATAGTCCGGCGGGTCGTTAATGTTCTGCTTTTACTAGCTGACATGTGTCACATAGGGCGACATGTTCCGCAACATCTCGCTTCATGCCATACTACCAATATCTGCTTTTGAGGTCATGATACATCTTCGTACTCCCAGGATGAATGGAATAGTCAGAATCATGAGCCTCTCTCAGAATTAGCTCACGGATCTCCTTTACCTCTGGTACACATATTCTTTTCCCATGCCACACCATACCTTGTTCATCCTCTCTAAACCCAGGAGCTTTATTCTCCTTGATGAGTCTTCTGATTTCTTGTATTTTCTCGTCATCCTTCTGACCATTGCGTATGTCTTGCTCCAATGTGGAGTCCACTTCCATGGTGATGGCCTCACCATTATTCACTAGGCATAGATTGAGTTTTGCAAATTCCTCCCTCAATTCCGTAGGTGTGGTGCTTAAGCTCATCATGTTGACATGCACCTTTCGGCTTAAAGCATCTGCCACGATGTTCGCTTTCCCAGTATGATAGTTGATACCACATCAAAGTCGTTGATTAGCTCTAACCATCTCCTTTGTCTGAGGTTGAGATCTGGCTGTGTGAAAATGTACTTTAGACTTTTATGATCTATATATATCTCCGTCCTTTTTCCCATCAAGTAATGCCTCCAAAGCTTCAATGCGTGGACCACTGCGGCTAGCTCTAGGTCATGTGTAGGATAGTTCTTCTCGTGTTTTCTAAGCTGCCTCGAGGCATATGCAATGACATGTCCCTCTTGCATGAGAACACAACCCAATCCGTGTCCAGAAGCATCACAATATACCAAAAAATTTCTCTGCATGTCTGGCATAACTAGCACTAGGGCCGTTGTTAATCTTTTCTTCAGCTCTTGGAAGCTTGCCTCACACTCTGGAGTCCACGTGAATGTGATTCCCTTCTCTAGCAATTTGGTGAGGGGTCTTGTGATCTTGGAGAAGCCCTCAATGAACCTTCGATAGTATCCAGTCAAGCCTAAGAAGCTCCGGATCTCCCCGACATTTTCAGGGGTCTTCCACTTCTGCACATCTGCGATCTTAGCGGGGTCCACGGAGATTCCTCCTTCAGAGATTATATGTCCCAAAAAGGGGACTCTCTTCAGCCAGAACTCACATTTGCTTAGCTTGGCATATAGTTGGTGCTCTCTCAATTTTTGTAACACCAGCCTTAGATGTTTCTCATGTTCTTCTTCATCTTTGGAGAAGACGAGAATTTCATCAATGAAAACCACCACAAACTTGTCCAAATATTCCATGAATACCTTGTTCATGAGGTACATGAAGTACATCGGTGCATTAGTTAGCCCGAACGGCATGACGGTGTATTCATACAGTCCGTACCTAGATACGAAAGTTGTCTTGGGAATGTCGGTTGGCCTTATCTTCAGTTGGTGATATCCCGATCTGAGATCAATTTTTGAGAACACACAAGCTCCTCTCAACTGATCAAATAAGTCTTCAATGCGAGGTAGCAAATACTTGTTCTTGATGGTTACCTCATTCAACGCACGATAATCTACACATAGCCTTTGAGTTCCATCCTTCTTGGGCACAAATATCACCGGAGCTCCCCATGGCGAGGAACTAGGATGAATATACCCTTTCTCCGTCAATTCCCGGATATGTTCTTTGAGCTCTTCTAGTTGTTTGGAATCCATCCGGTAAGGCCTCTTGTATATCGGGGCGGTTCCAGGCATTAGTTCAATCGCGAACTTCACTTCACGATCTAGGGGCATACCTGGCAACTCTTCAGGAAAAATATCCGGATATTCCTTGATGACCCTTATCTCTTCCAATTCCACTTCCACTTGATTGAGTTTAATGTCCCTCCTAGGTTCTTGGACAGCTATGAATTTCACTTTGGTGCCGCTAGTGTGAGTTAGTTCCACCGTTCTAGTAAAACAATGGATAATGCCTTTATGCTTGGTTAACCAATCCATACCCAAAATAATATCTATCCCTTGCGAGTTAATCACTATGAGGTTTGCAGTAAATACTACCCCATTAATGTCTAGATTCACTTTGGGGCACACTTGTCTTGTTCTTATTTCTCCTTCTGGATAGTTCACTGCTAATATATGATTCATTTGTGTTGTTGCTAGATCATTCTTCTTAACAAATCCTTGAGCAATGAACTAGTGGGTAGCACCAAAATCGAACAAAATGGTTGCAATGTGTAAATTTGCAGGGAACTTACCAATCACCATATCAGGTGCCTCATGTACTTCTTCCATGGTCATGTGGTTTACCCGTCCCCGCATCATGTTCTGCTGTTGTGGCTGCATTGGCTTCTTCTTCGGGCACTTGTGAGCGTAGTGCCCCACCTCACCGCAGTTAAAGCCTTGCACCCCAACCTTAGGTGCCTGACCCTTGTTGTCCTAGGGTGGGTTCTGTGGCCCTTGTCCTGCTGGTCGAGGCTGGTAAGCGGGGCGTGGTTGCTGCATAAACTGACGCTGCGTCTGTACTGGTGCTGATGGAGGCCTGAAGTTCGGATTGTAACCTCTCGGTGCTGAGTAGGGAACCACAGCACGGCTCATCTACCCTGCAGGTTGCTGCATAAGACGTGGGCGTGTGTTGCTACTTGACGCTTGATGTGACCATCCCACCTTCCTCTTGTGTTCATTCTCCAAGGCCTTCATCTTCCTTTCCACAATAAACGCCCTGTCCACCATCTTTTGGAAACATTCATATTCGTTGGAGGACATTGCACATTGCATTTCCATGGTGAGCCCTTCCACAAAGCAATCTTGTTTCTGCTCATCAGTTTCAATATCCCGTGGTGCATAACGGGACAGTTGGGTAAACTTGGTGAGGTACTCCCTCACTGTCATGCTGCCTTGTTGCAGCCCGAGAAACTCCTTCCTCTTGTTCTTGAGTTCTCCCCTTGGAATGTAATGGTTGTGGAAACTGCGCTTGAACTCCTCCCAAGTTATGTTCTCGGGGTCGTGGTGGGCTGCCACGTAAGCGGTCCACCAATCAGCAGCGGGTCCATTCAATTGATGAGAGGCAAACAATACCCTCTCATATCCTTGACATTGTATGATCCTCATCTTGTTCTCAATGGTCTTGAGCAAATCATCTGCCTCTAGGGGCTCAGCAGCACTTGTAAACTTGGGGGGTTGAGTTCCTAGAAACGCACTCAGCCTTGGTTGACGTGGTGCAGCCTGAGGGGGTGGAGCTTGATGTAAATTTGCCACCACTTGAGTCAAATTCTGGATGAGCTGATTTTTGTTGTTGATCATTTGATAGATAGGATCAGCTCCCCCTCGGCGATCACCCCTTCCTTGCCATCCAGGAGGGGGAGGATTGGCAGCCTCATTATTGTTGTTGTTGTTGTTGGGGTTGGCACCCCGACTTCTTCCTCTTCCGGCCATCTATCATGATTAACTAAATGTCAACTTAATCATTACACATTAATTTCCCACATTGCTTGTATGAACTTAAACTTTTGAGACATTAAAATTTAGACAATTTCAGAAAATCTCGCATAAATTTTTAGGCACCATGTCTCCTACGAAAACAAATGCAATAGTTGCTGATGTGGGCCGTCCGATTCTAAATGAAGGGTTGCGATTATATCGCGAAGGGGTACGCAGGGTTTCTGTCATGCGCCACACAATTTAAAATAGACGGCCCATAAGGGGCCACGTCGCTCCTGGCCGGAGCCCGCACATGCGCGCGGCGGCGCATGGCGGCAGAGGCGCGATCTCGCCGGCGTGGTCGCCGATCTTGGCCGACACGCGTTAACACTCAGCTTTTTCAGGAGAATTCGACAGAGGGGGAATGGGGGAGCTCACCAGTGAGGTTTTCTTGACCCCGAAGTGGCCGGAATCTGCTCGGCGACGATGTCCGAGGGTGGAGCTCGGCGGTGCTCGTCGGGGCGGCGGTTAGAGCGCGATACACGGCGTTTATTTCACCTGCAAGATTCCCCGACGGCGGCGAAGCACGCTACACTCGTTAGATCCATGAAATGGAGAAAGATCCGCAGAGAATCGACGGTGGGGAGCTCGGTTCTCACCGGGAAAGGAACTGGAGCGGCGTGGGAAAACCGACGGGATTTTTCCGTGTTTAAATGGACGAGGGAGGGCTGCGGGGTCGGTTGAGGCCTTGTGGAACCGAGTGGGCCGGAGATCATGGCTTGAGTGCGCGAAATTCGGAGAGGAGGAGCGATCGGTTGCTCGGCGGGAAAAATGCAGGCGGTTGGGGGAGTGCGGAGGAAGGAGATGACAGGCGGGGCCCACGCGGCAGTGAGAGGGGGACGGGGAAAAGGGCCGCGGGCTGCTGGGCCAGTTTGGTGGGTTTCGGCCCAGTGGCCGTTTTCCTTTTTCTTTTCTGTTTTTGCTTCAAATTTGAATTCTGGTTTGAATTTGAATTCTTCTCCAACATGCGTCACGTCCACTTTATTTGAATTTGCCTTTGCCAAATTTTAGGGGTGTTACAGTCATGGTGCCCACCATGGACCCCCACTTCCCACTTTGTTACTTCAATGCGGAGTTGGCAAGCACCCCAGCGTGCGCTCGCTAGGCGCGTGGCCGAAAGCCATCCTGGATAGAGTGGGATGGGGCAAGGTGGTGCCAGCACTTTGAAGGCAACTCACAAGTTGCATGACAGGCCGATTACCGTCTTAACTGCTACCGCTCCGACCTGTTCATGTGAGAGCCCTCGTTCCGAACCATAAAAGGAGAGGCCTCAAGGCCGAGGGAAGGGATCAATTGACCAAGAGAGGAATCCATTAGCAAAAATCTCGAACATGCTCAAGTAGACAGAAGAGAACCTTGTAACACCCTTGACTCAATACAACCACGAAGCAGGACTTAGGGCCATTACCCTCCGGGCGACTGAACCTGGGTAAACTCTCGTTGTCCCCGTCGTTGTATCAGTCTCCCTGAAACGCAAATACCCTGCATGCTCCCTGGCCGAACTCCTAGGGGTGCATAACTCCCCCAAAATATCGATGACAAATGTTGACTATCGCCACTAAATCTTTCCCTGACTAGCTTCTCGATAATAGTGCTCGTATATGTCCTCTTCCAAGAGTCAATGAACTAAGTATACTTCCTAATGTTTCCTTAACAGTGTAATTTAGTGATTGCTTTCCTTATTACCTCAACTTACTAAATCTTTAGTGCTTGTGAGACACTTATTAAAACTGTATCGAAAACGCTGAATAGAACAAAAGTTATTCCAAACTTCTTCAGCCACACGGGGTAATTCAATATCAATGGACTTAATTTCTGAAATTGATGATGAAGAAGTCACCCTTGCGGATATATATAACAGTCCCATGCTAGACATGTAAAGTCCAATTACTAGAGATCAAGCGCTACCATTAGATTTAAATGTGAGCTCCTTCCTAAACACTTCTTTATATATGAATTTTGAGAGTAAATTGCAACCTAATGAATTTATTATGATTAGAACCCATGGAGAGGGGATTAAGGGCGTGGAGGAGTATAAAACACATCCACATCAATTTGAAGATCGAACCTAACTCGAGTTCGAGTCCAACTCAGAGCCGAGGAGCACTTTGTATTAAAACGGACGTCCAGGACGCATACGGGCTCTGTTTTGGACGTTCTACATATGTATGGAAAGCTGAGAAGATAAACTTTCCAATGAAACTAGTCCCATGAATCATCAAAACAATTTTGAGTCCGAATCTTTCAGGGTGCTGCATCACGGTAATCGGGAGTCATGTAATGCTTGCTATAAAATTAGACCTTGCTGAAATTTCTAATCAAGATATTTGCTATTCATTGGTAGCCAAACAAGCTTTATATTTCATCAATGATATTGCTAGCTCTTATTTGCCTCCAGCAGATACTTTTTGCAGGAGTATGGGAATATTTTTTTCAGCTGAGATAACCCCGGGACTGCCACCTATGAGAGGGATAGAGCATCAAATTGATTTGATTAATCTGGGTGCAACCCTGCCAAACCATGCAACATATAGGACTAACCTCGAGGAGACTAAGGAAATTAAATGACAAATCCAAGACATTTTTGGACTATGGATACGTACGTGAAAGCCTTAGTCCTTGTGTCGTTCATGTACTTTTGGTTCCTAAGAAATATGGTACTTGGACTATGTGTGTTGATTGTAGATGCATTAATATTATTACAATAAGGTATTGTCATCTCATACCTAGACTAGACGACATGCCTGATGAGTTGTGTGGTTCTATAATTTTCAGTAAGATTGACTTGCACAGTGGTTACCATAAAATTAGCATGAAATTAGGAGATGAATGGAAAACAACTTTCAAAACCAAATTACGGTTGTATGAGTAGTTAGTAATGCCTTTCGGTTTCACTAATGCATCTAGTACTTTCATGCATTTGATGAATGATGTTTTAATATCTTTTATTGGGAAATTTGTGGAGATTTACTTTGATGATATATTGATTTATAGCAAGTCAATGGATGAACATACGGATCATTTACATGTTGTTTTTAATTCTTTCAGAGATGCACATTTATTTGGTAACCTTGAGAAGTGTGTCTTTTGTACATACCGAGTCTACTTTCTTGACTATGTTGTGACTCCACGGGGAATTGAGGTGTATAAGATCAAAATTCAAGCGATTAAGAGCTGGACGGTACCCCACGCCATCACACAGGTAAGGAGTTTTCTCTTGGTATTGCAGGTTTCTACCGTTGCTTCGTCAAGAATTTCAGCGCCATTGCTGCCCCATTATATGAGTTGACGAAGAAAGGTGTGGTATTCCATTGGGAGAAAGCATAAGAGGAGTCATTTTGACACCTTGAAGGACAAGCTTACACATATACCATCACTTCAACTTCCTAATTTTGGTATGACTTTTGAGTTTGAATGTGATGCTAGTGTTGTTGGCATTGGTGGTGTTTTGATGCAAGATGGTAAGCCTATTGCATATTTGAGCGAAAAGCTGAATGATCCTGTTTTTGAATTACTCCACGTATGGTAAAGAATTTTATGCTCTCGGGTGTCATTATTTATAGTGATGAGAGAGAGCAGGCCTGATCTTCCGAAAGGCAGGTTGGTTGAAGTGGAGATCTCGACAACGTTGATGATCCGAGGCACTCGAGCCAAACCCAAACATCTTCTGCAATCACTACACCACCTCTATGTTAGTTATAAACCATGGTTCACGTGCTGGACCTCTCCAAGAAGGCTAATCCCTGCAAGTGCAACCGAAAACACAAGCAAGAACGATGAAGATGCAATCTGAAATTGCAAAATTGGGTCTCATAAACCGTAGAACGGTGAAACTGTTTAGAATAATTAATCTAAGCAAAACCTACCTAACATGGCCAGCGGCTGCACTATTTAGAGTCTATGGTTCGGCCAAAAAACCCTTGGACGTGTCCCTAATGGACTCAGACAAGATACAAGTCCCAAAGGCCCAAGATGGTGGCACAGCAGCACCGGACAGACTCTAAACTCGATATTGTTTCGATGATTCCTAATGACTTAGGAAGAATTTTGATGTGAGACTTAATTCATTGGAAAGCTTATCTCCTCAGCTTTCCGTGCCTATGTAGAATGTCAAAAAATGGAGTCCTTATGCATCCTGGGCATCCGTTTGAAAGTGGATTGCTCCTGGACTCCGAGTTGAATTCAAGTTCGAGTTAAAGGCTGATCCTAGCATCTTTTGGACGTCCTTGCTGGCTCTCCATGTTCCTAAAACCTCCTCTTACCATTTGTCGATCCTCTCTATGGTTTTTAATCATAATTAAATCATCAAATAGTGAACCTTTCTCAAATTCACATGGAGATAGGAATTTAGTAACGAGTTCACTTAATGATTTAGTAATCGTGCTCTTGCTCTTGTGATTGGTCCTTGTATATCAATAGAAGGAATGTGAATATCCACTTTTGTGATGTCCTCATCATATGGCCTAAAGAATTTGTAATTCATTTTGGTCATAAATCGCTAAAGTATATTCGTTCTCAAAATAGTTTGAATTATAGACATGCTAAATGGATTCGTTTTATTGAATCTTTTACTTTTTCATTAAACACAATAATAAAGGATAATGTGATCATGATGCTTTTTCTAAATGATATACTATGTTATTCCAACTTGATTGTCGAATTTTTGGACTTGAATCAATTTTGAAAAACAATACCCTCCCGATGCTGATTTTAATATTTGTCGCTGCATTGTAGAAACGGCCATACATGAGAACAAATTTGTGTTTGTGGATTCTTGTTTAGAGCTAATTGCCTATGCAGTAAAGTTAGTTTCGTTCATCTTTTGTTATTACAAGAGGCGCATGCAGCAGGTTTGATGGACCATTTTAGTGCAAAGAAAACGGAGGATGTTCTAGCCACACATTTCTTTTGGCCAAAGATTCTGAGATGTAGAGCGGTTTGTGGTTTGCTGCATCACATGTCAGAAAGCTAAATCTAGTTTCAATCCACATGGTTTAGATGCCTCTTCCTGTTCCTTCCATTCCTTGGACAAATATCTCTATGGACTTTGTTTTGGGATTGCCTAGTACTAAGAGGAGGAGGGGTAGCATTTTTTATTGTGGTGGATCATTTTTCTAAGATAGCACATTTTATACCTTGTCGTAAAAGTAATGATGGTGTTAATATTGCTGACCTGTTTTTCAAAGAGATTGTTCGCTTGCATGGTATGTCTTCTCCTATTGTTTCAGATCATGATGCTAAATTTTTTAGTCACTTTTGGTGCACCTTATGGAATAAGTTGGGTACAAAACTGTTGTTCTCTACCACATGTCATCCATAAACTGATGGATAAATAGAAGTTGTAAACCACACTTTGGGCACCATGTTGAGAGCTATTTTGAAGAAAATTTCTAATAAGTGGAAGGAATGTTTGCCTCATGTGGAGTTTACATATAATCAGGTTACACACTGTACCATCAAGGTAATCCTTTTTACAAAGTGTATGGATTCAAACAGTGCCCTATTGATATCTCACATGTACCTTTTAGTAAGATAATTCATAATGATGCTAATGAATGTGGTAATTTTATTTTGAAAATTCATGAGACAACTAAGCACAGTATTGAAAAGATGAAATAAAAATATTCAATTATTGTTAGTAAAGGAAGGCAAGAAGTTAAGCTTGAACCGTGTCATATAGTGTGGTTACACTTGAGAAAGGATTTATTTCTAGGACTCAGAAAGTCTAAATTGATGCCTAGAGCTAATGGTCCTTTTAAAATACTTAACAATATTAATTATAATTCATATAAATTTGAGTTGTCTCTCAAATTTGGGGTTAGTCACACTTTAAACATTTAGACTTAAGGGAATACTTGGGAGAAGGTGAGCTTGGGTCGAGGAGGACCCCAATGCAAGAGGGGGGGTTATTAGGACATCACCCCTGCGGATATACACAACATTCTTATGCTAGACATGCAAGGTCCAATTACTAGAGCGAGTGCGACAATTGAATTTAGAGGTAAGCTTGTTCCAATACACTTCTTTATACGTGAATTTTGAGATTGGACTGCTACCTAATGAATTCATTGTGATTAGGAAAGGACCAATTGATACTTGGAGAGGGGCTTGGGGATGTGAAATACCAGAAAAGAAGTCTAGATCAAGTTGGAGGTGGATGCCAACTCAGAGTTCAAGTCCAACATGGACTCAAGGAGAACTTCGTTTTAAAATTGACGTCCAGAACGCAACGGACTTCATTTTGGACGTCCTAAGTATTCCTGGAAAGCTGAGAAGGTAACCTTTTCAGTGGAACTGGTCCCACATCTAAATTCTACTGGAGTCTATGGGAATCATTGAAACAAAGTCGAGTCTGAATCTCTTAGGATGTTGCGTCACCGTAATTGGGTCATAGGACCTTGTATCGATTCCAAATTCATTATTTATGTGTTTTAAGGTTGGATCACGATCCTAACACCCATGTGATCGTCCTCCCACCTATTTATACCCCTTAGCCTTGCCACAAATAATTGAGTGTTTCTTAGATTAATCTGTCTTAAACAGTTTGACCATTCATCAGTTTGTGAGACTCTAACTTTGAGTGGTTAATATATTTCAGCAATTTAGTTGCATTCTTTCTTGTTCTTGCTTGTGTTCTTCAATTTGCAGACAGGGATTAGCCTTCTTGGCAATGTCGACCGTGCAATGCCGGTTGATAACCTAAGGAGGCGTGGTGATGCGATTGCGGGATTCAGAACGTGTTGTTCAGAAGCCAAATCAATTTTTGTCGTCTCCACTGAATCAAGAGTTATGAGAACATTTCGGAACATCGGGCACCCCTGTTCACATCAATTGAAACATAAGAAATGGGAACTACTTGAACATTTGAGAAATCAAATTCAAAAATAAATCTGATTAATCTTAAACAAAATGTAATCATAAGACAAGGGAACTGCTTGAACTTAATAATTATCATTGTTGACTTATTTAAGCAAAACATAATCATAATTATTTCATCATCAAAATTGGTTGGATGACAAAAATATTATGCTTAAATTTAAAATAAAAGCACAAATATATATAACTGTTGGACAAAATTAGGATTAATCATTAAAACAACATAGTTGTATCACAATAAATTTATCATTAACATTGATCATAAGATAAACTTATCATGCTTAAATTAAAATGAATCTAAACAACATAACCAATGTTCTCAAAAGCTCAACAACTGAATTCTTGTAACTTTCCATCATAATGAACATTAAGATTAAATACTGAACTTATGAAAATCATGATTATTATTATTACAAAATTATTCTTAAAACTAAATTTTCATGTTAAATCCAATTTAATTAGAAGAATACTTAAACTAATAAGCTTAAACACACCAGTGAAATCTTAATAAGACCATACTAAACTTAGTAACTTAATGACACTACACTATATATAATAGTTATGGATTCTCATGTTTTACTAAAATCATGTATATATTTATCATATCATGCAAAAACTTATAAATATTCAATATACATAATCATAATGATTTTAAAATAAACTTTGTTAGAACATAAAATCATCATGCTTACACTTAAATAACTTAATTAATTTTCTAATAAAATATTTGTCAATGGTTGTTAAGTACATATTTTGACCATCAATTATACTAAAAAACATGGAGAATTTTACATTTCTTACAAGTATTACGCTTATAAATAGCATAGTTCCACTTGTACTCCAACCACTGAGTGATCATCACATTTATTTCCCACGGATCAAAGGGCCCACATACAGGCATGTAACAACTCAATCTCCATGGAAATCATCTAGAACCAACTTAGAAGCCCACAAATCAGTGACTTGGAGTTGGCTTGGCACTAGGGGAACAAATTTTCAAGTAGTTGTATCCGATGTCTTCCAGGGAATTGATTGAGATAAAGAAGCAACTTAAGAAATTTCTTAACATGGATTTATTCGACTTAGTTCCAAACCTTGGGGTTGTCCTACTCTTTTTGTTAAGAGGAAGGATGGTATGCTACGGATGTGTGTGGATATCCTATTGTAAAATGTGATCACCATCAAGAATAAATATTCACTTCCACATAGTGAATTTCTTTTTGATGAACTTGTTGGTGCCTGATTCTTCTCTAAAATTGATCTAAGATTGGGATATCATCGAATCAAGATTAGAGAAAGAGAAGATGACATTTCAAAAACAGCTTTCTCCACTAGTTATGGCCTCTATGAGTTTCTCGCTATATCTTTTTGTCTTACAAATCTCCAATGTACTTTATGTACATGATGAATAGCATTTTTATGGAGGAGCTTGATGTCTTCATTGTGGTTTTAATTGATGACATCCTTGTATACTCCAAGATTAAGCAAGAGCACAAGTATCATTTTGGAATTGTGCTTGAGCTACTTCAAGAACACCGTCTCTAAGCCAAATCCAGCAAATGTGAATTTTGGCTGCACGAAGTGGCATTTCTTTGTCATATTATCTATGACACGGTATCGCGGTTGATCCACCTAAGGTGCATAAAGTGCTAAACTGGAAGCCACCTACTTATGTCATGGAGATTTAGAGTTTCCTTCGGCTTGCAGGTTATTATCAACGTTTCATCAATGATTCCTCCAAGATTGCTAAGCCCATAACCAATTTGTTGCAAGAATTGGTTTAATTTGAGTGGACTTAAAATTGTGAATATGCATTTCAAAACCTTGAAGACGCTTCTGACAATTGCCCTTGTTCTTTCTAAACCTAATGTCAGCAAAAGATTTAATGTTTGTTGTGATGCCTCAAGCATCAGACTCGGGTGTGTTCATATGCAAGAGGGAAGGGCCATTGCCTATGCTACTCATCAATTAGAGCATCATGAATAGAATTATCAAATGCATGACCTTGAGCTAGCCACAATTGTTCATGCTTTGATAATTTGGTGACATTATCTCTTTGGTAAGAGTTGCAATATATACATCAATTATAATAGCACATCTCCACTCAATTGGTCCTGAATTTAAGACAAAGAAGATGTCTTGAGTTGATTAAAGATTATAATTTGGAAAATTGAGGTCAAAATAACCACTCTTTGTGATGGATTTCCGAAGCTTAATATTGATGTGGCATAAGATGGATTTCATGCTACTCAATGTGAAATAAACCCTTTTTATCAGATTAAGGAGGCTCAAAGGAATGGTAAGGGTATTGCTCTAATTCATAACAAGATAGCCCAAGGTGAAGCCTCTTGTTCTTGTAGTGGCTGATCAAGGTGTGCTTTAGTTTGAAAAGCGGCATTGTAGTTCTTCAGGTGACTGAATTAAGGACTAAAATCCTTAATGTGGCCCATGATTCTTTGCTTTCTGTTCACCCTAGAAGTTCGAAGATGTATTAGGATCTCAAACAACGTTTTTGGTGAACGCATATGAAGAGAGAGATCGTTGAATATGTCTTAAATGACATGTATGCCAATGGATGAAAGAAAGTCACCTTAAATTTTGTAGGAACTTTGCAACCATTACCTATTCCTTCTTGGAAGTAGGAAGACATTGAAATCGACTTTATTGTTTATTTACCCAATACTTCTCAAGGTTGGTTGTGATTCTATATGGGTACTAATTGATCAGTTGACAAAGTCCACACCCTCTTCTGGTTAAAACTTCCTACTCTTGAACGATTGTGTGGAACTTTATCTTCTCCACGTTGCAAGTCTTTATGGTGTTCCTAAGATAATTGTCACTGATCGTGGTACACAATTTGTCTCTCGCTTTTGGAGAAGCCTGCAAGAAGCTTTGTACACCAAGTTGTTTCATAGCCCTGTGGCCAAACCTAGCGAGTGAATAAAATACTTAGACATGTTGAGACCTTGTGTGTTAACCTAAAGAAAGAAGAGGGAAAGTTACTTATCCTTTGTGGAATTCACATAAAATAATAGTTATCAATCAAGTATCAAGATGGCTCCATTTGAAGCCCTTTATGGGAGAATATGTAGGACCCTCTTAATTGGTATGAAGTGGGAGAAATACCTATCTATGCACCTAAATTGGCCAAGGAAGCCGAGGCCAAGGTTCGACAATGTTTAAGAACATCTGCGTGTAGCACAATTTCCATGAAAGATCTATGCTAATTGGTGCCAAAGACCTCTAGAATTCAAGATTGGTGATTTTGTGTATCTTAAGGTGTATCCACTTTGAGGAACTTGGAGATTCTATGTAATAGTAAAATTAGCTCCTCGTTACATTGGACCTTTCAAGAGCATTGCCACTCATGGTCATGTGGACCACAAATTACAACCCCCATAATCTCTTTCCAACATACACAACATGTTCCATGTTTTGCAATTGAAGAAATGCCCATGTGTTCCACCCGAAGTTATCCCTACGAATCAAGTAGACCTTCAACCAATCTTTCCAACAAGAACTACCCCTACCTATTCTCGACTATGCAGAGTCCAAGCCACAAAACCAGATAATCAAGTTTGTAAAGGTAAAATAGAACAACCATTTGGAAGACAAAGCAACGTGAGCACATGAAGATGAACTTTGTGCCGAGTACTCCGAGCTATTCTCTAAGCTGAAAGTCACTCTTAATCTATGCTTGGTAGTCTTCCCATAGGATTGTTTAATCTCAGGATGATATTATTGTAAGGGGGGAGGAAGAACTTTTTTCCAATGCTCAGAGTATGGATCAAAAACTTTAAATTGAATATTTGGAAGAATTTCAAACAAAGTTGTATCAAATTATTTTGATAAGAATCTCTAGTTCAAATATCAAAGCCTAGAATGGAAGTAACTCGCTAGATAAATATTTTTGTTGGTTTAACTCAATCACGTAGCAAGTTTCATAACTTTTGGAGCACAAGAACATTACTACGGAAAAACATTTTCACGGACGGCTCTAAACATTTTATCACATGCGGTTCTAAAAACCGCCTGTGTCAAAGCGTCTTTGAAAATGACCTATTATCACAGGCGGCTGGAAAAACCGCCTGTGATAAAGAATTTTCACGGGCGGTTCTAAACTGGAGACCACCGGTGAAAATGTTTTATTACAGACGGTTCTACAACAAAGACCACCTATAAAAATGGTTTATCACTGGCAGTTCTAAACGAAGACCGCCTGTGAAAATAGAATATCATAGGTGACTCTTTATAAAGACCGCTTGTGAAAACTGACTACCACAGACGGCTCTTTATAAATAACCTCTTGTGAAAATTGAATACCACAGGTGGTTCTGTACCCACACCGACTGTGAAAATATATTATCACATGCAGCTCTATTATCTACGATCACCTATGAAAATATATTATCAATGGCAGTTCCTCGCTATCAACTGTCTGTGAAAATATGTTATCACAGCTCGTTCTTTACCACCAGCTGCATTTCTTATCACAGGTGGTTCATATTTTAGAACCACCTGTGAAGATATATACCCTATACAAAACTACATGTTGTTATTTCTAATTCCCTGCTCAAATTCAAATATAAACAACACAAACATAATTTGCTCCTGCTCAGATTCAAATACACAGCCACAAATCAATAATAAAATATAAGTAATCATATACATAAATGTAAGTACTTGTATATCTCAGTCGTAGTTCACAAGTACAAATATTTTACAAGTTTCTCTGAAAACTAGTTGCATGATCATAACTGCAAAGTTCTGGCACCTTGGCATGTGGACCTGTGTCGTCGAAGAGCAGCCCTCTTCGGTGAATAACTTCGTGACGCATGAATATACATAGTTTACTCACAATCCTATTGACTCCTTTGTCAACCATATTTCTAGCAACCGTACAATCTATAATCACATCTGTGTACTGCAATGAAAACATAATAAAAGTATTAGAATATGCTAGTGACAATGAAAATGTAACTCAAAAGTAAGAAAATACAATATCGACAGTAAGTATAACTTACATCCTCACAATTAACTCTATATTCACTGGTGACACGAAGATTCTCGCAGACATAATATCCGCAGAGGACACTACCAGGAGGCTGCTAGGCACATGGAAAACTTATCCCTACATGCAATACGGTCCTATCCGCAGGTCGCTCACCGCCAAGTTGTCTACGGTAGAACGCTCAAACGCTTTCATATAAGGAATGTCATATAAGAATTTTCAAGCTATATACGTGTGTATATTAAAGTATAGAACAGCCGTACTTTTTTATAATGGTAATAAAATCTTTGTATCTGCTTGGGTTGAAATCGGTCAATTCCATGATATCCATTGTACCATCCTTTGGCCAGATGAAGATACAAATGTAGTGATTACTACACACGTACGAAGACACATGTTAATGATTTACAATAGTTTCTATTTCAATGTCATGTGTCGAACTTACTCAAAGTGGTACAAATCCTTTATGATCTCCTTGCCATCTTTGACAAATTTGTGCATGGCTCGTCCTATGTAGGCTCCCACTTCTATCATTCTCTTCTTTATTGTTTCATTGATTGTCTTTGTAAATTCTTTTTGTGTCATGTGCCAGTATTGGGGTGAATCCCACTTCACATTCATTTCAAAATTTGACTTGATAATCCTCGTCGGGTCAAGGATACCCGTCTTGCCCTTCACTTTTTTGTTATCCATGTATTGCATTCTAAAGAATAAGTTCGAAATTGTTATAATCTCATGCAATGTATGCGTGTAGTAAGAAAAGCAACTACGAAATATTAGAGGCACTTACAAACACCGGATTAGTAATAAGTTGATTTCGAGCATTCCTCGATAAAACAAGCCCCACATATCTTCCAAGAAAATTGCTCGTCTGTAGTTTCTTCCCCCGCACCAAAATGCTTCTTCTGGCACAGGAAATGTGGCATTCGAAAGATAATATTTTGTGCTACATCATGTACCACTCGTGCATTCTCTTGACCGTGAAAGGTTGTTTGCAAAGTTGCAACGTTGTCATGATCGGCTTTCCATTCTCAAATTCACGAGGGGTGTCCTCCTTCTTATTTATTGGGATCCAATTTTTAACAAAATAAGACTCTCGGGTATGAACTTCCCCGGTTCCCATGTCTCGTTATTTTGTATTGTTGACACGTAAGAAGCATGAGATGTTGAAGTTATTTTCTTCATTGCTTCCAGATACTTTGACACTGACTCTGAAGGTTCCTTATTTTTTTATGAGCCAACATGCATATGAACTGTTGGAGGAGCAGTTGTTGGAAGTTGGACGATTTCAGCGTGCTCTAAAACTGCTTCAACCTGTTGTTCAACTTCTTTAGCGTACTCCTGTACTGCTTTAACCTGTTGTTCAAATGGTAGCTCTTGTTTATCTTTACTATCGTCCTTGCTAGGACATAGCGGGAGTGGATGTTCGTGAACCTTCGATGTAGGAGACGGGATTGAGGTCTTCTGAGATGCGACAACAGGGCTTGACATCGGCTCATCGTCCAACATGACGTCGCGTCGGTTGCAAAGGATTAACTTGTTGACAGTCTACCCAGTGCCATGATCCTCTCAGGAGTGTTGTGGTCTATTTTATAATCTTCAAAATTATTGTCGATGATCTCAAGAACTTGCACCACAGCATAGTACATAGGAAGGGGATTATCGTTGAAGACGTTATATGGTTTTTTTCCATAAAGGTGGCAACCTGTATTGTTTTGTTCCCTGTTCTACTGATGGGGACAAGGAGATGACAAGATTTCTCCTCAACGATATTATCGACAAAGAAGGCAGTTGGCACTGATCCTACGCTGCTAGGAATGGCAGTTGGAGATCGCAAAGCCTCATATGCCATGGGCACCAATGATTTATTCTTAAACGATGATTGTCCTGATTCTCTAAGTTCGTGCAATATTTGTTGTACAAACACCTTGACCTTTTCTTTAATCGTATCTTCAAGTGTCTTCTTCATTATCATGTTTTCTATATGACGCTGCATAGTTCAGAAACCACTCTTTCTAGGACATTTGAGAAGAGATTGCTCAGACCCATCAACTGTGTTCAGGATTGCCTAGGGCAGCAGTAAGTTGGTCCATCTCCCTCACTGGCTTGAAGAGGCCCTTCTCTTGCTTTTCAATTATATCTGATAATCTCTTCCTTACTTCAGAAACAGATTTAGGCTTTGCAAGTTTGCCCTCCTTGGTCAAACCTGACCGTGCTAACACCCATCGCATAGTTCGCTCATCGCAGCATTTTAGCAGGGCAGGATTGCTCGCGCTGATAGTGTCCCCTATTATCTTATGTCATTTCTCAATTTTTGGGGCATTATCCAGTACACCCCAAGCGATGGTTGAAAGTGTTCTTCTTCCAAGCTCAGACCAAGCTTGACTTAGAGCTACAGCCTCAGGTGTGGTCTTTTGACAAATAAATTCTTCCCACTGACATTGTGTGATTTTTCCCATCTTCTTAGGGCTAGGGATCTTATTATCATTAACATAAGCATTCATCTCACTCTTGCAGCCACGAAACTTCTTGCCGCAAGAGATCAATGTTGCTTTCTTTACAACTTCTTCCATGCCTTTTGGGAACTTAAATTGTTTCTTCAACCTCTCCCACAACTCATTCTTGCCCGCCTTAGAGATTTTTTCCAATTGTCCTTTGTCATCGGTGTGAACGCTCTAATGATAAAACCGCAGACATTTCGATACTTTTAACAATATCAAGTGGTTCTTCGGGAAGCCCACCTTCACTGTTTCTTGTTATGTATATGATGCCTTCTGGACCCTTATTTGTACCTCGTTGCCCTCATTTTCACTTTTGTGAACTAGAGGATTCAGCCATTGGAGAATCTTCTACATGTTTAGGAGTAGAAGTCACCTCGTTCTCTTGGCAGTTAAGCTAGATAGAAAAGAATTAAAAGACTTTATTTACTTGACAAGCAAGATTAACTTAAACAATAATATTTGCAATTTATTAGACCGGATAGGTACCATACCTCCCGGCGGGATCATATTCCGGGTCAAGATCCTTTGAAGTTCTTTTAGTTTTCAAATGAGCAAAAGGATCTGATAGATCGTGATACGACCCATCAGTACTTGAGTCATTGCCGGAGTGATATAAGTTCCAATCAATATTATGGCCTTCCTTGTTATCGGCATCATCGCCTTGTTAGACGGTCTTCTTAGAGCCTTCCATGTTAGTACTGATAATACAAAAAAGTGATTGCTTATCAGCTCATTTTAGAATGAACTGAAGTTATCGAAGAATGCTTGAAGCAAACCAAAGCAAATATTATGAAACAACTGCTAGGGATAACCCTAGTCGTCTGATCGGTCCTAGTCGCTTAACCACCGACTCGGGCGATTAGTCGAAGATCTAGTCGCTATAACCATTCTCGATAGTAGTCTCTAGTCGATCTATCTATCTATCTATCTATCTATCTATATATATATATATATTAGCAAGGAAAAAGTCCATTTTACTCCCCTAAATTATGGTCCAAGTCCGGATAATAGTTCAGAGGGTTATATGGACCTGGACCTGGACCTGGACCATAGTTAAGGATAAAAATGAACTTTTTTCTATTGGCAATAACAGCACACATAACATAGCAATTAACACATAGCATAGTATAGCAATTAACAAACTGAAAAATAGATATATTAGCAAATGTGATTCATGCCGGTATGTTAATCCTATGTGGTCAAGCTGATTCATGCCTGAATCAATTACTTGTTGATACATAAGACAGCAAAATTAAAATATTATACATTATAAGCCAAGTTTAACAATAAGTATTCATCATGAAATGCTCATAGGTCTAAAATAAAAGATACAATGCTGCAGAAATCTAATAGTGAAGCCAATGCCATCGAGTTCAATGTGGTGTACAAGTGTAAATGTGCAACAGTTGTATATGTCTCAGCAAACTAATACAAGCAAAAAATTGGAGCAGAAATAATGTGCCATCTGTTTACAGGTATCATCTTGAATATAAATGATACAACAATCTTATAATATGTATTAGGTTTTTATAATGTGGGGGGTGGGGGTAGGAGGAGGGAGGCGAAAGTGTTTACCTGGTGGCGAATGGGGGGAGGAGGGAGGCGGCAGCGTGTGCATGGCGGCGGAGGGGAGGAGGAGGGAGGCGGCGGCGATGCGTGACGGAGATGACCATGGCGCGTGACAGAGACGGCGACGGAGCGGCACTCGGCGATAAGGCGTGAAAATTTTGGGCAGCCTAATGGCGTCATTTTAAAAACCAGGACTTAGATTTCGGAGGGTGCGGCTGTGAGTCTTTATAGAGCCGACATTTTAACATGCGGCCACTAATAAGATCCGCTTGTGAAAAGGGACAAATAATATACTTTAGAGTTAAATAAAATTGATAGATTATAGTTTATGTTTTATATATTTATAAAAATAAAGGGATGACAAATAAGATAAGAATCAAAAATGTCAAAGCATATTATCACAGGCGGTCTTTAGTTACAACCGCCTACGATAATTGATCTTTACATGCGGCCTAACATAAGATCCGCCTGTGAAAAGTCCGACCGAAGGACATACCGAAGACAGATTTATTGACGAGATACGGACTTTATGAGTACCTCGTCATGTCATTTGGTTTAACCAACGCTCTGACACATTTTATGTATTTGATGAATTCAGTGTTTATGCCGGAGTTAGATAAGTTCGTCGTGGTATTCATCGATGACATATTGGTTTACTCCAAGTCAAAAGAAGAGCACGCTGAACATTTGCGTATCGTGCTACAACGGTTGAGGGAGCACAAATTATATGCGAAGTTCAGCAAGTGCGAGTTCTGGATTGATCAAGTGCCTTTTCTAGGCCATATTATTTCACCAGAGGGCATTGTCGTGGACCCAAGAAAAATTGAACAAGTGCTGAAATGGGAATCTCCCAAATCTATCCATGAAGTCCAAAGTTTCCTAGGTTTAGTGGGGTATTATCGAAGGTTCATTCCGAGCTTCTAAAAAATTACTAAACCAATGACAGAGCTGCTGAAAAAGGGCACTAAATACATGTGGAATGCAGCATGTGAAGCCGCATTCAAGACTTTGGTGAAACATCTCACCACAGCTCTAGTTCTTGCTCATCCGGGCACGACGAAGCTATTTCATGTATATTGTGATGGATCCGGCATCGATCTCGGCTGCGTTCTTATGCAAGAAGGGCATGTGGTCGCATATGGGTCTTGTCAACTGTGAAACCACGAGCAGCATTATCCAACGCACGATCTCGAGCTTGCTGCTGTGGTGTTCGCGTTAAAGATGTGGAGGCATTATTTACTTTGCAGTCTTGTCCACCTATACACCGATCATAAAAGCTTGAAGTATATCTTCACGCGGAAGAAGCTGAATATGAGACAACGGAGATGGTTGGAGCTCATAAAAGATTATGAAATCGAGATCCAATACCATCCGGGAAAAGCGAACGTGGTTGCCAACACACTTAGTCGGAAAGCCCACGTTCACAACTTGGTGATTGCTGAGTTGGAAGATGAAGAACCGAGTCTCCGTGTCATTCCGTATGGAGCACTTTATAATATTGCTCTCATTCGAACAATCCAAGAAGAGATTGTTGAGGCTCAAAGAAGAGACAGGGGTATGTCTAACATATGGAGAAGACTAGACAATGGAGAGATGAAGTGTTTCCGGAAGGATAATGACGGTACGCTATGGTTTAACGAACATATAGTGGTACCGCGTAATATGAAGCTCCGGAAGAAGATTTTGGATGAAGCACACCTGTCAAAGTTTTCCATTCATCCCTGCAGCAACAAAATGTACCAAGATTTGAAACAGAAATTTTGGTGGACGTGGATGAAATGGAAAATTGCTAAGTACGTATTCGAGTGTGATACATGTAGACGGGTTAAGGCTGATCATATGCGGAAAGCCGGACCACTACAACCACTGAAGATTCTGGTGTGGAAATGGGAGGATGTGAGTATGGATTTCATCATCGGATTACCGCTCACATTCCGGAAGCATGACTCGGTTTGGGTAATCGTCAACCGGTTGATGAAATCAGCTCATTTCATTCCGGTGAACACACATTATCGAGCCAAGCAATATGCGGAGTTATATATCTCAAGAATTTTATGCTCACACGGTGTCCCGAAGACCATCATTTCAGATCGATGTGCGTTGTTCGTTGCTCGGTTTTTGGAGCAGCTGCACGCCTAGTTGGGCACTAAGCTGATTAGAAGCTTCGCGTATCACCCTCAGACCGACGGACAAACGGAGAGGGTGAACCAAGTACTAGAAGACATGTTGAGAGCATGTGCCATTCACCACGGTAAGAATTGGGATGATCACTTACCTTTGGCCGAATTTTTATACAACAACTGTTATCAAGCGAGCATCAAAATAGCACCATATAAGGCTCTCTACGGCCGGAAATGTCGCATACCACTGAATTGGTGTTAGTCCGGCGAAAGAGTTCTGTTCGGGGTTGATCTTGTCAATGAAGCCGAAGACCGAGTTCGATTGATACAAGAGAATTTGAAGGCTGCACAATCCTGACAGAAAATCTACGTGGATCAGAGGCGTCGACCTCTGCATTTTGACGTCGGAGAGCACGTTTATTTTCGTGTATCTCCAATGAAGGGAATTCACCAGTTCGGTGTAAAGGAGAAACTCGCTCCCCGCTTTATAGGTCCATTTTATATCACGGAGAAGTGCAGACCCATAGCTTACCGGCTGGAACTACCGGCAAGTCTTGCGGGTGTTCATGACGTGTTTCATGTGTCACAGCTGCGGAAATGCCTCAAATTCACCGCTGCTGTCCGCACCAAAGAAATCGACGAATTGAAACCAGATCTTACCTACACCGAGCGACCGGTTAAGATTATAGATGAAAAGATCCAGATCACCCGGAAAAGGACAATAAAATTTTACAAGGTGCTGTGGAGTAATCATATCACAGAAGAGGCAACGTGGGAAAGTGAAGAGTACCTCCGTACCAATTATCCAGAACTTTTACCATCGTACAGTTTGTAATTACCTCTCCCGTCTCGTTCTTCTTTTGTAATATCGGGATGAGATTCATTTAAGGGGGCAGTAATGTAAAGGTCCCAAAAATATGAATACAAAAAAACTAAAGTTTGAACACTATTTGGTTTCAAGTTATGAAAATTGGGAGTTGTTTAAACTATCCACATGTGATGATACACATGAGTGTTCCACCACACTAGCAAAGGATTAAGTGAGTGTTTGGGGATAAAGTTGATTTAAACCCATGTGGAAGCTCTCATGTGCAATAGAAAGTTTAAAATCAGCTTTTGAACTCAATTGGTTCAATTCAAAATTCAAATGAGGGCAACACAATAGCAATGCAAACTGTTGTGTTAAAAATCTCATTTGCAGCAGCTAAATTGAAATTCAGGTTTCATATTTGAATTCCTCATGTCCAAATTAGTGGGGATGCAAAGTTTCATGAATTTCGGAGATGTTTTGCTATCCATTTAAAAGAGGACTTTAAATTGCATAGAATTCCAATTCAAATTTGAATTTGGATAAAACTTGCCAAATTATCCAAATGAATTTCAGATTTTTGCTCCATACAATTGAATAGGTCATTTGACAAAAATTGAGATCTTTTAGAGGATAAGAAGGGCTGACTTGTGGGACCCACCTGTCATTGGGGCTGGCAAAAACTTGCAACTGAAGTTTCAGAGTTCAGTCTCAGTTTTGCCACTCGAGTCCACCAAGGCTTCACCGGGTGACACCGATGGCAGCATCGAGGACACCTCCCCAGCGGGTTGAGAACCTCTGTGGCTAGGTCCAACGCCTCATCACTTCTCTGCGAGACCATTTCGGCTACAAACCGGCACCCCGAGACACTGCCTTCCTCTCTCGCACAGAACAGAGCAAACACACCGCCGCCACTTTGATGATTGTCGGAAACCGGCAAACCTCACGCACAAAATCCACCAAGCTGCAAAACAGCACGGCTTGCTTGTCCTTCACCTCCTCGGCACGAAAACTAGCAAGCTCCGGCTTCCCTCACCTGAGAATGCCGCTTCTTCGTGGCGACCTAACACAACCGGCGATCGGGCGCCCGTGGACAGCCCAACCAGGGGACTTTCATGCCCGAACAATGATGGCTAAAGGGGCGCACGACCTCCACGCTTCTTCCACCCAAACCGAAAGCCAAGCCGTGGATCATCGCCGACGAATTCGGGAATTTCGCTCCGGCGTGCACAAACCGATGTTCCGGTACGGGACTTTCAAATTCGTTCTCAATTCTCATTCTTAGGCCGCCAAATATTGCACATGGGACCTAGAGTAGTCGGCGACCAACTTCTCTTTGCAACCCTAGCCTTAAACGCCACGTAGACCGATCAATTTTCCACTTTTCCTAGTTAAACCGTGGCGGACACCGCGGGCGCACGATGAAACCCCATTAGCAGCTGTTCTCGAGCAATTTTGTGGCCATGTCGATCTTCCTCATAGTCCACTAGTGCTGTAGAGCTTTTTGGCCGAGTTTTTGGTGGGCTAGGTCGGCCGGCCGACGGCGCCGAAGGTGTACCAAAGCCGCCGCTGATGGTGTTCCGGCCACTGACAGCCCGAGAGCACCGCACAGATGGACTTCCCGACCTCCCAAACGCACAGGCAGCGAGTATCCGGCCGGGAGACAGCCGGAAACGCGGGGCCGGTGGGCCCCTGCCTAGGTCCGGCGAGGGGGGCACGCGAGAGAGAGAAGGGGGCGGAAGGAAGAAGAAGGGCGCCGGGCCCAGCAGTCAGTGACTAGAATTTAAAATTTCAGATCAGCTGTGGCTCTCGGATCCAGTTTCGCTGCGCGCCATAAACCGTGTAACCCCGGTGTGGCTGGTCTGTGACTGGTCCATTTAAATCCTCGTGGGCCCAGTCAATTCTAGTAGCAAATCAATTCCAGATTTTGCCACAACTTTGAAAATCCATATCTTGGTCTAGGAAACTCCAAATTGGATGATTCAAATTGGGTTGGATTCAGTTTGCAAAGATCTATCAAAATATGAACCCCAATTTTTATGAAAGTCAATAATAAATTATGGAAAACTCTTTGAAGTTTTTCTGAAAAAGAATTTTGGAGGGAGTTTAGTTCATCAAAAATCCGAAAATTTTGCCAGAATATTCTTTATGATAGTATTGACATTCTAGCAAATTTTCAGATCCTTTGAAGTTGAATTGATTACGAATTTTCTGAGTGAATCTGCTGCACTCTAAATGGTCCAGAAACTTTTTCAGGAAAGGTTTCCAAATTGTAAAATCCATTCTAGGAAATTCATAGCTCCAAAAATCATAGAAAATTCAGGCATGCTCTATGAGTCATACTTAGAACTGTAGTTCACTTTATTGGGCATGAAAATGCATAGTAGCTCAGAATTAATTCTTTTTAGTAGAAATGCTTAAGGAATTATTTTGGAGGAACTACTCAAGTAAATGGCTTGAATTTTGGACCAAGGTACTTTCTTGTGACCAAGAACTCACATGTAAAGTTTCAGCTCAAATTGAGCTCTAGAACTCCCTGTATTGGTTTTCCATGCTTATGTATGTGGGGAAATACATAAGGGTCTTGTCAGAATTATGGGAGACACAATTTCCTTCCACTTTAGCTGCAATTTGGCAAGATAAGTCCCTGTGGTGTATAGGACTTCCTGTAAAATTTTCAGAATCATTGGAGTTCAGGTTCTCAAATTTTCTTCACGTTAGTTCAGCTCATCTTATATGCTCATTAGGAAACTTAGTTATAATTAAACCTCTAAGGCAGCTTTAATTTTTCTTGTTTTCCTTGCACAACAGAGGCAACAACATTATTCCTAGCATTTCCACACAGTCCTATGTTATTCAGAAGTTTAAGTCGTTAAGTCTTTAAATTGCATTATAAAAGCTTATGCATATACATGTCGATAGTGCTAACGACGAAGGACTTCGACGGAGTCATCCCTTGACGTGTGGATCAGTTGAGCAAATTCAGAAGGATCAAGGAATGGAAGATCACTAACTGCTATTACATACTACTACCCCGCAAAACAGGCAAGCTCTGGTTTACATTTAACAGCTGTTATGTTTGGGAATATCTAGATGTAAACAGGCATTTGGTGCAATCGTGCAAAAATCCCTTCTAAACCACACGATCTACATCCTACGGTGAGTGTATTTTCAACTTATATTGCCAGGTGGGAGGGTTTAAGTGTAAAAATACACTCACCGCAGGATATAGATCATGTGGTTTAGAAGGGATTTTTGCACGATTGCACCAAATGACTGTTTGCATTCTAGTCGTTCCCGTTATGTTTTTACTTTGTATTCACTCTTTTGGTTAGGAAATGGAATGTGCATTAGGTCTAGCTGTTTTGATACTCCTCTTGCATGACCAGAGAAACCTATGGGGTATTGGGTAGACATCTTTTCATCGTGTAGAAACTGCCATGCTTAATTAGGGTTCGGTAGAAGTCGAGTGGTTGGATGCTACCCGCATGATCAGGAGAAAAGGGGGCATACGGGATTGGTTCAGAAATTTATTAGCAAGTTGAAGTTTTGACCGGGAAGGTTGTAGGAGCAACAGAACATAGGGGTCTGAGTGCGTTAGACCTGTCCGTGTCGGTCAAGGACCGGTCCGTATGCGGCTCTGTTGAGCAAGTTTGAGTTGTGTACCGGACTCATGCTGGCTATATGGGACCCAGTAAACCGATGTACCTCGGGAAACTTGCGTTGGGACTTTTCAAGTCGCCTCAGGCGAGAGGCCGATGTGCAGTATGTGGTAACGCTCTCATGACATCTCATGTTGGTAGGTGCACCATGAGGGTGGCTACTGTACGGGACGATCGGATCGATTCGACGTAGGTGAAATAGGAGAAAGGCTGCCACGTACGACGTTAGTGATGGTTGTTGTAGGCAGTCTAGTACGGGCGTATGTGTCATGTAGTCCGGGTGTTTTTTATTCGAATCACCGTCGCTCATGGTAGTGAGCATACTTGTTGTCACAGTCGTGACGTAGTAAGAACTTGCCTTGAGATAAGAACTAATCACTTTGGTTTGAAGTAGATACTAGTATTGTGTTGTTACCTTGTATGCATAGATCAAAGCAAACTCGATTCATTTCTACCATGAGCAGTTTACATCAGGGGAAAGCATTTCTTGTTTGATTGTGGACTCCCGATGTGAGGTGCCCAAGGTTACTCTTAATTTGCTGCTAATAAGACTTGAAAGTAAGGATTCACATTTAGACGAGTTCATTATGCAATCTACTGTCCCACTTTATGTCTTTACCTTCATGTAGAGTTTCATGCTTAGGTTTGACGGTTAAGTCTTGCTGAGCTTTATGCTCACGGATACTATACTAGTTGTTTTGCACTCTGCTTATGAGTATGGTTGCCGATGAGACTCGAAAACCTCCGAGTGGTTACTCATGAGCATCCTTGCCGCTGCTGGTTGTTATTCGTGTTGCTAGTAAGAAACGTTCGCGGGGTGGACGGTTTCTTTGATGCTAAGCTAAAAATGAGTCGTGAGAGTTGTAGTCTTCCGCTGTAGTTTATTTTGAGATAGGTATTTGTAAATTAACTCTTTGTACGCTTCTGCAAATGATTTATGTAATATGAGCTTTCCTTGACTCGTGTGCTATTGGGTGTCACATCGCACGGCACCACCCAATGCGATTCCAGGGCGAGTGTGCACAGACCCGTGATCCGGGGTCGAGCGTGCCTCGACAGCGCCTGCGCCATCCTGGGAAATTTTGTCCCAAGTCGGAATGTTGAAGGCGTTGTACCCAACTTATAAGGCGAGGCACGCTTCTCCGTTGTGAATCACGGAGATTACTTCCGGCGTGTTATGGTTGGGCACCCTGTGATTAGGTTATCCGGACCCTGATAACCTGATGTTACGGTCTCCAATCATAATGCACTGGAAGGCATTTTATTATTTTGCTCAAAACAACTGTAACAAAAAATATTTTGGTTCAAATTCAAATACTTTGGTTCAAATTAAACTTCAAAGGCGTCTCTCAAAACAACCGCTTGTGAAGATAAATTCTATCCTATCAAATTCAAAAATTTTGTCAACTTCATAGGCGGCCCATATAACAACCGCCTATGACAATATGCTTGTAATTTGAATGCAAGCGAATTTGAACTGAAGTTCAAATTTGAATGGAATTCCATCCAATGTATGGGTTTATTTCTTGTTTGACATTTCATCAAATTGACCGAAATGTTCATTTAAATATTTATAACATCTTTGAGAAGTTTTCCACTGAAATTTTGATTAGTGTTTATAATTGAATTATGAACATTGTGTTCAAACTCAAATTACATCTTTTTGAAATGAAGCTAAGAAAATATTGTTAGATTTGTAAACAAATTTTACTTTGGTTATAATGATGCAAAAAAAGTTATGAAAACAAAATATATATAAAGAGAAATAAAAATGAAAAAATTGTACAATTATTTTCACAGGCAGGCTAAAATAGGAGCTAACTGTGAAGATTTATTATCACAGGCGGTTTTAACTAAAGACCGACTGTGATAACATGCCCTGATATTTTAAATTATTTTCTTATATGTCCTCCCTTTATTTTTATAAATATATAAAACATACACTATAATCTGTAAAGTTCATTTAACTGTGAAGTATATTATTTGTCCACATAACACTGAAGTATAATATACTTCAGGTTCAATCTTATATGTCATCCCTTATACTCTTGTGGCTGTAAAGTTTGGACATTTGGAAGTGAGCAAATAACAGTAAAGAAATAACTTTGAGACTCCTATTGAAATCAGTACTTTAATTCAGATTTTAATTCAAGTTAATCATTTTCAAATTCAGCAAAAGAAGTGAGCAAGTGTTTTGAATTCATCACAATTTCACAGGCGGCCCCAATTAAGCACCGCCTGTGAAAATATATGTTCATCGGCGGTTATACTTTCGGACCGCTTGTGGATATGTTGGACGCGTGCAATTTCGCCACATGAATCGGCCAGCGATGCACCGCATGTGTAAAAGCCCAAGAAAAGAGACATGCAAAAACTTTTCATCACCTCACAACACCACAGTTCTTGTTGTGGATAGATGGTGAAAAAGTGGGAAGAGCAAGTAACCTCCATCAAAAGAGGGATTAGAGGGGAAAGCCTACACTTTCACAAAGTAGGATTTCTACACATGAACATGAGAGGTTGAGCTCACCCCTAGGACTTGAAAAGTCTTGGGAAGGTTCATACCAAATTTCATGTAAATCCAACACTTTTTGAGGCACTTTTGGAGGTAATTGAAAAAAAAGAGGCCAATTTGAATGTAAATTCAAATTGCAGCAACTTTCATCACTCAAATTAAAAAGTTAGCTTCATATTCAAACTCAGCACATTTTTCTGAGTGAAACCACCAATTTTCATCCTCATTAGAGTTCATCTTGTCAAGAGCTAAATTTGCAAGAATTCAAAACTGAATTTGAATTTCAGTTTAAACATGCAGCAAATTTAGCCAAACACTGTTCAAATTTGAGAATTCAAATTTAAACTAAGACTTGGTGACTAAGTCTCACATTGAATTGTGAGTAGCTGAGGATATTTTGGCACAACAGAATTTAGAAAGTTTGGAAAAAGAATTTGAGGGGAGGTCCCACATGTCAGCAGGCTTAACAGAGAAGTCTTCCCCTGTTTTCTTTTCCTCTCACGGCCGAGACAGCGCACGGGAGCGCCGGCGCCGACCCCCTCACGCAGCCACCTCCTGCTTCCCGCTCGCGCTGGCTACCGTGTGATTATCTCCCTCTTCACTCGGCGTAATCTTTTCTTCACAGCACGAGCCGATCGTGTTTTGCCTCTTTCTCCCGAACAGCGCGGCACCGAGCTCGGTTCTTCCCCCCGACGCCGCTCCTCGACTTCTTCCACTGCACCTCGGCAGCGATCGGCCTTCGCTCGAACCATCAACACGAAAAGAAAGCGCACACGGGTGTAGGAGCTGTTCCCCTGCTCAGCGCCGGTGCCTGGTGTCTCTGCTGGCTGCAAACTGAACGTCGGCGAGAAGCACCGAGGTGCAACAGGCGGAACCGCAACCGGCTCACCGTGACCAGCGCTCCACAGCCGTTTTCACCGTTCCTCTCCTACACGAAAAAGGTGTGCCGTGCTCTCTAGATCGTGTAGATGCAAGCCATATAGCGGTTGATCCACCGGATGAAGAGTATTTCCAGTTCTTCCGAAACATAGTGTGTTCGGGTAGAGTGCGGTCTACCCCAAAATTCATGCTACTCGTTTAGCTATTGGCCGCGCAGGCTTGTCAGCACCTTCCTTACTCCCTAGCGGCCCTCCTCGACCAAGAATCAAGCGGTATGGTCCAGAAATGGCCAGGTTCTCGCTGTTTTTCGGGCCGCCATAGAATAATAGCTCGGGTCACCGCGGAGCCCTAGGTTGCCGACCGTTTCATGGGATTTGGTGGCCATTTCCGTCAACCCCGAACTCCCACGGTGCTCTCCGATTGTTTTCCGACCATGTTGATGCGGTGTAGGCAATGTCCGAGGCCACCGGAACCCTAGCGATCACTGCCGCCGCCGCGTACCCATTTCCGGCGATCTATGGCCGCCGGCGACACCACAGACGAGTTCAGCGCCACGAATTACGGGGGGCGGCGAGTCTAAGGTCGGGAGGCGACCGGGAAAGCGGTTCCGGCGACGCTCGCCGGAGTGCGCCGCCGCGGACCCCTGTTTGGCGCGAGGAAGGAGAAGACTGCCGGGTGGGACCCACTGGCAGACATTTAAACAAATTGAAATTTCCAGTTTGTAGTTCAAACTTTGGAGGACCACAGCTTGGGGTAGGAGAGT
This sequence comes from Neostapfia colusana, assembly GCA_030760725.1. Classification (NCBI taxonomy): domain Eukaryota; kingdom Viridiplantae; phylum Streptophyta; class Magnoliopsida; order Poales; family Poaceae; genus Neostapfia; species Neostapfia colusana. Next base: position 65,731,175 of record JASWHV010000015.1, read on the forward strand.
CCAAATATTATGAAACAAATTTTGTTGGATTCCTCTAACAGATTACAATCCAATTATGAAACCCAATTAGTACGAAACCTATTAATTAATTCTGGAAAATTCTTTAAATCTTTTCAGCCAAAGAATTTTAGAGGGAGTTTGGTTCATCCAAAAATCCCAAATTTTGCCAGAATGTTCCTTAGGATGTTAGTAAACCCTTGTAAAAGTTTCAGCCCATTTGGAGTTGACCTGGTCAGAGCAATTCAAATTTGAAGGTGCTGTGTTCATTTGAATACAGAAACATTTTCAGAGAATTTCCAAACCTTGGAAATTCAGTTCTGGGCAAATCTTAGCTCCAAAAATGCTAGGAAAATTTATGCAAACTCTATGAACTATAAATGAAATTGTAGTTCACTAAGTTGGGCATGAACAGGGGTATTGCCTCAGAATTAATTCTTCTTTGCTTATTTGCCAAGAGAATTGTTCTGAGCAAACCACTCAGTGAAAAGTGCTAATGTTTGGTCCAGAGGGTTTTCTTGTGACAAGGGACTCACAAAAAAATTCTCAGATCCATTGGAGCTCTGGATCACACCTGTCCTGTTTAACCACTTGAGGGATTAATATGGAAAAAGGGGAACCACTTAGCACTTAACCATGTGATTAAGTCTAAGCCAAACCACCAACACCAGTTCATCTTTAAATTCTTAAACAGAGTTCCAGTTGTTAGAACTGGTTATTAGAACTAATAGCAGTAACTTTACAACAAACTTGTATGCACTTTGCATTTAAATTTACATGTAGTCTTTCAATAACATTTAGTCGCTGAAGGCGAGGAAGCTCCGGAGGTTCTCGACTTCCTGCTTCCAGAGGAAGAACTGACTCCTGACCAGCAGCAACAAGGCAAGCCCCGGTTTGCATTAATCTTTTTGTAAGTTTTACTTTGTTTACATGTGTCATATGAAGTATGATTGTGCATTAGGTATAGGATGGATGGAACCCCACTTGCATAACCAGAATTTTTCCATAAGAGTGAGGGTAGTGTCTAAGATCCCGAGTAGACAGGCTATGCTTAATAATTCATAGGACTTCGGTACAAGTCGAGTAGTTGGAATCTACTCGCGAGTTTAGGCTTGGGACACACGGGTTCGGTTGAGTGATGTGAGATCACTTTAGTAATGAAAATGAGACTAGGCAGGGGCTAGGGCGCAGCAAGAGGAAGCCTTGTGTGCGCAGCCCTGCCCGTGTCGATTGAGGACCGATCCGTGTGCGGCCCTGCTGAACAAGTATTGAACATACCGAAGGCATATCGGATATATGGGCCCCGATAAACCGATGTAGCCTAAACCTCCGGGCGTCGAGGCATAGCACACCGATTTATAGGTGTAGGTTGAGGGCAGCAAGGTGGAAATGTGCCAACGGGCATAGAGAGATGCTCCGTGTGGGGAACCTCCTGCTCGTTTCAGTGCGACCGGTTCGATGTTTGGGCTGTTGGGTGAAAGGTTGTCCCATACGACATCGAGTGAGCATGCTGTGCAGCTCCACGGGTGGGCGTACGTGACGTGCTCTTTGGGTTTCCCTGCAGGTGTATATCGAGTCGATTCGCCGTCCCTTGCGGTGACGAGTACCGCTTGTTCACTGCATCGTAACGTAGACTAATGAATGAAATATTATGATTCAATATTGCTGTTATGATATAATTGTATTGCTACATGTGTGCCACCAAATATTGCTCACTAAAGTTCAGCTTCATGAACTGTTAACTTGTTGCTAAAAGATGAACTAAGGATGAACTTGTAGGCGTGTCCATTTGCTGCAACATTGCTATCCTATGTCATGGTACACCTCATGTAGAGTTTCATGCTTAGGTGAGTCGGTTAAGCCTTGCTGAGCCTTCGTGCTCACGGTTGCTGCTTAAGTGTTTTTCAGGTGAGCAGCCACCCACGGACTCGGAGTACGAGTCCACCGGCGAGGGTTACCCTCCGTCGGGGACCACGGCTGAGTGGGAGCCGTACACGCCGCGCTGAGCTGAGACGTGCAGCTAGTGTGGGTTGCCCTAGGGCTGGGCAACCGACTTTTGCTAGATTGGTGGGCGTGAGTTGTACAAAAGAAACTTCCGCTGTGTAATAAAAGACCCTAGTTTGTAACTGAGCAGTGTACTACTTTGTACATTCAGTTTGTTTTCCCATGTAATATAATGTGTTCTTATGACGTGTGCTGTCGGGTGTCGCATCGCGCGGCACCACCCTCTGCGATCCTGGATGAGCGGATTCCGGTCCGCCACAGCCTGGTATCAGAGCTGCATTGGGGATAGCACAGTACTTAAGGACTGTATTACGGGAAAACTTAGGTATACGGTGAGGATTCGGTAGTTGCCCAAGTAAGGACTATATTAGCATAGTTACTTAAAGTGGCAAAGACTAACCTATGTGTTATAATTCTGAATTTAAATTACTGTAACGACGCACCTACGCTCTGGTAAGTTTGGTAAGGAACGCCACCGAAAGCGGTTCAATTTCGGTTAGCTCCCCTGACGAGGAACGTGGTTCAGGGATTTGTCTCACAGCTTGGTGTGAGACGTCAATGTGAAACTCTTGGACTCTTCATGTCCCTGAGTTCATATGAAACACTGATCCCTAGCATGCATTAGGCAAGTAAGTGGAGACCCCATAGCGTGGTCAGTAACACGAGAGTGTGTTCGTCTGGAAATAGCCCAGGAGGACATACGCAGCGCTTGCCATCGGCGTGCCCTGCAGGGCAGTAGGTGGTATCTGTTGGGTTGATAACATTCCCAACCGTGACGACCCGTTCATGACATACTCGGGTTCCCCGTCGTGTGGTGTTGAAACACGATCACGTACCTTGAGACGTGACCTAACTCAAGGACGGCCGTATGGTAATGATACAGGCGTTTGTATTTAATTTCAAATATGGAACTGCCTGAAGTGAAAACAACCCTTGAGTGCACCATTATTGTGTGGTCTTCTGTAGGTACTAACCACGTATGTATCCGTGTAGAAAACGTGTGCGAGAGACCGTTTAGTGCCACACTTGAGACGTATATGCCGGTATAATCCGGTTAGGATTTTCTTTGGTGAGGAACGTAGTACCGAGATATTGTAGGAATATGCATGAAAATATTGATAACAAGGAACTAAAATCATTAGGTTCAACAATTAAGACCCTGGTTGGGTATAAGAATGGGATAGTGGAGCAGGATAGCCAAAGGGATGAAAAACAGAGTGCTCTGTTTTGGGCAGCAAGTTTGCTGATCTTCAACAGGGCATAACTCACAGGTCTTTTAGCTCAGGGAGGTGTGGTGTATAGCCCTGGGAAGGTATTTAAGTGCTCTACAACTTTGTTGTAGACTTCCAGAGCTGAAACACACCTTAAGATGGCTGAAATCCCAGAGGAATGTAAACTGTCCAGAACCAGGACAGAGTAAAACATTCTCTGAACTGTTCTGTTTTTCAAACATAACTCCCAGTAGAAAAGTCTAAAATTGTCATATGATACATCCTTAGAAAGAGTAGAAGATGTGTGACATCTTTGCAATTCAAAGTTTCTGAAGTTTCAGCACAGATTTCAGTGGAAACTTGAATGGAAAACAGCAACTTCCAAAGGAGGCGCTGTTGAAATTCTTCCAGAAATTCTGCTGACTTTGAATTAGCATAACTTTTAAACCAAAGCTGATCTGGGGGCAAATGAATACTCGTTGGAAATATACTGAAGTTAACTTTAACTTTGGTATTCAACTTGAGTCATGAAAATGCCCAGAACCAGATCAAAACTTGGAATAGGTAGAAACTGATCATTCTGACAGAAGAATGACAGTTGAACTCATTGGAGAGGGTGTTGTACCCTAAGGGTGGTATACGTGATGACAACGCGATAGTAATGTCTCGTAGTGACCAAACCTAGTTATGGTGAGCTTCCAAAGAGGAGGTTCGTCAAGTTGGATTAAACTAGCTTGTGTTTGGTCTGGTAATGGTGTAGCTTGTGCAAAGTTATTACATTATCTACTTACAGATGTATCGCATGTTTTATTGTCATTATGTTGTTACGCCTATTTTTATGGGACTGCATGTAAAATGTTGCGGGACTGATGATTATTGTCGTGTGGTTGCAGATGGTTCGTACTAGGACCACGCACGAGGTTGGTGGCTCTAGCCAAGGGGGAGGCGATGACTCCCAGCCACCGGCCTACGACGGCACCCCGCAGCAGCCGCCACCACCGCCGCCTCCGCTTACTCTAGCGGATGTGATAGCGGCACTGGTGGGAGGTCGTGAGGAGCAGACCGACCTGCTCCGCATGATCGTGCAGAATACGTCCCAGGTGGGGGGACGTCAAGACAGAGGGCCTCGTGAGCCCCGTGAAGTGTCGTACTCGGATTTCATGAATATGCACCCTCCAGTGTTCACCGAAGCCGAAGAACCACTGGAGGCGGACAACTGGCTGCGGACTATCGAGTCCAAGTTCGGGCTGCTCCAATGTACGGAGCGGCAGAAGACTCTGTTCGCATCGCAGCAACTCCACGGTGCCGCTGGTGCGTGGTGGGCGAATTATGTCGCCTCACGTCCGACTGGCCATGCCGTGGAATGGCAAGAGCTCCGGGAGGCGTTCCTCGCCTATCACATTCCTCCCGGAATTATGAAGAGGAAGTTCCAAGAATTCTTGGAGCTGAAGCAGGGCGGGAGGAGTGCCCACGACTACTCCCGTGCCTTCAACCATCTGGCGCAATATGTGTCAGACTACATCTCCACTGAGGAGAAGAAGCGAGAACACTTCTATCGGGGATTACACCCCGAAATGAAGACACACCTCGTTCAGTGGAATCGCGGCACATTCAACGACCTAGTCAATGCCGCGATCATGCAAGAGGATGCTCAGCGAGAGTTGGCAGCTGAGCAGAGGAAGCGCAGCGCTCCACCTAGCAGCGGTGGGGGCGCGCCTCAGAAGTACCGTATGGTGTATCGGACACCATCCGGGCAGCAGTGGCGACCACCGGCGCGGCCTCAACAGTTTGGGGGACGTCCCTTTCAGGCACCTCCGTTCCGTCCGCCGATGCCGCCACCAAGACAGCAGCAGCAGCAGCAGACGGTACCCCGGGCGTTTCCACCGCCACAACGCGCCCCGGGATTCCGTCCACCGATCAGCGGGGGACCGCCCCGTTTCACCTGCTTCACGTGTGGCCAGGCGGGCCACTTCGCAAAGGACTGTCCCCAGGGGCAGCAGAGCAGCGGGCAAGCCCAGTTCCAGGGCGGTGCTCGAGGCCGACCTCCGGTGAAGAAGGTTGGTCAGCGGACTGGAGGTGTCCGCAACCTCGACAATGAGGACGCCCCAGAGGGAGACAACATGCTGGCGGGTACGTTTACTCTCAACCATCAAGCCATTGTCATATTGTTTGATTCTGGTGCAACCCACAGCTTTATAAGTGCATCCTATGTGGCTAAGCATCAAATGCAAGTCTTCCCAACCGACTGCACTTATATGATCTGCTCACCGGGAGGGAAGATTTCAGCTAATATGATGATTCCAAAAGCACCTCTGTGCTTAGGTGGGAAACTATATCCCACCACCTTGATAATCCTTATGGGGCAAAAGATTGATGCAATCTTAGGGATGTCATGGCTACAATACCATGGCGCTGTCCTGGAGACTCGGACACGGATGGTTCATTTAAACTCTCCCTTCGACCGTCCGCATTCCATGGTGTTAGACACTCCAGTCCGGGAGGTTGCAGCAATTAATAATGCTGAAGCTCTCAAATTAGAGGACATCCCTGTAGTCCGGGAGTATCCCGACGTGTTCCCGGATGATCTTCCGGGCATGCCACCTGAGCGGGATGTCGAGTTCAAGATTGAACTTGCACCCAGGACTACGCCCATATCACGGAGACCATACAAGATGGCTCCAAATGAGCTGGCTGAACTGAAAGAACAGCTCAATGATCTGTTGAGCAAGGGTTTCATTAGGCCGAGTTCCTCGCCTTGGGGATGCTCGGCGCTATTTGTGAAGAAAAAGGGTGAAACCCTAAGGTTGTGTGTGGATTACCGGCCGCTCAACGCCGTCACCATCAAGAATAAGTACCCACTGCCCCGCATCGACATATTGTTTGATCAACTTGTGGGTGCAAGTGTGTTCTCCAAGATGGACCTTCGCTCTGGATATCACCAGATCAAGATCCGGGCGGAGGATATTCCGAAGATGGCTTTCTCGACGAGATACGGCTTATATGAATATCTCGTCATGTCCTTTGGTCTCACAAATGCTCCAGCCCATTTCATGTATCTCATGAACTCAGTTTTCATGCCGGAGCTGGACAAGTTTGTGGTAGTGTTCATCGATGATATCTTGGTTTACTCCAAGACAGAAGCCAAACATGCCGAACACTTGTGGATCGTTCTTCAACGATTGCGAGACCATAAGCTCTACACCAAGTTCAGTAATTGCGAGTTTTGGATCAGCCAAGTGCCATTCTTGGGACATATCATCTCAGCTGAAGGCATTGCGGTTGACCCAAGCAAAATAGAGCAAGTGCTGAAATGGAAAGCTCCCACTTCAGTCCATGAAGTCAGAAGCTTCCTCGGGTTAGCGGGATACTATCGGAGATTCATTCCAAGCTTCTCCAAGCTCGCTAAGCCGATGACAGAATTGCTGAAGAAAGGGACGAAGTATGTTTGGAACATGGCGTGTGAAGGAGCGTTCCAAGCATTGGTGAAGCATCTCACAACAGCCCCGGTCTTAGCTCAGCCGGATACAACAAAGCCCTTCGACGTGTATTGTGACGCGTCTGTTATTGGGCTTGGCTGCGTGTTGATGCAGGAAGGACGTGTGGTCGCTTATGGCTCACGCCAACTTCGGAACCATGAGCAGCATTATCCGACTCATGATCTTGAGCTTGCTGCCGTGGTGTTGGCGCTAAAAATGTGGAAGCACTATCTCCTGGGGAATCTAGTGCATCTCTACACCGACCACAAGAGGTTGAAATACATTTTCACCCAGAAGGAGCTGAATATGAGGCAAAGGAGGTGGTTAGAGATGATCAAAGATTATGAGATTGAGATCCATTACCACCCTGGCAAGGTGAATGTGGTTGCCGATGCGCTGAGTCGGAAATCACATGTCCATCACCTCACCATTACACCGGTGGAGGAGGAAGAGCCAAGTTTATACTTGGTTCCTTATGGATCGCTGTACAACCTTGCCCTCATCCCTACTATTAGGGAGGACATCATTGCAGCTTAGAAGATGGATAAAGGCATGGCACATCTCTGGAGACGGATAGACAATGGAGAGATCAAGTGTTTCCGGAAAGATGATGAGGGGACGTTATGGTTCAATGACTGCATAGTCGTACCCCGGGATATGGAGTTGAGGAAGAAGATCCTCGATGAAGCCCACTTGTCCAAATACTCCATTCATCCGGGCAGAAACAAGATGTACCAAGATTTGAAAAAGAAATTTTGGTGGACACGGATGAAGCGGGAGGTAGCGAAGTACGTATCCGAGTGCGATACGTGCCGACGAGTGAAAGCTGATCACATGAAGAAATCAGGGCTGTTGCAACCCCTGAAGATCCCGGCATGGAAATGGGAAGATGTGAGCATGGATTTCATTGTGGGATTACCCCTAACATCCAACAAGCATGATTCCATTTGGGTAATCGTTGATCGGTTGACCAAGACGGCTCACTTTATTCCGGTGAATACACGTTACAATGCCGGCAAATATGCGGAGCTATACATAGCAAATATTCTATGTTTGTACGGGGGTACCCAAGACCACCATCTCAGATCGAGGTGCATTATTTGTATCTCGCTTTTGGGAGCAGCTACATGCTGCATTGGGTACTAAGTTGATCAGGAGCTCCACCTATCACCCTCAGACAGATGGCCAGACAGAAAGGGCGAATCAAGTAGTAGAAGACATGTTGAGAGCATATGCCATCCACCATGGTAGGAACTGGGATGATTACCTACCATTGGCGGAATTCTCGTACAACAACGGCTATCAGGCGAGTATCAAGATGGCACCCTATGAAGCTCTCTACGGTCGTAAATGTCGCACCCCATTAAACTGGTGCGAGTCCGGTGAAAGGGTCACATTCGGGGTTGATGTGGTGAACGACGCCGAAGAGCGCGTTCGGACGATTCAAGCTAACTTGAAGGCCGCTCAATCCCGGCAGAAGAGCTACGCTGATAAGAGGCGTAGACTGTTGCACTTTGACGTTGGGGAACACGTGTACCTCCGCGTGTCTCCGATGAAGGGCGTGCACCGGTTCGGTGTGAAGGGGAAGCTCGCTCCCCGTTTCATAGGACCCTACGCTATCACCGAGAAGTGTGGACCAGCGGCGTATAGATTGGAGCTACCGGCATCCCTTGCTGGTGTCCATGACATTTTCCATGTCTCTCATCTGAGAAAATGTCTAAAACATACCGCTGCTGTTACTACCGAAGACATCGGCGAGCTGAAACCGGATTTAACATATGATGAGTATCCGGTGGCGATTCTTGATGAGAAAGCCCGAAACACGCGTAGCAGAACGTTGTGGTTCTACAAGATCCTCTGGAGCAACCACACCGCTAAAGAAGCGACGTGGGAGAGCGAGGAGTTCCTTCGCTCAAATTACCCGGAGTTCATGGCATCTCAACACGGGTAAGTCCCTGTTACATCGCTGTCTCTTCTTTTATAATCTCGGGACGACATTCTTTTAACGGGGGAGGGATGTAAAAGCCCAAGAAAAGGGACTTGTAAAAACTTTTCATCACCTCACAACACCACAGTTCTTGTTGTGGATAGATGGTGAAAAAGTGGAAGAGCAAGTAACCTCCATCAAAAGAGGGATTAGAGGGGAAAGCCTACACTTTCACAAAGTAGGATTTCTACACATGAACATGAGAGGATGAGCTCACCCCTAGGACTTGAAAAGTCTTGGGAAGGTTCAAGCCAAATTTCATGTAAATACAACACTTTTTGAGGCACTTTTGGAGGTAATTGAAAAAAAGAGGCCAATTTGAATGTAAATTCAAATTGCAGCAACTTTCATCACTCAAATTCAAAAGTTAGCTTCATATTCAAACTCAGCACATTTTTCTGAGTGAGCCCACCAATTTTCATCCTCATTAGAGTTCATCTTGTCAAGAGCTAAATTTGCAAGAATTCAAAACTCAATTTGAATTTCAGTTTAAACATGCAGCAAATTTAGCCAAACACAGTTCAAATTTGAGAATTCAAATTTAAACTAAGACTTGGTGACTAAGTCTCCATTGAATTGTGAGTAGCTGAGGATATTTTGGCACAACAGAATTTAGAAAGTTTGGAAAAAGAATTTGAGGGGAGGTCCCACATGTCAGCAGGCTTAACAGAGACGTCTTCCCCTGTTTTCTTTTCCTCTCACGGCCGAGACAGCGCACGGGAGCGCCGGCGCCGACCCCCTCGCGCAGCCACCTTCTGCTTCCCGCTCATGCTGGCTGCCGTGTGATTATCTCCCTCTTCACTCGGCGTAATATTTTCTTAGCAGCACGAGCCGATCGTGTTTTGCCTCTTTCTCCCGAACAGCGCCGCACCGAGCTCGGTTCTTCCCCCCGACGCCGCTCCTCGACTTCTTCCACTGCACCTCGGCAGCGATCGGCCTTCGCTCAAACCATCAACACGAAAAGAAAGCGCACACGGGTGTAGGAGCTGTTCCCCTGCTCAGCGCCGGTGCTCGGTGTCTCTGCTGGCTGCAAACTGAACGTCGGCGAGAAGCACCGAGGTGCAACCGGCGGAACCGCAACCGGCTTACCGTGACCAGCGCTCCACAGCCGTTTTCACCGTTCCTCTCCTACATGAAAAAGGTGCGCCGTGCTCTCTAGATCGTGTAGATGCAAGCCGTATAGCGGTTGATCCACCGGATGAAGAGTATTTCCAGTTCTTCCGAAACGTAGTGTGTTCGGGTAGAGCGCGGTCTACCCCAAAATTCATGCTACTCGTTTAGCTATTGGCCGCGCAGGCTTGTCAGCACCTTCCTTACTCCCTATCGGCCCTCCTCGACCAAGAATCAAGCGGTATGGTCCAGAAATGGCCAGGTTCTCGCTGTTTTTCGGGCCGCCATAGAATAATAGCTCGGGTCACTGTGGAGCCCTAGGTTGCCAACCGTTTCATGGGATTTGGCGGCCATTTCCGTCAACCCTGAACTCACACGGTGTTCTCCGATCGTTTTCCGACCATGTTGATGCGGTGTAGGCAATGTCCGAGGCCACCAGAACCCTAGCAATCACTGCCGCCGCCTCATACCCATTTCCGGCGATCCACGGCCGCCGGCGACACCACAGACGAGTTCAGCGCCACGAATTACGGGGGAACGGCGAGTCTAAGGTCGGGAGGCGACCGGGAAAGCGGTTCCGGCGATGCTCGCCGGAGTGCGCCGCCGCGGACCCCTGTTTGGCGCGAGGAAGGAGAAGACTGCCGGGTGGGACCCACTGGCAGACATTTAAACAAATTGAAATTTCCAGTTTGTAGTTCAAACTTTGGAGGACCACAGCTTGGGGTAGGAGAGTCCAAAAATTATGAAACAAATTTTGTTGGATTCCTCTAACAGAGTACAATCCAATTATGAAACCCAATTAGTATGAAACCTATTAATTAGTTCTGGAAAATTCTTTAAAGCTTTTCAGCCAAAGAATGTTAGAGGGAGTTTGGTTCATCCAAAAATCCCCAAATTTTGCCAGAATGTTCCTTAGGATGTTAGTAAATCCTTGTAAAAGTTTAAGCCCATTTGGAGTTGATTTGGTCAGAGCAATTCAAATTTGAAGGTGCTGTGTTCATTTGAATACAGAAACATTTTCAGAGAATTTCCAAAACTTGGAAATTCAGTTCTGGACAAATCTTAGCTCCAAAAATGATAGGAAAATTTATGCAAACTCTATGAACTATAACTAAAATTGTAGTTCACTAAGTTGGGCATGAACAGGGGTATTGCCTCAGAATTAATTCTTCTTTGCTTATTTGCCAAGAGAATTATTCTGAGCAAACCACTCAGTGAAAAGTGCTAATGTTTGGTCCAGAGGGTTTTCTTGTGACAAGGGACTCACACAAAAATTCTCAGATCCATTGGAGCTCGGGATGACCCCTGTCCTGTTTAACCACTTGAGGGATTAATATGGAAAAAGGGGAAAACCACTTAGCACTTAACCATGTGATTAAGTCTAAGACAAACCACCAACACCAGTTCATCTTTAAATTCTTAAACAGAGTTCCAGTTGTTAGAACTGGTTATTAGAACTAATAGCACTAACTTTACAACAAACTTGTATGCACTTTGCATTTAAATTTACATGTAGTCTTTCAATAACGTGTAGTCGCTGAAGGCGAGGAAGCTCCGGAGGTTCTCGACTTCCTGCTTCCATAGGAAGAACTGACTCCTGACCAGCAGCAACAAGGCAAGCCCCGGTTTGCATTAACCTTTTTATAAGTTTTACTTTGTTTACATGTGTCATATGAAGTATGATTGTGCATTAGGTATAGGATGGATGGAACCCCACTTGCATAACCAGAATTTTTCCATAAGAGTGAGGGTAGTGTCTAAGATCCCAAGTAGACAGGCTATGCTTAATAATTCATAGGACTTCGGTACAAGTCGAGTAGTTGGAATCTACTCGCGAGTTTAGGCTTGGGACAAACGGGTTCGGTTGAGTGATGTGAGATCACTTTAGTAATGAAAATGAGACTAGGCAGGGGCTAGGGCGCAGCAAGAGGAAGTCTTGTGTGCGCAGCCCTGCCCGTGTCGATTGAGGACCGATCTGTGTGCGGCACTGCTAAACAAGTATTGAACGTACCGAAGACATCGGATATATGGGCCCCGATAAACCGATGTAGCCTAAACCTCCGGGCGTCGAGGCATAGCACACCGATTTATAGGTGTAGGTTGAGGGCAGCAAGGTGGAAATCTGCCAACGGGCATAGAGAGATGCTCCGTGTGGGGAACCTCCTGCTCGTTTCGGTGTGACCGGTTCGACGTTTGGGCTGTTGGGTGAAAGGTTGTCCCATACGACATCGAGTGAGCATGCTGTGCAGCTCCACGGGTGGGCGTATGTGACGTGCTCTTTGGGTTTCCCTGCAGGTGTATATCGAGTCGATTCTCCGTCCCTCGCGGTGACGAGTACCGCTTGTTCACTGCGTCGTAACGTAGACTAATGAATGAAATTTTATGACTCAATATTGCTGTTATGATATAATTGTATTGCTACATGTGTGCCACCAAATATTGCTCACTAAAGTTCAGCTTCATGAACTGATAACTTGTTGCTAAAAGATGAACTAAGGATGAACTTGTAGGCATGTCCATTTGCTGCAACATTGCTATCCTATGTCATGGTACACCTCATGTAGAGTTTCATGCTTAGGTGAGTCTGTTAAGCCTTGCTGAGCCTTCGTGCTCACGGTTGCTGCTTAAGTGTTTTTCAGGTGAGGAGCCACCCACGGACTCAGAGTACGAGTCCACCGGCGAGGGTTACCCTCCGTCGGGGACCACGGCTGAGTGGGAGCCGTACACGCTGCGCTGAGCTGAGACGTGCAGCTAGTGTGGGTTGCCCTAGGGCTGGGCAACCGACTTTTGCTAGATAGGTGGGCGTGAGTTGTACAAAAGAAACTTCCGCTGTGTAATAAAAGACCCTAGTTTGTAACTGAGCAGTGTACTACTTTGTACATTCAGTTTGTTTTCCCCTGTAATATAATGCGTTCTTATGACGTGTGCTGTCAGGTGTCACATCGCGTGACACCACCCTCTGCGATCCTGGATGAGCGGATTCCGGTCCGCCACAGCGTGCCTGCGCCAACTTGAGAACTTTTGTCCCACGTCAGAATTTTGAGGGCGTTGTAACGACTTATTATGCGAAGCGCGCTTCTCTGTTTTGAAATCAGTTGAGATTCTTTTGGCGCATTACGGTTGGGGACCCTGAGATTAGTTTATCAGGACCTTGATAATCTAACCTTAGAATCCCCTACCATAATGCTCCGGAAGGCATTTTTTATTTTGCTCAAAACTAATGAAACTAAAATGATTTTGGTTCAAATACAAATATTTTGGTTAAAATTCAACTTCACAAGCGTCTCTTAAAACAACCGCCTGTGAGGATAAATTCTCTCCTATCAAATTCAAATATTTTGTCAACTCCGAAGGCGACCCTTAAAAACAACCGCCTGTGCTGTTGAATTTGACCAAAATATTTGAATTTTAACCAAAATATTTTTCTGTTTCAGTTGCTCTGAGCAAAACAAAAGAAATGCCTTCCTGAACATCATGGTTGGATACTCCCACATTAGGGTATCATGTCAGGATAACCTAATCTCATGGTACCCAACCATAATACAGCAAAAGAAATCTCAAGTGTTCGGAATGGAGAAGCGCGCCTCGCCTTATAAGTCGGGTACAACGCCCTCAACATTCCGATGTCGGACAAAAGTTCCCATGCTGGCGCAGGCGCGCGACACGCCGCTGACCGACTCATGGACCAAAATTGCGAGCGGCCCAACATATCCACAGGCGGTCCGATAGCATAACCGCCCGTGAACATATATTTTCATGGGCGGTGCTTAATTTAGGCCGTCTATGAAATTGTGATGAATTCAAAACACTTGCTCACTTCTTTTACTAAATTTGATTTATTTTAATTTGAATCAGATTAATCTTAAATTAAAATCTGAATTGAAGTTCAAATTTCAATAGGAGACTCAAAGTTATTTCTTTATTGTTATCTGCTCACTTTTAAATGTCCAAACTTTACAACCACAAGAGTAGAAGGGATGGCATATAAGATCGAACCTGAAGTATATTATACTCCGTGTACGTGGACAAAGAATATACTTCAGAGATAAATGAACTTTACAGATTATAGTGTATGTTTTATATATTTGAAAAAAATGAAGGGGTGACATATAATATAAGAATTTAAAATGTATGGGCATATTTTCACACGCGGTCTTTAGTTAAAACCGCTTGAGATAATAAATCTTCATATGCGGTCCAAAAAAAGGGCTGCCTGTGAAAATAATTTTAGAATTTTGAACCAAAATATTTGAAATTGATTATTTGGAATTTGGAGAGTCTATGGGGTCCTCTGCGGTTGCCCAATTTTTTTCTTCACAGGCAGCCGGTAAATACCACCGTCTCTGAAGATAAATTCCCTCCAATAAAATTTAAATATTTTGGTTCAAATTCAACTTCACGGGCGGCCCTTAATTACAACCGCCTGTGAAGATTTTTTTCACGGGCGGTTTTAGTTAAGGACCTCCTGTGATTATACTCTCAGCACATAGTGTGGGCAGTTACTCTCACGATAGTGGCGTCGCGCCACTCAACCATCGCGTTCATTGGATACCCTTATGAGATCCAAGTCCATAGTGCTTTATCGATCATCCTCACGATTCAGTAACTCCCTTAGTCAGAACCAAGACTATTCGTGTGTTCTTCCCAGTGGCCAACTTTCCTCTCGATCCCACTAGTTTCATCCCGCCTCTGATAACTATTGAAGATGGAGGAGTTCATAGGGTTGCTCATTGTTTTTGCTTTCTGTCAGGAGATATCACTCGGTTCAATGAAGAAATGGTCATTTCTGTCACAAAAGAGAGATACCATCTCATGCACAAAAAACTGTTCTTTTGAATGAGATTGTTTAGTACCTAGAGGATACCTTGAATCTAAAAGTAATAAACTTCGGTTCTCATCCTTTCGTGATTGGTTTGTTTCGTTTAAAGTACTCTTATAACAGAGGTGTTGTAACTACGGTAAACCGTCACCAGGATGGAAATCACCTTGTCCAATTTTTTAAGCATGATGACACTCCACTGAACTTCAGGCGCACCATGTTTATTTAGAATGTATGGGTCTATTCTCGGCTTTCTTTTGGATTTAAGGAAGAATAGGTACATCAAATAAGTTTGTTCAACCTTTGGACAGATGTTTTCCTGGGATAAGAATGATCCTTTCTTGGCTCGTGTTTTGGCATTCGTTATGGTTGATAATATCTTGGATATCCCTCGTAGAATTGTGATAAACTTCAGGATGGAGTGTGGAGGGGAAGGCCATTTTAGATGATCCCAATTTATCCCCTCACTTCTAGTTCTATGGATGTTGTTGCGGTTGATGAGATCGACCCTCCTTCTCACAATGGTAATCCCCATCCTTTGGTTGGTCCGATAGTCTCAGGACCAGTTATACTAGAACAGAGTGTGAGACCTTCTCACATATTACCATTGCAACAGAGGGAGAATATTGGTACCCTAGAGAGTATGGTGGGACTAGAAGAGTTCATTTCTAAGTTAAAGAAGTGGGTAACAACTTTTAACAATTATACGGGGAATGCTTCTCATTCTATGGTTCTATATGCTTCTAGAATCTTCTTAGATCAGGATTATAGAAGGATCACGAACATTCGTTTTATTCCAATGGAAGAAGAGATGGCACCGGGTTCTGTTCTTTTATCTGAACCCTTTGTGACAGAGCATGTTTCAAAAGGAAAAGGGAAAGAAGTTGTTGCACCAGACTTGCCTCCTCCAGACTTTTTTGCTCCTGGTATCCCTTATCTCCCTCTTCCTCTAATGATTGCAGGTTGTGTGGATAAGTGGTTAGGTTCTAAAAAAGATCATATTAAAGACCATGATCAGGGCTCTTTTGAAGTGTGCCTTATCATGAAAGAAACAGAAGTTAGGACTATTAAAGTTAAACCTTTAACACTGACCTTCTTCAGCCAAACAGTTGCCACATTCTAAGTCTAGCAAGGCTCGTCGTATCCTCACTAGATCCAAGGGTAAACAAACAGGTATCAGATCAAAGAGCCATAAGGCAACCTTGAATCATAGGGCCACAGGACAACCCAGAGGTGGACAAGGGACAACAAGGGCTAGTTTGCCAAGCATAAACATACTGAGAGTACTTCTTTGGCATGATTATCTTTACATGACTCTGATTTTAAATTCCCTGATTTAAATGATATTGTTAATGCAGATGGTGTTCTAAACCTTATTGTTAATGCAGATACTGAGAATACTATTGTTGATTGGCGCATATTCTGTATTTTGTCTAAACCTTATAGTTGAAGTATTTTTAGACACTATGGTTGATTCGCAAAGTTAATTATTCTGTTCTGCTGCATGAACAAAGTTAATTATTCTGTTCTTTGTGTTCTGCTGTATGGAAAAAGTTAATTGTTCTGTTACGTGTGTTCTTCTATATGGACAAAGTTAATTATTCTGTTCTATATGTTCTGCTACATGGACAAAGTTAATTATTCTATACTGTGTGTGTGCTATATGAACAATTTTCACATGTGGTCGTAATTAAAACTGCCTATAAAGTGTAGTTTTCACATGTGGCTGTTAATATAACCGTCTGTGAAAATATAATTTTCACAGACGGCCCGTAAAGGCACCGACTGTGAAGTGCAGTTTTCAAAGACGGTCTTAAGTACTACCACCTATGCAGTGTTATTTTCACAGACAGTTTAGTCCAGAAGTGGGATTTAGTCTCACCTCGGGTACCTAACTCGCCAGCATCCATCTTATCAAGTTTGGATGCCTCCGTTGCACCGAACTCACTTGAATTATAACTACTATGACTCCATTACTTTATGTTCTCCTATGGGACTGTGGCGTTGTTGTGCGGCTGGGCCTGGCCTGCCTGCTTGCAGTGCTTCGCACACAAGCGACTCTGTTGGGCCTGGCTGCCTCTGTTGTTCTCCAAATTTTTTTAAATCACAATTATGACATAAGATCAAATGGGTTTACAGATTAACATAGGATGGTAAACAACTCTTGGTTGCATATAACCAAGTTTCATGCATATAAAAACAAATCTAATGAAAGAAAAATGATTATGAAAACGTAAGTCATTCAAAAAGAAACTAAAAATAAAAATTTGTCAAATTCAATATTACACTGTTTCATTACGCTGCGTTCAATATTACAAACATATACAATGTCTATCAAATTTATTTCATACAATTTTTCCTGCATTGTCATCTTTTTCGCATGTTGGGTTTCAAATTCTTTTTAAATTTTCCTTCTGCTCGCTTGATGTTTTATGGACCTATGAAAAGGATATCTCTTAATATCGATTATATTCCTCTTTATTATTTCTCACATTTTCAACTCTAACAATATTTTGCTTTCTTTAAACAACTATGAGTGTCTCCTCGGTTCCTGGATCTTGTACATAAAAAACTTGTGCAACGTGATCGGCGAGAACCTACGGGTCATCTTTATAGCCTATTTTCTTTAAGTCTACCAATGTGAGCCCGTAGTTATCCACTTTCACACTATCAGGGTGTTTGACCCATTGGCACTAACACGGGTATTTGCATTCTTTTGCCACAATCGAGTTCCTATATTTCCTCTATGAAACCGAAGTATGTGGTCTTCTGCCCTAGTGGATCATAAGTCTCTATACGAATTCTACTATTTTATGCAACACTGTTACTATCTTTTGCCTTAGTGTAAAATGTGTACCCATTGATGTCATATGTTTGCCATAATATCACTAAAGCGGATGGGCCAGAAGCAAATTTCTTCATTTTTGCCTCTTCTACGGTCTCCGTATATTATATTTTTGTCTATTAACCATTCGGTCAAACGACTTTTGTGCTCCCTCATGATCAAGTCCTCTTTGTGGCCTTGGTTTTCTCTACAGAGCTCAATTTGGTGTTACTCGACGTACAGCTAAGATATCGTGAGTTGTTGTAGTACACTAAAATATGCACAATATACTAATTTGTAATCCCGAATGATGGAACTTTTTCTACCCACTTTGCCTCTCTCACGTAGTCTACCCTTATGTACTGTTATAGGAACACCTATATGTTTTCTATCTCTGATGTAATCAGCGCAACCCTCAATCACTTCTTCCGTAGTGTAGCCTTCCATAATTGAACCCTTTGGTTGAGCACGATTCCACATATAAACCGTTACTGCTAAATATCGCTCCAATGGAAACATAAGATGTAAATATAGTGGCTCCAATGCTTTGATCTGATTCACGAGATGTATGATTAGATGTACTTGCACATAAAAAATGATGGTGGGAAACACATCTCAAGCCTGCACATAGTCTCGATAATGTATGTTTTCAGAGAGTCTAACTCTTCTCAAGATATCACCTTTTGTGTTACTGCATTGAAGAAGTAACATAAACGTGTGATGACAACTATTATATGCACTAGTTTGATGACTCTTATAGCAATGGCGAGGAACAATTTCATCATTATATGACAGTCGTAAGAACTGTAGCCAAATAGAGACAAGTCTTTCATCGAGACTAGTTTGTTGATATTGGATGAGAATCCCGTAGGCACTTTGACCCCACGCAAGCATTCGCAAATTGCTTTTTTCTCCTGTAGTGTTAAGTTGTAGCTAGCCGGGGGAAGGTAATGCTTCCCATTGCCTTTTTTCTATTCAGTGAATCTCTAGTCTGATGTTAAGATTTACTAGGTCCATATGATTTTAATCCATCCTTTGTCTTCCTTGGCATGTCTAAGCTTTCAATTATGCATTCAAATACATTCTTTGTAATGTGCATCAAATTAGTACCGTGGCAACTTTCCAGGTCCTTCCAGTATAGATGATACTTAAAAAACCGATTGTTTCTTAAAAGTCGTGTCAGTTGTATCAGACAAAGATGTAGTTTTCTTTCTCTTTAAACCTTTTTCCCCTTACCAATAATATTCTGAATGTTCTTGAGCATTTCGAACACGACTTTTCCACTATAAGGTTTTGGTGTAGTACCTTTTTCGGTTTTGTTATTAAATTATTTTTTCATCTTCCGGTACGTGTGTGTATCTGTCAAGAACCGCCGGTGCCTCATGTACACCAAATTTCTGGATGAAGTGAGGTACAGAAAACCAGTTCCATCCACATACATGTCGCGGAGACCCCTTTGGGATCATCACTTCCCTGGAATCGCACTGGTTGGTGTCGTGCGATGCGGCACCCAACAGCACGCACATAAGGACATCATATTACATAAATCAATGTGAAAGCTTACAAAGTGTTACTTTACAAATACTTTACCTCAAAATAAACTACAACGAAAGACCGATACAACTCACGTCTAATATCTAAACTAAGCATACAAGAATACGTCCAGCCCGGCGGACTCTTATCACTAGCAACACGAAGACATACAGCAGCGACAGGGGTTTCCATGAGTTAAACGACTCGGATGGCTCCCAGTCTCACCGGACAACCTCATCATAAGCATATATGTTAATCTGCAAAACCACTAATATAGCAAGCGTGGGCACATAGGCTCAACAAGACATATCAGTCTCCTCTAAACAAGAAACTCTAGATGCAAGAGACATTGAACATGGTAGCTGAGTTTCTGTATAAAGGACTCGCCTACAGTTTGATCCTTCACTTTCAGATTTTAGGGCGCCATTTTAAAGCCTTGAGCCGAGCAGCATCGCAACTCCACAATTAAACAAGAAACGCTTTGTTACGATGCTTCTTACACATGGTGAAATAAACTTAATTTACACTATCTCTAATCCATACATGGTTGCAATACAATTTATAACACAAGACTTATCAATTCATTGTAATTCACTTCACTTCTTACTACGTCAAGACTCAGTGTTCAAGTATGCTCATATAACCGTAAGCGACGGTGATTTGAACCAAGACACGCCCGGACTGCACGACACGTGCACCCATCCCCGAGATGCCGTCAACACACTTGATCGATGCTGCACACAGCCACCTTTCCCAAGTTCATCCACACTGGACGCGGTCCCATCGACCCGAACAGCAAGCTCCCTCAAGGTACATCTCCGCTGTGAGATGTTCTTGAGCGAGTTACCTCCTATTGTACCGACGCCGAAAGCCTAAGACGATCGAAAAGGTTCCAATATGTATATCACGAGGTACATCGGTTTTCTGGGTCCTATACAACCAGTATTCGCCCGGTACACACCTCAAACTTGTCCAACGGGGCCAAGTACAGACGGGCCTTAACCGACACAGACAGGGCTACGCACGCACGGTCCTCGTCCTGCTGCTCTCTACATCCCTGCACTGTCTCAAATTTTCATTTGTGAATTTTCCTCAATGTTCTACTCATAAACCCATTCGACAAGAATCCAAGCCCTAAGCTCGCGAGTAGATTCCAACTACTCGACTTTTACCAGTCCTTCCAAATTAACATTAAGTGTAGCCTAACTCAGGTGACGAGGTACTATTGTACCCAATTCTCTCAGGGTAAATATGGTCACAATTGGGTATTCAAATCATCTATACCTAATGCACATCATAATCTCATACCTATAGTATCTATAAATGGAAAACTTTATAAATATTGCTTGAATGTAAACCGGTACTTGCCTGTTTGCAGGTGACTAGAGTATCTAATTCAGTTAGTGTTGCTGATCACTTGAGGCTTGATCACTTGATCTTCTTGCTCCTTGATCCAAGCTTCACTTGCTCCACGATTCTCCACGTTGATCACTACACGTTTTGAACATGCATATGTACTTAATTGTAAATATTTTGCTATAAAGGCCTAATTACAAGTTAAAAATATAACTTTTGATTAGGAGTGGGATTGAACTGATTCTAGTGGATGGAGTTGGATTTAACGAAAGGGATCAAGCACTAAGTGTTTCTCCTACTTGTTGTATTTTGACCTAAGCAAAGTATACTGAGAAGTACTGATCCAGAGCTCAAATTTATCTGAGAATTTTCATGTGAGTTCCTTGTCACAAGAAAGCATTCTGGACCAAAATTCAAGACTTTTCATTGAGTAGTTCATCCAGAAAAATTCCCTAAGCATTTTAGATAAAAGGAATTAATTCTGAAGTAATTTGCATGTTCATACAAAACCAAGTGAACTAAAATTTCAACCATCGCTCAGAGAGAAAGCATGAATTTTCCTAGGATTTTTGGAGCTAAAAATTGCCCAGAACTGATTTTATAAAGCTGGGACATTTTCTGAAAAAGGTTTCTGAACTAAATGGAGTACAGTGATTTGTACTCTGAATTTTCCTACTCAAATCAACTCCAAATGAGCTGAAATTGTTAACAGGAGTTAAATAATATACTACAGAATATTCTGGCAAATTTTGGGAAATTTTGGATGAACCAAACTCCCTCAAAATTTCTTTTACTGAAAACCTTTAAAGAATTTTACAGAATTTATTATTGACTTTTATACTAATTGGGTTGCAAATTTATATAGATATTTCCAAGCTGAATCTAATAATATTTGAATCGCCCAATTCGGACTTTCCTAGTAAAAGTTATGAGCTTCTAAAGTTTGAAGGAAATCTAGAAATTCCAAAATACCCCGAAATGTTTAAAAGTCTGACATCGGCCCATGGGTGACGTGGGGCCACCAGGGAGCAGGACACACGGGGCTACTGAATTAGAAGCGCGTAGCCACAAACCGATCCGGAGCCACAGAGAATCCAGTTTAATAAAAACAGAGGCTGACGCGTGGGGCCCGAGAGTTCATCTTCATCCTCGCGCCCCCGCGCTCAGCCGCCGCCCACCTCTCCGAAGTACTCCCCGGGAGGGGTTTCCAGGGCTCTAAACTTTAAAATTCTCGCCACCTCTACCTAATTTCACACGGGGGATATGCTTCCGGCCTTGGTGCCGACCCGCTATGGCCGGAAAACCCCATGCGATGAGTGGCGGCTTTGGTGAGCCTTTAGCGATGTCGCCCGGCCTCTCTAGCCCTCCAAACGATCAGGTTTTTGGCTCTACAGCATCAGGGGATCATGGGGTGCTCTACATGGACGCCAAGGTGCTCAGGAAAGTCGCTAATCTAGTTGTCACCGTGCGGCCGACGTTCCTCGCCATGATCGCCATTGGAAAAACCTAGAATTGTGCTTCTACCTACGATTTTAAGCTAGGGTTCTGAAGGACGAAGGTTTCCTACCTAGTCTATCTCACGTGTTCATAAGATGATGAACCACAAACAAAATGTGAGCGTGAATTTCACGTATTCTTACCCGAAGGTAGATTTTCCCCGGTCGGGATAAAAACTCGGAATTCTCGAGCGAGGGTCCACGGTTAGGGCTGCAGTTTGGGGAGGAGTAGCTCAAGGTTCCGGTGCTCCTTTGGGGTTGTTTCCTTGGGCGTGAAAGAGTCCGGGTAGAGCTGTCCACGTGAGCAACTGTCGTCGGTCTTGTGCGGCCACCGCGAGAAGAAGGCGTTCTCGGGTCGGGGAGGCCGAACTTGCTCTGTTTCGTGTCGAGGAGGTGGAGAACGAGTCCACAGTGCCATTTTGCTACTCAAAGAGGCTCTGCACGCACTATCTTGCCAGCTCCCGATCGATCAGGAGGCAGCGGCAAGGTACGACTCAGTTTAGCGCGAGTACGAGGCAGAGCTCATTGAAACTTGAAGACGACTGAAGTGGAGTTTTTTGTATGTGCTACTGAGGCGTTATGGCATGAGGGATCGATGAGCGAGGGGGCTGCATGTCAATGTCTCGGTGGCAGCGTCGTGGCTCTCGGTGTGCATCGGTGGCCTTCGAGAGAACACAGTGTTACTGAAGACTTCGGTTGTAAGTTTAAGTGTCCTAATGACAAGTGGGGCCCACTCTTCCCCTCCTTATCCTCCAAAAATATCTCAAACTTTGGCAGGTGATCAAATTCAAATATGTGGAGCTCAAATCTGAAATTTATTTGGACAATTGATCAAGTTTCATCCAAATTCAAATTTGAATTTGAATTTCCATGTAATTTAAGGTCCTGATTGAAATGAATATCAAAGCATCTCCAAATTCCCTCAAACTTTGCATTCCCACTAATTTGGACCTGAGGAATTCGAATATGAAATCTGATTTTTAAGTTAGCTGCTGCAAATGGGGTATTTACCACAACAGTTTGCATTTCTTTTTGTGATGCCACATTTGAAATTTGAGTTGAACAAAGTGAGTTCAAAATATTAATTTAAACTTCCTCTTGCACATGGGAACTCACACATGGTGTTTAATTCAACTTTGGCTTAAAACATTTCCCAAGAACGTTTGGAGCTCGTTCGGTTGGACGCCCATGTGCATCATCACGTGTATAAAGTTTTTGTAAGTCCCAATTTTCATGAACTCTAAACACAATGGCCTTCAACCTCAGTTTATTGCATTTACATTTTGGGAAATTTTACAGCACATTACAAAACCTTTCTTCTTTCCCGTTTGTCCCGATAATGTAAAGAGTCTGGGGGTAATAATGGACAGTAACAAATATCATTGCTCAGCATGAAATACTCCTGCTTGTACTCGTACCATGTACGTACCCCTTCATTCCATAGCTTCGCCATATCCTCCATTACAGATTCCAGGAACACATCAATTTCGACGTCAGCTTGTTTCGGACCTTGGATAAGAATAGATAACAAAATATACTTCCTCTTGCGACACAACCAGGCCAGTAGGTTGTACATCGTTAAGACCATGGGACATGTGTTGTGTATGCTCCTTTTTTCAACAAACGTATTCATTCCATCTGTACCCAAAACAAACCATACATATCTGACTTCCTTTGCAAACTCTAGATATTGAGTATCAAAATTTTTCCATTGTGTTGCAGAACCAGTGTCGAATCTGTTTGTCATTCTTCGTGCGCTGCTCAGAATGCCAATGCATAAGTGCAACCTCCCTAGTGTTTGAGAACAAACGCTTCAAGCGATCAATTACTGGGAAGGTACCACATCGCCAAGGGAGGAATATTTCTCTTATTCTTCCTATTTGAATCGTCAAAAGTATCATCGTCACCTTAAAGGCTAACAGAACTCTTCTTATTTTTTGGGTCTTATTCATGTTGATAACACACTAGTGATTGTAGTCCTTCTTGTATCTACTAACATCACAGATCGTTCATCTCGTTGCGAGCTCATGCTCTTTACGATACATAATATAATGGTTCAGACAAGCGTGTATTCTTATCACATCTAGAGACATCGGACATAGAAGTTTCTTTGCTTTATAAGTGCTTCTGGGCAGTTTATTGGGATTTGGAAGAATTTCTGCCAGAAAATTCAAAAGATCAGTGAAACTAGAATCGGACCATCCGTGGTTGGCCTTCAACTTTAGTAGTTCTAGGACTGCACGCAACGTAGTAAACTCTTTACCACAAGCCTTTGATTCATCACATAAAAGCTTTTTCGATGCCCTCTGTAATGTCTCCATTCTACTTAAACCTTTTCTTGTTCCCATAGAAATCAACACATGTGGTTCAATGTGACGCAACATCTCCTCACAATCAAACTCATCATCGTCGTCATCATCATAACTGTCACGAACATAATCGATATGAGCATTATCGCTATCAGAATATCCGACACCTTTCACTACAGGAAAAGGAAAAATTCACGACGGCCAAAGTTATTAACGAGGGTACAGTCGTTAATAAAAATGTTCGCGAAGGTGTATAATGGTCGTCGTAAATAATGTCCTTATTCACGACGGATGACCTAGATCGTCGTTTATAATCACATTATTCATGATGGTAAGCCTTGACCATCGTGAATAAGTTGCTTAATCACGATAGGGCCAACTACCGTCGTAAATACCACCTTATTTACGACGGCTAGGGATCGGCTGTTGTAAATAAGGGCTATATACCCGACCCGTTCCGCCGCACCGCCCCCCCCCCCCCGGCCTCCGCGCACCGCCGCCCCCACGTGTCGTCGCCCTGGCCTTCCCATGCGCCGCAGCAGACGCCCCTACGCGGCGCCACCGCCCCGGCCTCCTCCACCACCACCCCGGCCTCCCCCGGCCCGCACCGAGTCGCCCCCAGCCGCCCTAGGCCCTCCACGACCGCATCCGTGTCGTCCCCCGACCTCCTCGCGTCGCCGCCGTCTTCATCCGCGCCGCCCCAGGCTTCCCCGCGTCACGCCACCTCCAAAAACGGGTTAGTTAGAAATTTAGTTTGTGAATTATTAGTTTACCGGTAAATTATTCAGTTTAGGTTAAAATTATGTAGTTATTTAATTAGTTTAGTTATTTAATTTATTTGTTTAGTTTAGTTTGCAATTAGTTTAATTTAAATAGTTTTGTTTAGTTTGTAATTAGGTTAGTTTAATTAGTTTAGTTTGTAATTAGTTTAAATTAAACAGTTTAGTTTAGTTTGTAATTATGTTTTAATTAGTTTAATTTAAGTGATTAATTTGTTAATTAATCACTTAGTTAGTGTGTTTTTAGTGTGTAATTAGTTTGTGTAATTAGTTTGTTTAACTAGTTTGTAATTTTTAATTAGTTTTTAATTGTCAATTGGTTTCATAAGTTAATTAGTTTTAAATATTTAATTTTTTATTTAGTTTTTAATTGTTCATTTAGTTTTAATTAGTTAATTAATTGATTGTGAGTGTGTGACGCCCTCAATTCTGTGGAAAACCACAGAACCGAGAACTAATGCATGTGTGTGCCTAGGATGTTCATCACACATACACATACGTTCCACAAACTGAATTCAAATTATATATTACCACGAATAACATAGTTTATTACAGCACCTCATGAGTCTTGGACTCATGCTCACAGCGGAAGTCCTTATTTCTACGCAGCGGAAATCTTATTTAAATGCGGAAGCAAAACTAGCGCGGAAGCAAAACTTAGCAGAAGTGGCTCCATCTCTACCCCCTGCACAGGCAAGGTTGAGAACAGATCACACGCCATAATGCTCTACTCGGTCTTCATAGTAGTCTTCTCTTGCTGTTGATGAAGAAATAATAATGCAAGTTTGAGTACAATGATGTACTCAGCAAGTGCGAAAATAACACATGATATGCAGCTCATAAACAAGGTAGGTATAAAAGGCTTATTTGCAGAAAAGCAATTTATAAAATCATGATAAAACAACAACTTAACTTTAGATGAATGTAGTCCCAGCATGTATTAAATTACCAACATACCTTCATCACTTCCCGTGTTCCATCCGAACATTAACCAATATTTAATTCATACTCACGAATGCCTCCTCGTATTCGCTACCATTTCACCTCATAAAACAACCTCGTCTCGCACTGAGACCAATCTCATATTATGACCCACCAGTCATGCAAACATCTCATCATCCGGACTCAACAATCTCAAACCAAACCATAACCAATAACCATAACCAATAACCTTCCCAATAACCATTCCAATAACCATTCCAATAACCATCCCAGTAACCATTCCAATAACCATCCCAGTAAACATCCCATCTAATCATGGCAGTTTAGCCAGGTGCTCGTGACCGTAAGCTCGGCTATCATGATAGTTTTAATAACTCTGCAGAGTTTGTACCTCTTTACCCACAAGTTTGTGATTTCGTCACCCGTCGGCGACTGCAGAACCTCCATTATACCAGTACACATCCGTCGGTGTATGGTCAAGAGATCACAAAATAGCCTTTACAAAGGGGTTACTAGATGTATGGACTCACTAAGGTTTCACCGGCAGGCTAGAATCTCCAATTCTCCCACCCACGGGCCCCCTCTTGTGCCATGCAGTTCCCAGGGCAGTCCTCACTCGACTCCCATTCCCCACGCCTTCCATAGTCCATAACACCCTAGCAACTTACCTAATTACTCAGCTAAGCCGCACCCATACTTGGCCTTGTGGTGGCACTGTTATCCTGGTATGTGCATGCATGAACCGGTCCTTAGATCTACGGCAAGTAAAACCACCATCTCATGCTACCTCATACACAAACCCAGGCTTGCCTAGATCCCCCTCCGATCCATGTTCATTATTAACATCAGTTTCTCATTATTATTATGAGTGCAGTTAGCTAGACACATCTATCTCGCTTCCCAATCCCATGGACTCAACGAAGCATAAAACAAAAACCATACCCGACTCATAAAACTTCCCAGGTGACAAGGGTGGTTTAACCAAAACTAGTAAACTCCTATAAAAGGGTTTCCCATCATGTTTGACTCAGCACACACACCTTTTCGCAAAAAAAAAAATAGTTTTACCCAAAACATAGGATCAACATGGTCAAGGAGCACTTGCCTTGTTCTTGCGGTTCCGGTTGTTCTTGATTCTTAAAATCTGGTTGCTGTAGTTCGTCGTAGACAGCTTCCTGAACCTGTCCTGCTATGTAGGATTCACGTGCATACAAGATTCACAGCAATCAATATCATGCACAAAACCCTAAACTAGATGCGATGATGCACATGCATGCTATCCTATGATTAGTTCTATTAGATTGATCTGTTGTTCTTGCATGGCTTGCATGGTCAGAGGTGTTCGGATCAAAGGTGGTCATGGCGATGATCTTGTTTTTAGATCAAACTGATCATCGAGTGATCTGTCCACGAAAAGGCTTCTGTTCGAAAGGAATCGAAGAACAGATGCAAAGAGATGAACAACATGATGTCGTAAGGTGGTATTGAAGTCCTACCTCACGCTCTTCTTGACTTTGAGGTCCTCCTCAGATCACTCGGTTCTTCTCCGATGATCTCCCTTGTTGTGTTTTTGGCGATGTTTTGCTCGGCGAATTAGGGCTAGAGCGCTAAGTCGTCGGCTCAGGAGTTGAAAGAGAAGTTCGTGGTTTCGGCCAGAGGTTTCGGGTTCTATTTATAATCGAGAAGAGAAGAGTCCTAATCTAATTGGATCCCGAATAAAAGTCTTATTCAGATCTTGTTGGATCCTGACGTCTTATCTTTGGTAACATTGTGGAGTTTAGATCGGTTTCTGTTGCGTACCGGTGTCCTTACGCGTAACAGCTGCTTCAAAACTCGTTACCTCCGTGATGATGAGCTCCGGAAGCTCCACGTGTCCTCCGGGCCTGGTATCTCCTCATCCGCGGAGACGAGATCCGGTTGTGCCGCGTGTCAATCGATCAAGACCTCCCTCTTCTTCGGAGACGAGCTCCGCGCACGCCACGTGTGGGTGCCGGTCTTTCCGCTCTCCTTTCCTTAGGGACATGCCCCGAGGTCGACACGTGTCCAGCAGCGACGGACCTCCGGAGATAAGCTCCGGTGGCGACACGTGTTCAATAGATCCGGACTTCTCTGAGATGAGCTCCGAGATTGACACGTATCCCCCGCAACTGGTCCTCTTATTTCCGCGAGAACTAGCTCCGCAGATGACACGTGTCCTATGAAAAATGCCTTTGCTTCTTACGCAGAGGCTATCTCCGCGGCAGCACGTGTCCCACAGGGTCGGACCTCTTTCCAAATGCGGAGGTGACCCCCGAGCCTGCCACGTATCCAGTTTAGCGTCGGACCTCTCCCTATCTCTCGGGAATGAGTTCCGAACACACCACGTGGTCTGCTGGTCGTGGAAGTTGCCTTCGGCGCTCCCGGAGAGCTTTACTGGCTATCCTTTTGATACTTGTTTCCGTTCCCTCTTTTCTAAAAATGTTTTTCTTCTTCATAAACATGAACATATGCTGACACCCGGGATGAGGGTGTCACAAATCTACCCCCGTTAAATTGAATCTCGCCCTCGAGATTCGTTAGTAGAAAATAGATAGGGGAATTCAGCCTTAATATCCTCTTCACGCTCCCATGTGGCTTCAGCTTCAGTGTGATGGCTCCATTGTACCTTGCACCATCGAATCACTTTGTTTCGGGTGACCCTTGCTTTTACGTCAAAGATTCGGATAGGGTGTTCGGCGTAAGTCAGGTCCTCTTGAAGTTTAAATTCTCCCATTGACACTTGTTCCTCTGGTAGTCTCAAGCACTTCTTGAGCTGAGATACATGAAATACGTCATGTACGTCGGAGAGGTGGTTTGGGAGCTCTAGTTGATAGGCTACTTCTCCTCGCTTGTCCAAAATCTTAAATGGTCCGATGTAGCGAGGCGCTAGTTTGCCTTTGACGTTAAAACATCGTTGGCCTCGGATAGGCGATACCTTAAGGTATACGAAGTCTCCTACTTCAAAGGTCAACTTCCTACGCCTGTTGTCCGCATAGCCTTTCTGTCGTGACTGAGCAGCCTTTAAGTTCTCCCGTATCGTTTGGACTTGCTTTTCAGCCTCTTGTAGTACTTCGGGTCCAAACACCTGGTTCTCTCCAGTCTCGTTCCAAAACAGTGGCGTTCTACACCGTCTACCATATAAGGCTTCGAAAGGCGACATCTTCAAGCTAGCTTGATAGCTGTTGTTATAGGAGAACTCTGCATACGGTAAACTCCTATCCCAACTACGCCCACGTTTCAAGGCGCAAGCTCTCAACATGTCTTCCAAAATTTGGTTCGTCCTTTCGGTTTGTCCATCTGTTTATGGGTGGTAGGCAGAGCTAAAATCCAGTCGTGTACCCATGGCTTTCTGCAGCTTCTTCTAGAATCTAGAGGTAAACTGAGAACCTCGATCTGAGACTATCCTCTTCGGAACTCCATGACGGCACACGATCTGCTCCAGGTACAACTCTGCCAACTGTGTAACGTTGTAACTGGTTTTTACCGGAAGAAAATGGGCGGTTTTCGTCAACCGGTCCACAATGACCCAGATGGAATCGTATCCTGACTGAGTTCGTGGCAATCCGACAATAAAGTCCATACTGATGTCCTCCCATTTCCATTCAGGTATTTTCAAAGGTTGCAACAATCCAGCAGGTTTTTGATGTTCGGCTTTTACCCGTTGGCATGTGTCGCATAGGGCAACGTATTCGGCTATATCCCTTTTCATACCATCCCACCAATAGCAAGTTTTCAAGTCCTTGTACATTTTGGTGCTCCCTGGATGTATGGAATAGGGTGAATCATGTGCCTCCTTCAATATCATGTCGCGAAGGTGTCTTAGGTTTGGCACACAAATCCTTTTTCCTAGCCAAAGCGTACCCTTTTCATCCTCTTTGAAATCCTTCTCTACCCCTTCTCGGATTCTTTCCTTGATCTCCTTGATCCCCTCGTCCATTGCTTGGCCCTTTCTTATTTCTTGCTCCAATGGGGAGTGGATCTCTATTATCCCCACGTTATTCAAGAATCCGAGGTGTAACCGTTCGAACTCCTTACGTAGTTCGGGTGGTAGCTCCCGAACCGTGAGTTGGTGGCATGCTCCCTTTCTGCTCAGTGCGTCAGCGACCTCATTGTCCTTCCCGGGGTGGTAGTTGATTCCCACATCATAATCTTTGATGAGTTCTAACCATCGACGTTGCCTCAAATTCAAGTTCGTTTGTGTAAATATGTACTTGAGGCTTTTATGATCTGTATAGATCTCACATCGATGACCAAGGATATAATGTCTCTAAATCTTCAATGCATGCACCACTGCTGCTAACTCCAAATCATGTGTAGGATAGTTAAGCTCGTGCTTCTTTAATTGTCGTGAGGCATAGGCTACCACTTGTCTTTCCTGCATGAGTACACACCCGAGCCCTTGTCTGGATGCGTCACAATATATGTCAAAGCTCTTGCTTACGTCTGGCAATACCAGAACTGGTGCTGTGGTTAGCCTTTTCTTGAGTTCCTCAAAACTTTCTTGGCAGGCTTGTGTCCATTGAAAGACTTTTCCCTTCATTAGCAACTCCGTCATAGGTTTTGCTATTTTAGAGAAGTCTTTAATGAAGCGCCGGTAGTATCCTGCCATCCCAAGGAAACTCCGAATATCCTTCACGCTCCTCGGTTGGTCCCACTTTAGAACATCTCTCACCTTTCCAGGATCAACCGATACCCCTTCCTTGGAGATGATGTGGCCTAGGAAAGATATTTTCTTTAGCCAAAATTGACACTTGTTGAGCTTGGCATACAATTGATGCTCACGCAACTTCTGCAAGGTCAATTTCAGATGTTCTTCATGCTCCTCCTCACTTTTTGAATACACCATAATGTCGTCGATGAAAACCACGACGAACTTGTCCAAGTACTCCATGAAAACCTTATTCATAAGGTACATGAAGTATGCGGGTGCATTCGTCAATCCAAAAGACATAACGGTATATTCATATGAACCATACCGTGTCCGAAAGGCCGTCTTAGGTATATCGAAGGGCTTAATCTTCAGCTGGAAATATCCCGACCGAAGATCAATCTTGGAGAACACTTGGGCTCCTTTTATTTGATCGAACAGGTCCTCTATACGGGGCAGAGGGTATTTATTCTTGATTGTTACCTCGTTGAGAGACCTGTAGTCCACGCACATTCTTTGGGTTCCGTCCTTCTTGTCCACGAAGAGTACCGGGGCTCCCCATGGTGACGAGCTTAGCCGGATAAAACCCTTCTCCAACTGTTCTTGAATTTGCTTCTTTAGTTCAACTAACTCGTTGACGGGCATCCTATATGGTCTCTTAGCTATGGGTGCAGTTCCAGGTACCAAATCTATGGCAAACTCAATATCCCGGTCAGGTGGCATACCTGGAAGTTCTTCCAGGAACACATCCGAAAATTCCTGAACCACTGGAATGTTGTCCAATGCTACCCCTTCAACATGGTTCAGATCCGCTCGTTCGGTCGCTTGCGGGGCTGACTCAAACTCGACACGGATACCGTGTTCGTTTGTCAATGGCACGCTTCTCTCAGCGCATTGGATTACTCCATTGTGCTCGCTTAACCAGTCCATTCCGAGTATGATGTCAATTCCGTGGGAGTCCAAGACAATAAGGTTGGCAAGGAAGTCTACCCCCCTTATTTTAAGTCTTACCTTAGGACATACTATACTAGTCCTCATTTCTCCTTCGGGAGAATTATCTAACATAGCACATTCTAGGTGGGATACGGGTAGATGATGTTTGGCAACATATTTGGATGATATGAAGGAATGCGATGCTCCGGAATCAAATAAAATGGTGGCTGGGTTGGAGTTGGCAAGGAACATACCAATTGCGACGTCCTCAGCCTGTTGTGCTTCCTCAGTAGTGACATGGTTAACGTGGCCACGAGCATAGTTCTGCGGTCCACGGTTCCCTTGGTTGTCTCCTCCGTTTGGTCGCTGGTTCTGCTTGGGCACGTTACCTTGCTGTCCAGGGCCTCTCTTCGGGCACTGGTTAGCGAAGTGGCCTACTTCCCCGCATGCAAAGCATGCCCTGTTGCCTACGGCAGCAGGTACGTTGGGGCGGGGGTTTTGAACAGGAGCGCCATTGTTAGGCCGGGGCGCAGGAGGCATGGGCACACGAGGAGCTGGTGCAACGAACCGTTGCTGTGGTGGCTGACCAGGATGGTTCGTAGGAGTGGTCGATCCATACTGCGGTGTAGGGGGCATGTACCTAGGTCGTACGTTGCTCCCTTGGGGCTGGTATGGCATCTTCCTTTTGCACTCTCGCTCGATCTCTCGGATCTTGTTTTCCACCACAATAGCCTTATCAACCAGCTTCTGGAAGCTTACGTAGTCATTGTTGAGGAGCTGAACTTGGATCTCATTGTTCAACCCTCTCATGAACAGGTATTGCTTCCTCTGATCTGAGTTGACATCTTCGGCGGCATACCGGGACAGTTGTATGAACTTGTTGAGATATTCGTTCACACTTTTCTGCCCTTGGCGGAGACCTTCAAACTCCTGCCTCTTGAGCATCATTACGCCAACAGGGATGTAGTGGGAGCGGAAACTTTCCTTGAACTCAGTCCAAGTGATTGTCTCCGGGTTGGCATGGGCGTTGCTCAAGGCATCCCACCAGTCAGCAGCTGCTCCCATCAGTTGGTGCAACGCAAAGAGAACCTTCTCTCGGTCGTTGCACTGAACAATGGCAAGCTTTTTCTCCATGGATTTCAACCAATCATCGGCCTCCATTGGATCGCTTGCTTGAGCAAAGGTGGGTGGTCGAGTCCTCATGAACTCTCCCAACCTATTATGAGCCAGCGGTGGTGGTGGCGGTGGTGCCGGAACGGGGTGTTAGTTGGCCTGCAACTGACCCAAAGTTTGGATCATGGTTTGCATAAGCTGGTTTTGCATGGCCATCAACCTTTCTAGGTTGTTTTCGCCAGCTCCGGGGTTAGCAGGAACTTCCTCATGGTCATCTTCCTGGACGTTCCTTCGGCTGGCGTTTCCTCTCACCATCTGTGAGGGGGAACGAAATAGAATAGAAGGTTAGAAGGTTAGATAGGTCCTTTCAACCATATGCATCAAGGGGAGTTGGACTATATATATTAGTCCTTATGAGGATGTGATCAAGTGCCGAAGCATTTCACTCCTCTTTCTTCTTATGTGTGGATATGGACAACGTTTTTAAGACGTCCCACAACTCACACTAAGCACATATTCTCAAAAAATCATCACAAGGGCCCACTCAACTCCTATTCAAGGATGGTTCCCTATGCCAAGGTAGTTTCAAAGCCAATCTAAGTTATTCACCCTAGGATGCTTCCTTTGGTCAGTGTGGCTTAGCTACCTATGACTCCTATTCAGGGGTGTAACTTGCTGTCCACCCATGGCTCTAATATCAATCTAAGGCTTCTATCTTTAGGCGTGTAACCTACTGTCAACCCGTGGCTCTGATACCAATCTGTGACGCCCTCAATTCTGTGGAAAACCACGGAACCGAGAACTAATGCATATGTGTGCTCACGATGTTCATCACACATACACATACGTTCCACAAACTGAATTCAGATTATATATTACCACGAATAACATAGTTTATTACAGCACCTCATGAGTCTTGGACTCATGCTCACAGCGGAAGTCCTTATTTATACACAGCGGAAATCTTATTTAAATGCGGAAGCAAAACTAGTGCGGAAGCAAAACTTAGCAGAAGTGGCTCCATCTCTACCCCCTCCACAGGCAAGGTTGAGAACAGATCACACGCCATAATGCTCTACTCGGTCTTCATAGTAGTCTTCTCTTACTGTTGATGAAGAAATAATAATGCAAGTTTGAGTACAATGATGTACTCAGCAAGTGCGGGAATAACACATGATATACAGCTCATAAACAAGGTAGGTATAAAAGACTTATTTGCAGAAAAGCAATTTATAAAATCATGATAAAACAGCAACTTAACTTTAGATGAATGTAGTCCTAGCATGTATTAAATTATCAACATACCTTCATCACTTCCCGTGTTCCATCCGAACATTAACCAATCTTTTATGCATACTCACGAATACCTCCTCGTATTCGCTACCATTTCACCTCATAAAACAACCTCGTCTCGCACTGAGACCAATCTCATGTTATGACCCACCAGTCATGCAAACATCTCATCATCCGGACTCAACAATCTCAAACCAAACCATGACCAATAACCATAACCAATAACCTTCCCAATAACCATTCCAATAACCATTCCAATAACCATCCCAGTAACCATTCCAATAACCATCCTAGTAAACATCCCATCTAATCATGGCAGTTTAGCCAGGTGCTCGTGACCGTAAGCTCGGCTATCATGATAGTTTTAATAACTCTGCAGAGTTTGCACCTCTTTACTCACAAGTTTGTGATTTCGTCACACGTCGGCGACTGCAGAACCTCCATTATACAAGTACACATCCGTCGGTGTATGGTCAAGAGATCACAAAATAGCCTTTACAAAGGGGTTACTAGATGTATGGACTCACTAAGGTTTCACCGGCAGGCTAGAATCTCCAATTCTCCCACCCACGGGCCCCCTCTTGTGCCATGCAGTTCCCAGGGCAGTCCTCACTCGACTCCCATTCCCCGCGCCTTCCACAGTCCATAACACCCTATCAACTTACCTAATTACTCAGCTAAGCCATGCCCATACTTGGCCTTGTGGTGGCACTGTTATCCTGGCATGTGCATGCATGAACCGGTCCTTAGATCTACGGCAAGTAAAACCACCATCTCATGCTACCTCATACACAAACCCAGGCTTGCCTAGATCCCCCTCCGATCCATGTTCATTATTAACATCAGTTTCTCATTATTATTATGAGTGCAGTTAGCTAGACACATCTATCTCGCTTCCCAATCCCATGGACTCAGCGAAGCATAAAACAAAAACCATACCCGACTCATAAAACTTCCCAGGTGACAAGGGTGGTTTAACCAAAACTAGTAAACTCCTATAAAAGGGTTTCCCATCATGTTTGACTCAGCACACACACCTTTTCGCAAAAATAAAATAGTTTTACCCAAAACATAGGATCAAAATGGTCAAGGAGCACTTGCCTTGTTCTTGCGGTTCCGGTTGTTCTTGATTCTTAAAATCTGGTTGCTGTAGTTCGTCGTAGACAGCTTCCTGAACCTGTCCTGCTATGTAGGATTCACGTGCATACAAGATTCACAGCAATCAATATCATGCACAAAACCCTTAGCTAGATGCGATGATGCACATGCATGCTATCCTATGATTAGTTCTATTAGATTGATCTGTTGTTCTTGCATGGCTTGCATGGTCAGAGGTGTTCGGATCAAAGGTGGTCGTGGCGATGATCTTGTTTTTAGATCAAACTGATCATCGAGTGATCTGTCCATGAAAAGGCTTCTGTTCGAAAGGAATCGAAGAACAGATGCAAAGAGATGAACAACATGATGTCGTAAGGTGGTATTGAAGTCCTACCTCACGCTCTTCTTGAATTTGAGGTCCTCCTTAGATCACTCGGTTCTTCTCCGATGATCTCCCTTGTTGTGCTTTTGGCGATGTTTTGCTCGGCGAGTTAGGGCTAGAGCGCTAAGTCGTCGGCTCAGGAGTTGAAAGAGAAGTTCGTGGTTTCGGCCTGAGGTTTCGGGTTCTATTTATAATCGAGAAGAGAAGAGTCCTAATCTAATTGGATCCCAAATAAAAGTCTTATTCAGATCTTGTTGGATCCTGACGTCTTATCTTTGGTAACATTGTGGAGTTTAGATCGGTTTCTGTTGCGTACCGGTGTCCTTACGCGTAACAGCTGTTTCAGAACTCGTTACCTCCGTGATGATGAGTTCCGGAAGCTCCACGTGTCCTCCGGGCCTGGTATCTCCTCATTCGCAGAGACGAGCTCCGGTTGTGCCGCGTGTCAATCGATCAAGACCTCCCTCTTCTTTGGAGACGAGCTCCGCGCACGCCACGTGTGGGTGCCGGTCTTTTCGCTCTCCTTTCCTTAGGGACATGCCCCGAGGTCGACACGTGTCCAGCAGCGACGGACCTCCGGAGATAAGCTCCGGTGGCGACACGTGTTCAATAGATCCGGACTTCTCTGAGATGAGCTCCGAGATTGACACGTATCCCCCGCAACTGGTCCTCTTATTTCCCCGAGAACTAGCTCCGCAGATGACACGTGTCCTATGAAAAATGCCTTTGCTTCTTCCGTAGAGGCTATCTCCGCGACAGCACGTGTCCCACAGGGTCGGACCTCTTTCCAAATGCGGAGGTGACCCCCGAGCCTGCCACGTATCCAGTTTAGCGTCGGACCTCTCCCTATCTCTAGGGAATGAGTTCCGAACACACCACGTGGTCTGCTGGTCGTGGAAGTTGCCTTCGGCGCTCCCGGAGAGCTTTACTGGCTATCCTTTTGATACTTGTTTCCGTTCCCTCTTTTCTAAAAATGTTTTTCTTCTTTATAAACATGAACATATGCTGACACCCGGGATGAGGGTGTCATAGAGTGTTTAATAATTATACATATATTAATAGGTTTCGGACCAACCCGGCACCACACGGCAAGGCACGGAACTTTCAATGGTGACGCGTCGGCAAGGAGATGGAGACGAGACTTATATGCCCTTTGAACTTTCAACTCTAACCAACTTACCACCTATTTCTCGTTCTTTCCTCTCATGTAAATGACTGAAAAATAAAAATGAGTAACATAACCTATAGAAATTAATTACCCATTTTGAATCTGCACATCTCACTTGCGATAGCCATGTGAGGTATGCATGTTCGGAATTGTCCTTTTTCGGACAGCCTGAGAGTGACCGAGGATGTGCTTTTGACGAGTTAGGTACGGGGTCTAGATTTAGACGTGATTTCGATAGCAATAACTGAAAGTGCATCTAGACATCCCTTGAGGGTTTTGGTTGATTTATGACAAACAAATGGGACCCTAACAAAATTGTTGAAAATAAGCGCAGGTTCTCAAAGAAATTAAGAAGAAAGCGCAAAAAGAAAAGAGAAGGAGGATCCAAATTGATAAGAGCTCAAGAACTGAAAAGATTAGATCACTTAGTATAAAGTGTGTTAGAGAAAAACACCCCCAAAAGCTCAAGAGAAAGAAATCAAACTAACTGCACAATTTCAACATGTGCGGACTAGTCTGATATCAACCGGACTAGTCCGATTTTCTTTCTGACCAGAAAATGGACTAGTCCGATATCATCCGGACAAGTCCGATTTTGTCTCTGGATAGAAAACGGACTAGTCCGCACTATCACAGACTAGTCCGATATCTCACAACACTTAGGGTTTTCTACACACCGCACACCGGACTAGTCCAGAGTCAACCACGGACTAGTCCGGACATCGCAAATCCTAACGTACCCATTGGAAACTCTACTATAAAAAGAGGTGTATGACCATACCAACATATCTCTTGAACCCCCTGCGCCATCACACCTCCCAAGAGCCCAAAATTCACCTCTGTCCACACATTCTAACCCAAGAAGGATCAATTCCTTGGGGATTGGCAATTGATCAAAGGAGAGACTTGTTCTACACATCTTGAGCTCTTGGGTTTGATCTCTCGCACACTCTTGTTTGTTAATTGTACATCTGTTGAGTGTGTTGAGTTGTGTTCATTCGTTCGTTGTAATTCTTGGGGAGCCCTCAACATGTGAGAAGACCCCTTGAACGATTTATTCCCCTTTGTGATTAGTGGAGGAGAATCGACCTTTGTGGTGATTCGACGAGGGTAGGGTTGGATAAGACCCGGTCCTTAGTGGACTCCTCAACGGGGACGTAGATTGCCTTCGTGGAATCGAACCTCGGGATAAACACTTGTCGCCTACTATTGTTCATTAATTGTTCATAATATTCTAGTATTTAATCTATCCTTTGAAATTCGCATTCAAACATTAAAATCAAAGTTGTTTTCTGTTACTCATTGTGCCACTGTTGCAATACATCCAAACTAACAATTAATTTTTGCTGCATAGAATATTGGAAGTGAACATTGATCAATCTTGATCTCCCTAGTCCACGCATACTGGACTAGTCCGCCCTGTACCGGACTAGTCTGATTTTTCTCTGTTTAGAAAATGGACTAGTCCGCACTCTACCGGACTAGTCCAATTTCCCTGTATTTGATAGACTACTAAGTGTTTCAGGTTTCAACAAAGCGTCGAAAAGCCTATTCACCCCCCCTCTAGGCTACATTCAATTGGTATCAGAGCGAAACTCTTCAAAAGAGACTCACCGCTCGAAGAGACGATATGGACGTCAAGGGTGTACACAAGAAGATTGATGACGAAAAGAGTAATGATGAAAGGACTCAAAAGCTAAAGAAGCTACTCGACGTCATTCAAGACCATGAGGACAATGATGAGGAGGTGCTCCAACTCAAGGCCCTTTTACGGAAGAAGGCAATCTCTCCAAAAGGGAAGAAGAACACCGATGATGAAAAGAAGAAGAAAGGGGGTAGTCACACAGACTACTCCCAATATCCTTTTGATTATGAGCGTTTAAATTCTAACAATAATCATTACTTATCAATTCCCCTAGGGAAAGCACCTTACTTTGATAGAAATGATTATCAATGTGGAGACGAAACATGAAAATGCATCTCATATCTCTTAACCCGAGTTTGTGGCATATAGTGTGTACAGGGATAGATATCCCGGATGATGAAGAGCTGACCCCAAACAAAGAACAAGCCATTGATCGAAATGCTCAAGCTGCAGCTATGATCACATCATCACTAAGCCGAGACGAGTTCACCAAGGTGAATGGGCTCGAAATTGCCAAGGAGATATGGGACACACTACAAACTGCATGAAGGTGATCGTCACGTACGCGAAGCCAAGATAGAAATGATTGAAGGTGAATTGAGAAGATTCGTGATAGAAGAAGATGAATCACCACAAGATATGTACAATCGACTAAAGAATCTTATCAACAAAGTCCGATCTTATGGCAGCAAGAAGTGGAATGATCATGAGGTTGTGAAGTTGATTCTCGGAGCATTCATGCCTCGCAATGTAACTCTTTACTCTATGATCAGAGAAAGCCCTGTCACCTGGAAAATGACCCTAGACGAACTTCTTGGCAACATCATCAACTTTGAGATGATGGAGAAGCAAGCCAGGAATGTTAAGGAAATTGTCGATCTCACCTCGGCAAAGAAGAAAGGAGTTGCTTTGAAGTCAACTTGTAAACCCGTATCAAAGGAAACTCGAGAAGCTTATGAAGAAGACGACAGCGCCGATGAAAGCAGTGATATCGATGAAGAAGACATGATCTTGTTCATGAAGAAGTTTAAGAAAATGATGAGAAGAAGAAAGGGCAGCAGCTCAAATGAAGGAAGACAAAGGGACAAACAAAGACCCAAGATGAGATGGGCATGCTATAACTGCGGAGGATACGATCACTTCATAGTAGAATGTCCACATGATGAAAACAAGAAGAAGACAAAATATAACAAGTCTCAACCAAAGAAAATGTTCAAGAAGAAGAAGCAATATGGCCAAACGCATCTAGGGAAGGAGTGGGACTCCAATGATGAATCTTCATCCGAAGAAGAAGAGGAGATGGCCACCATAGCCATAAAGAGGACTACCAAGAAATCCACTCTCTTCCCAACCATGGGCGCATGGAAGGACACCGACAACACTTGTCTAATGGCAAAGGAAGGTAAACGAAAGGTACCAACTAAATCTTCCTTCTCGCATTTTTTTACTAGTGATAGTGATAATTCTAGTGAGGATGAAAGCAGTGGTGAAGATGAATATATGCTTAGGGGTTTAGACAAAAAGACGACTGCTAAAATGAAATTTCTACTTGATAAGCTTGTTGATATGGAGAAGTTAGTCAATCGTCAAGAAGATATGATCATCTCCCAAAAGGAGGAATATCTTGAGATTTAAAAGCTTCTTGAATTTGAAAAGGAACAAAATAAATCACTAGAACTTGAATTAGCTTCAAGCAAGGAAGCTTGCTTGAAGTTAAAAGACTCAAACACCACCATCAAGGATGAACTTGCTAACTTAACCAAAGTTAACAAGATCCTCGAGGGACAAGTTGAGTCACTCAAGCAAAGTGGTCCTTGAGAAGATCAAGTATGCACGCAATGCATACTCGGTCGCAAGGCCTCCCAATGTCAAATATGGCATTGGATATTCTAATGGTGAAAAGCACAATGCTAGAAACCACAAGAATAACAAGGGTTGCATTGCCTTTGTCAAGGGAAACTCTTCTCAAACTACAAAGCTTAGTAATGTTGATAAATTTAACAATGTGAACACATATGAACAACAACTTCTATTTAGAACCTTTGATGCTTCATATGTACTTATGAAAAGTAATCTTGGAAGAGTTTATGCTAAATATGTTGGGCCACGCCATGGAAATACCAAGTCTCATGTGTGGGTGCCCAAATCACTTGTGACTAACCTCAAAGGACCCAAGCAAGCTTGGGTACCTAAGACCAAGGCATAAATTGTTTTTGCAGACTTACTCATCCGGTGGAGCAAAATGGGTGCTAGATAGTGGATGCACCAATCACATGACCGGACAAAGAAGAATGTTTATGGAATATGAAGAAAATGAAGACCCAAACGAAGGCATTTATTTTGGTGATAATAGTCAAGGAAAAGTGCTTGGAAGCGGTAAAATCGCAATTTCATCACAACATACTCTCTCTCATGTTTTACATGTTGACTCCCTGAATTATAATCTTTTGTCCATATATCAATTATGTGACAAGGGTTATAACTGCTTATTCACTAATGAGGTATGACTGTCTTTAGAAGGAGTGATAACTCAATTGCATTCAAGGGTGTGTTGAAGGGAAAACGTTATCTAGTTGACTTCAACAAAGATAAAGCCGAACTTGACACATGCTTGATTGCAAAGACCAACATGGGTTGGCTGTGGCATAGACGGCTAGCACATGTTGGTATGAGGAATCTTCAAAAACTCCTCAAAGGCGATCACATCCGAGGTTTAAAGGATGTTGTTTTTTAGAAAGACAGGTTGTGTAGAGCATGTCAAGCAGGAAAGCAAGTAGGAGCACCCCATCCCGTGAAGAATGTCATGACTACAACAAGACCGCTTGAGCTCCTTCACATGGATCTATTTGGTCTAATTGCCTACATAAGCATCGGTGGTAATAAATACGGTCTAGTCATTGTTGATGATTTTTCACGCTTCACGTGGGTTTTCTTTTTGCATGATAAGACAGAAACTCAAGGAACCCTCAAGAAGTTCATCAAGCGTGCCCAAAATGAATTTTCATTGAAGATCAAGAACATACGAAGTGACAATGGGACAGAATTCGAGAACACCCAAGTTGAAGAGCATCTAGATGAAGAAGGAATAAAGAACGAATTTTCAGCACCATATACTCCTCAACAAAACGGAGTAGCCGAAAGGAAGAACAAAACTCTCATTGAGATGTCGAGGACAATGCTCGATGAATACAAGACTTTGGACAGGTTTTGGGCTGAAGTCGTTAACACCGCTTGTCACGCCATAAACCGACTATATCTTCATCGGCTGCTCAAGAAAACCTCTTATGAACTACTCACGGGTAACAAGCCAAATATTTCATATTTTCGAGTTTTTGGTTCAAAATGTTATATTTTAAATAAGAAGCCAAGGGCCTCGAAGTTTGCTTCAAAGTCCGATGAAGGTTTCTTACTTGGCTATGATTCGAACTACTACGCTTATCGTGTCTTCAACAAAACCTCCGGACTTGTTGAAGTAGCACGTGACGTAGTGTTCGATGAAACTAACGGCTCTCAAGAAGAGCAAGTTGATCAGTGTGCGTAGATCAAGAAGAAGCTCCATGTCAAGCATTGAGAAGAATGGCATTGAGCGATGTTCGACCACAAGTGCCACCTTCAAATGCGAATGAAGAAAATGAACCACAGATGGAGGAAATGATCAAGGGGGAGCTTCCATACAAGACCAATCTCAAGAAAATCAAGAAGGCCAAAACATCAATGAGGGCATCAATCCAGGGGGAGAAGAAGATGATAATGAAGATTCAATACCACAAGTGCCACATCCAAGAGTACACCAAAGCATCCAAAGAGATCACCCCGTTGACAACATAATCGGTGACATCCGAAAGGGAATAATAACTCGATCTCGCATAGCTAATTTTTGTGAACACTATTCCTTTGTATCTTCTTTGGAACCATACAGGGTTGAGGATGCATTAAAAGATCCAGACTGGGTGATGGAGATGCAAGAAGAACTGAACAACTTCAAAAGGAACGAAGTGTGGGAGCTTGTTGAAAGACCCAACTCCAACGTCGTCGGCACTAAATGGGTCTTCCGCAATAAGCAAGACGAACATGGAGTGGTAACAAGGAACAAGGCACGACTTGTGGCAAAAGGGTACTCACAAGTCGAAGGTTTGGATTTCAATGAGACTTTTGCTTCCGTAGCTAGGCTTGAATCGATTCGTATATTACTTGCATATGCTACCCACCATTATTTCAAGCTTTATCAAATGGACGTGAAAAGTGCCTTTCTCAACGGACCGATCAAGGAGGAGGTGTACATGGAGCAACCACCCGGTTTTGAAAATCAAGAGCACCCCGACTATGTGTTCAAACTGTGTAAGGCTCTCTATGGCCTCAAACAAGCTCCTAGAGCTTCGTATGAGTGCCTTAGAGATTTTCTAATTGAAAATGACTTCAAGATCGGAAAAGCTGATTACACCTTGTTTATTAAACACTTTGTAACACCCCAAAAATGTGGCAAAACATAAATTCAAATTTAGTGAACGTGATGCATGTTGAAGAAAAATTCAAATTTAACCCGGAATTCAAATTTGAAGCAAAAACAGAAAAGAAAAAGAAAAGGAAAAAAGAAAAAATGGCTACTGGGCCGAAACCCACCTCAGCCGCCCAGTCGGCCCAGCAGCCCGTGGCTGTTCCCCCCCTCCTCTCTCTCTGCCGCACGGGACCCACCTATCGGCGCCGTCTTCCTCCTCCAACCGTCACCCCTCTTTTCCCGCCTCCGAGCGTCGCGCGCCCACCCCGTCCGATTTCCTCGCCCCAGAGCCACGAACTCCGGCCCACGCGTTGCTGCACCATCTCAACCGACCCAGCCGCCTCTCCTAGTGCATTTAAATGCAAGAAAACCCTGCCGGTTTCCCCTCACCCGCTCCATTTTCCCCTCCGGTGAGAACCGAGACATCCTCTGCCATTTTCTCTTGATCATCGTCCGGTTTCTCCGAACTAACATGTGTGGCGTGCTCCACCGCCGCCGGGGAGCCTTGCAGGTGAAAGAAACGTCGTGTCTTACGCTCTAACCGCCGCTTCGACGAGCACCGAGGGCCATTGCCGGACTTCGTCACCGCCGACAGACTTCCAGGGCCTCCGAGTGCAGGAAAACCACCGAGGTGAGGTCCCATGCCTCCCCTCTTCCGTTCTATGCCAAGAAATCCTAGTTTTAGCGAGTGTAGACTAAAACCCGAAGCCCTCCGGCGAGATCGCCGCCTCCCGCCGTCGGGCGGCACCGCCCACACACAGCCAGGGCGACGTGGCCCTCTGTGGCCTGTCCATTTTAAATCGGGCGGATGAAAACAGAACCCCCGCGTACCCCTTCGCGTTATAATCTCGGTCGTCCGTTTTAAATCCAACGGCCCACATCAGCCCCGCATATTAAAGCCCGGGAAACTTACGCGCTACCCCCTAGGGTTCTGAGGAAAACGGATCTAGCCCCGGAAAACTTCTGATCTAGCCCCTGGACCCTCGGGAATTTATGCAAACACGTTTAAACATCAGTTTTAGCCCCTGGACTTAATAGAAATTAGGAAATACCCTCTGTAAATGATGCATGGACCGCTGAGAGTTTTGGGAAATATAATTTTGACCCTGCAACAGTATAAAACATAAACTTCAACCCTGGAGGAATATTTAATTTAGAAATTCAAGCAAATTGAGTGTGATTTAAATTCAAACATAGGTATAGGTTCAGTTGAATTATTCTAACCATATTGGAAATTTGTAGAACAATGTGAAGTTTGAATTTAGAAGGGAAAAAACTTTTAAAATTTGAGGTTGTTGTTTTGTTATTTATCTCTGAAACATACCCTTTAGGCATAAAATAAATTTAAATATGTGGAAAAATAAATCTAAGTAACCAAAAAGGGGTAGGGAAAATTTATAAAGGTTCTTTTTAGGTAATTGGAACAGTAATAATTTTTGTATGAATTTACGTTGCTGTTTCATTGCTGGAAATTCATTTTTAGGCTAGAAAATAATTCTAAAAATAGGTAAAAATAAATTTAAATTGATCCCATCAGAGAGGAAGTCAGAAGATATTTTATTGGACATTTTAGATCAGAACATATTATGTTTAGGTGATATATTTTTCTATTTTAGTATTGGAGTTCACTTTTGGTAGGGAAAATAAATAGGAAAATAGAGGAAAATAGGTATACATAATTGGAAAATGGCAAATGAGGTCCCCAAATCCAAAACTTCAAGTTAAGATTGTGTAGAAGATCTGAAAACCCATTTGGAGTAGGAAATTATTTTTTCATGCAAATTTTGTGGCTAATAAGTGTATTATCTCATACAGAAAATTTGTCAAATTGGAAATTCATATATAGTGTGCATTTAGAAATCTGAATATTAAAGTTAAAGGTAAAATATATGTTGAAAAGTGCATGTGTGCATAGGAGCAACCTATATAGGGTAAACACAACACTTAATTATGTGTATGATTTTAAATGGGTATGCATGTATGACTTGCATGAATGTATGTGTGGACTATTGCTTATGGAGTTTGGTTTTCTTTTGCTATGTGTGTATTGGCACGAGTAGAACCAGCCCCAGAGCAGGTTCTCACCTTTCAAGATCAAGACTTTCCATTTCCGGAGCA
The DNA here is from genome assembly GCA_030760725.1 of Neostapfia colusana. NCBI lineage: Eukaryota > Viridiplantae > Streptophyta > Magnoliopsida > Poales > Poaceae > Neostapfia > Neostapfia colusana. Next base: position 65,775,929 of record JASWHV010000015.1, read on the forward strand.
GCAGGAAGAAGGCAAGTGTCCTTGACCACTTTGATCCTTTACTAGGATGTGTAGTTAGAATTTAATTGCATTGTCAATTTGGAATGTGGTACGCATGCTAGGAAGTTTCCCTAGATTTTCATTATCTTGCTTCCTTGTAGCTTGGGTTGGGGATTATGTTATTATGTCATTCATTTACACTACTCATGCTTAGCCATGCTTAGAATGGGATAAATGGGATACGAGATCATCAACTTGTTTACTTTACCCTTAAATGAGATATTATGAATTATGTAGAGGTAAGGATCTAGGCAAGTTGGATGCTTTGGTTGGTGCCGCGTGCTCGAGACTCGGGTTTGAGTATAGTACTTGCCTGGATCCTAAGGACCGGTTCATGGAACATGTAACCTGGCTTTACCGTGCCAACCACATGCTGAGATAGGGCAGCTGGGGCAATTAATTAGGTGCATCCCCGGCATAGTATGGGTGTTTGGATGGTGCGGGGAATAGGTGTCAGCTAGACTACCATATGAACCGCAAGGCTCAAGAGGGGGCCACTGCAGCGGGGTTGGAGCCTCTTGGATGCTGTTAGGGCTGAAACCTCAGTGGGCCCACACTCGTCAGGATCCCTTTGTAAAGGCCTCGTAGTGATCTCCTGGCTACACACCTCGGAAGTGTGAACGTGGTTCGTGGCCACTGGCATAATGGAGGTTTTTCTAGTCCACCAGGTAACGGGGGATGAAATCATTACATGTGGGTACAGTGGTGCAAACTCTGCAGAGTCAAAACTGTCATGATAGCCTTGCTCACGGTCAAGAGCGGCTTGGACTTATTCATGACTAGAGGATGATGAATTGGGAAGTTGAGGATGTTAAGTGGGGAGCTTAACATTGGAAATGATGTTATGGTTACTTGATATTGATGATGGGTTAGGGGATTGGGACCATTTCACCTATGTAGTAATGTAGGTGCTTAATAAGCTAAGGTGATAGGTATTAATTGCGTAGTGCTTTAACCATGAGTTCAATCCTCTCCTTGCTCTAGCCATGCATGACATAACTTTCCCACACTTGTTGAGTACCTACGGTACTCAAGCTTGCTTTTCTATTGGTTTTAAATTGCTGCTCAGGCCAAGGGAATGACGTGGCGTACAACAACCAAGACTTCGGCCCCGAAGAAGGATTTTAGGTTCATGGAGTCCCCCAGGCAACGCCTGTGATGGAGCCTACAAGACTTATCTTCCGCTGTTGGTTTATTCATATGTTGTGAACATATTATCGTCCATCGTGACGATATGTTATGTAAGACTTATTTATATTCGAACACTTGGCTTGTAATATAATGATGCTTCACTTTTTATCATCACATGTATGAGAAAATGATCATGGCATACATGTGATAGTCACTCGGTCGTTCTTCGGAAAACCGGGTGTGACACACTTTGATGATGATCTCTTCATTTTCCAAATCTATGTTGACGATTTTATATTTGGTTCAACTAACAAATTCATTTGTCAAGAATTTAGCAAGATTATGACAGATAGATTTGAGATGTCCATGATGGGAGAGCTGAGGTACTTCTTGGGATTCCAAGTGAAGCAACAAAAGGACGGGACATTCATAAGCCAAACAAAGTACACTCAAGATATTCTCAAGAAGTTTAGAATGGACAAAGCAAAGCCCATAAAGACTCCCATGGCGACAAATGGACACTTGGATCTAAATGAAGACGGACCAAATGTGGATCAAAAGGTATATCGTTTCATAATTGGCTCCCTACTCTATTTATGTGCATCTAGGCCTGATATCATGTTGAGTGTATGTTTGTGTGCAAGGTTTCAAGCCAATCCTAAGGAATGTCATCTGACAGCCGTTAAAAGGATCTTGAGATATTTAGTTCATACACCCAACCTAGGCCTTTGGTATCCCAAAGGTTCAAAATTCAATCTCATTGGATACTCCGATGTAGATTATGCTGGATGCAAGGTAGATAGAAAAAGTACTTCTGGTACTTGCCATTCCTAGGTAGATCCCTAGTTTCTTTGTCTTCCAAGAAACAAAATTCAATTGCTCTATCCACAGCTGAAGTGGAGTATGTTGCAGCCGGGAGTTATTGTGTACAACTCCTTTGGATGCGACAAACTCTAAGGGATTACGGTTACAATATGAGCCGTATTCCACTCCTTTGTGAAATGAGAGTGCTATCAAAATTGCCCATAACCCTGTTGAGCACTCTAGAACTAAACATATAGATATCCGACATCATTTTTTTAGAGATCACTCAATGAAAGGAGACATAGCCATTTCCCATGTCAACACTGAAAAACAACTAGCCGATATCTTTACCAAGCCACTTGATGAAAAACGCTTTAGTGAGCTCCGAAATGAACTAAATATCCTTGATGCTCGAAACGTGGCTTGAAAACTTGCATATCGGTATGCCATCCTCAAAATCATGTTAATTATGTTGAAAAATCATCTCTCTCTATTTTTCTCTTAAAAACTATGTTAGTTACTTGATCTTGGTCAATCATGGTCATAGCTTGATTGTTGCATGATTATTGATCATATTCATCAAGAATATTTATGTGCCTTTGTCCCTTATTCCTTATTAGGAACCATTTAATACATATATATGAGAGTTGTGTACCTCTCTGTACAAGGGACCACGGACTAGTCCGTGGTCACCCCGGACTAGTCTGCACTCGCAGACTAGTCCGCACTTAGTCTGGACTAGTCCGGACTAGTCCGATTTTCTCTCTGAACAGAAAACAGACTAGTCCGATATGGTCCGGACTAGTCCGATATTTCGATTCCATAACCCTAGGGACGGCTCAAACCTAATCTTCTTCATCCTCACAACCCTCCCCACTCTCTCTCTATCCTCACTCAAGTGCTCCCAAGGCGAATTTGTGATTTCTCCATCAAAACCATCCAAGTTTCCGTGTGAATCGTTCTCCACCGCAAAGGGATCAAAGATCCCGGACTAGTCCGGATCAAAAACTCCCTCAACGCCTCGAATCGAAGGATTTGGTAAACTTCTCTCCAAACCCTAGAACCTTCGATCTTCCTTCTTTTTGCTCAATTAGATCAGCTCATCTAGTCAATACATGCCTTATTGATGTATTCCAAGTACCCTAGATCATATTTGCATTGAATAATCTCAAATTTTAACTAATTAGGGCTTGAGCAGACTCATAGCGGACTAGTCCGTTATTAGGGTAGACAAGTCCGGTACTTTGGACTAGTACGATCCTGAACACTGGACTAGTCCGGTATGCCCTGATTCAGGGATCTTGTTAGGGAATCCTAGCTTATGTCAACTCAATGCAATCCTTTGTCATTCTTGATTATTCATACCCACTTTATCTTTCTTGTCAGAAATCATGTCGGGATCAAATGAGAGTCTCTCCGACTTTGAGGCCGAGATGGATCAAGATATAATATCTCATCCTTCGGAGTCTCGCTCCAAAAAGAGACAAGATCATGCTGTCGAGCCCTCGCACACCCCACCTAGGGTTCGCCAAAAGGTCACAATCAAGAGACCAGCTTCAAGAGCAAATGTGGTTGGTTCTAGCTCGGCGGCTCAACGCCAAACCAAGGGCAAGGGAAAGGGGCTTGCTTCCGGCCCGATTGGTCCCCTGAAGATGACAGCTCCAAGGCAGGGAAATAGGGATCCCTCAGAGCAGAAGTTCAATGGCAAGGGGAGTGAAGTGGCATGGAACCTGAGGAAAGTTGATGCCTACAACTCCGGCAAAGAGGCAGCCGACAAGATATTTTGGAGTAACTTTCACTCGGACTACTACAGTTCAGTGTACCTCCTAATGAAGACTCCAGTGGTCCGAAGTCAATGGATCGACTGGACGTACTTTGAAAGGAAAAGTTGTGAAGCCTTTGAGGAGGTCATAGAGGCTGCAGAGAGACATGGACTCAAGGACCTGCTCGCCTTCAGGTACAACTGGAATGATGAGATCATTGCCCAATTTTACTTGACTTGCCACTTTGCTCATGATGGAGAAGACAAAGTGACTTGGATGACACATGGATCCAAGTACACAATCTCCTACACTGAGTTTGCTAGACTGCTGCATCTTGAGGACACCGGCAATGATGAGATTGTGATTATCAATCTAGGAGTTGTGGAGAAGGACAAGATGGAGTTTCTCTATGATACTCAACTCCCATTCAACCCTCCCTCAACCAAGAACATGAAGCCCTTCTTCATTGTTCTCAACAGAGTGCTTCGGAAGACCATTGCTCCAAAGGATGGAGATGCCGGGAGCGTCCAAGGTTATCTGAGAACCTTGATGAAAGTGATCAGCAGGAGGAGAAGATTAAATATCTTCAATTATATTTGGAATTTCATTGTAAACATATCCTGCACACCAAACCGTTCCTGTGGCTATGCTCCTTACTTGATGTTCATGATTGAGAAAGTCACAGGAATTTAGTTTGTGAAGGATGTAGAGCACACTGCTCTAAGGCCTCAGAAGCCTCCTCAGGCCTCCCTTCCAGCTGCTCCCTCACCTGGATCACCTGAAGAACATCCAGAGAGAGCGCATGAAGATGCAAGGCCTGCATCCAAGACTAGGGCCTCTCCACAGAAAGGTTCCTCCAGTGGGATCATGAAGTTTTTGGCTGCCATTTTCAGTTCTTGCCGCAAAACGGAGGTGAAACTTCATAAGATGAACAAGGCAACAAAAGAAGAGATGAGATACATGAAGGCCAATGTCAAAGAAACATGCCAAAAACTGGAGATTGAGCCCATTGGATCCCCGGTCATCTCAGAGGACTATGTATCTAAGTTTACAGAGCTTCCTCCTGTCTCTCCATCAGAGCGTGCCGACTTTGGCACAACAAGCGGCTCCTCTCCTCCTCTTCCTCAGGCTGATGATGAAGATGAAGAAAGGACCGACAGCAAGGAGTGAGCCGGCGAGGACAAGTAGATCCCTTCTCTCCTTTTTGGTGCCTTGATGCCAAAGGGGGAGAGATTAGATTGAGTGGGGGTCTTAGGTTGTAGGTCTTTCCTTTCATGTCCTAATTTGCGAAATGAGTTTTGTAAGACTTATACTATTATTCTATCATTATGTTGTTTTAAGACTTATGCTACCATTATGCTTTTGGACATGCAATGTGAGATGATGACTATGTTATGCTTTTTATTAATGATGTATGTTTAAAACTGCTATGTAGGATTGAGACTCTTGATGATGTTATGATTATGCTCATTATGATATTTACATCAAAATTATTGCTCACACATGTAGTTTTGCACCACACCATAAAGAGTGCACATATGTCTCATGTCTTCATTGCCTATTTTGTTCAAAATACATATGTGCACACTTTATGAAAATCTAAATTCTTATTGTCATATTTGTGAGATCTCAATTGGTTGTCATCAATCACCAAAAAGGGGGAGATTGAAAGTGCATCTAGACACCCCTTTTGGGTTTTGGTTGATTTATAACAAACAAATGAGACCCTAACAAAATTGTTGAGAATGAGCGCAGGTTCTCAAAGAAATTAAGAAGAAAGCGCAAAAGAAAGGAGAAGGAGGATCCAAATTGATAAGAGCACAAGAACTGAAAAGATTAGATCACTTAGTATAGAGTGTGTTGGAGAAACACACCCCAAGAGCTCAAGAGAAAGAAATCAAACTAACTGCACAATTTCAACATGTGCGGACTAGTCCGATATCAACCGGACTAGTCCGATTTTCTTTCTGACCAGAAAACAGACTAGTCCAATATCATCCGGACAAGTCCAATTTTGTCTATGGACAGAAAACGGACTAGTCCGATATCTCACGACACTTAGGGTTTTCTACACACCGCACACCGGACTAGTCCGGAGTCAACCACGGACTAGTCCGGACATCGCAAACCCTAACGTACCCATCGGAAACCCTACTATAAAAAGAGGTGTACGGCCATACCAACATATCTCTTGAACCCCCTGCGCCGTCACACCTCCCAAGAGCCCAAAATTCACCTCTCTCCACACATTCTAACTCAAGAAGGATCAATTCTTTGGGGATTGGCAATTGATCAAAGGAGAGACTTGTTCTACACATCTTGATCTCTTGGGTTTGATCTCTCGCACACTCTTGTTTGTTAATTGTACATCTGTTGAGTGTGTTGAGTTGTGTTCATTCGTTCGTTATAATTCTTGGGGATCCCTCAACTTGTGAGAAGGCCCCTTGAACGATTTATTCCCTTTTGTGATTAGTGGAGGAGAATCGGCCTTTGTGGTGATTCGACGAGGGTTGGGTTGGATAAGACCCGGTCCTTAGTGGACTCTTCAATGGGGACGTAGATTGCCTTTGTAGAATCGAACCTCGGGATAAACACTTGTCTTCTACTCTTGTTCATTAATTGTTCATCATATTCTAGTGTTTAATCTATCCTTTGAAATTCACATTCAAACATTAAAATTAAAGTTGTTTCCTGTTACTCATTGTGTCACTGTTGCAATACATCCAAACTAACAATTAATTTCCACTGCATAGAATATTGGAAGTGAATATTGATCAATCTTGATCTCCCTAGTCCACGCATACCGGGCTAGTCCGATTTTTCTCTGTTTAGAAAACGGACTAGTCCGCACTGTACCAGACTAGTCTGATTTCCTTGTATTTGATAGACTACTAAGTGTTTCAGGTTTCAACAAAGCGTCGAAAAGGCTATTCACCCCTCCTCTAGGCTATATTCAATAACCTAATGTTCTCTACTACATCATTTTTGGGCGTGGATTTAGAGAACAGCAGGGTTATGCTGCCGAAATTTCATCCGGATTCGGACTCCATGTCTCGCCATAAGAACGTTACCTTGGTCATTCTTGGGTGGGTTTAGGACCTATCTGCCTAGTTGTAGGGGTCATGACAAGACATAAAAATGTACTAATAATGATTCATCCGTTTTGAAGGTATAACCTCAGACATGGATGAAGACCAGATTTGGATGTATTCTGGTTCGAAAAAGAATGGGCATCACTCAGAGGAGTGGTTCAGCAAGACAGATGCTTTTATACAACGAGCTTTTTCGTTGTCCAACATCAGCAGGGTGTGGTGCCCATGTACCAAATTTTAGAATGTCCGGGAGGAGCTCCGTAGAACACAGGAGGAGCTCCGACTATAAAGGGAGCGTCAAGCCGCGGAAAAGAGGCCTCAGGACGAGTATCAAGCCTCGTTCATGCTATAGATGCAAGCAGAAATGCAGGTATATACTGGTCGTTTTACTTAATATTTCTAACATATCAATGATGGTTATGTGATAATATTTTATATTCACAAGCTATGGCTGCAGGGTAGCCGACCATCTTCCCATAGGAGCCACATGCCCCGTTTATCGGAGCAGAGGTACAAATTTACTCAAACTTACACAACATGGCCATATTTGATAAATTTAGCCAAATTTCTTAGAATATCACCAAACTTAGTCAAACATAGATAAACCTAGTTTAACATGATCAATTATAGGTTTTAGTAAGTTTAGGCAAACAAGCATTTTTAAACTAATAAATTATCTAACTACACTTATACATAACAGTGTTTCGCGACCGAGGCTCACATGCCATCGTCGCAGCTAACGAGAGGATGAAGGCTCGAGGACGACTTGCTGGGTTCTGGAGGTATTGGACGTGGTAGTGCGTAGTGTGGTGTGTGTGTGTCTAGTGTTGATGAATGACTGTTATATTTATAAAATTTTGACTGCCTGTGTGAGCTGACCATCAAGCCAGGACTAGCCTCGAAGCCAGGGCAAAATTTCCTCATTTTTTAAAAAATATCAAACTTATTTACGACGGTTTTCTGGTCACGACATAAATAGCCAGAATTATTTACAACGGCCTGCCCCGTCGCTAATAGTATCAAACTTATTCATGACGGCCCCGTCATGAATAAAGTGGATTATTCACGATGGGCCCGTGGTAAATAAATCCCCCGTGCCACGTGGTAGCCAGGGAACTTATTCGTGACGGGATCATTTAGCCGTGATGATTCACGAATAATCTTATTCACGATGGGAGGCGTTGTTAACAGTCTTATTTACGACTAATTATCGGTGACGGCCAAAAACCGTCATGATAAGCCATCCCTGTCGTGAATAACTTATTCATGACGGTTTAACCTTTATTAACGAAGGATTCTAGCCGTTGTTAATTGTTGATATTTCTGTAGTGTTTCTTGTCATAATTATCCACTTCACGTGTATATAACTCACCATACTCTGTCCATATTGTGTAGTTTTTCTTAAAACCTCTTTTTTATCAAGTGTGATTGGATTACAATAGTATTTGTCCAAACAACCTTGTTTTTCCGGTCGATACAAGGACATAATATAACATATATGTTTTGCATCTTCGCATGTTTGTTGGACGCTTTAATAAAACTTGTAACATTTTAAATGTACGTAGGATTAGAGGTGGGCATAAAACCCGAACCCGAATTATGATCCCGAAAAAACCCGAACCCGAACCCGAAAATCCCGGAAACAAAAACCCGAAACCTTTTTCGGGTAGAGGTTTGCAAAACCCAATAATATTTCGGGTATTTTTAGGTAATGATGTCCGATACCCGAAACACCCGATCTCTAGGTTGGGCAATGGCTTTTTCCTTGTTTTGGCCTAACCCGCCCTAGATTTAGCCCGTGGCTTGCATGTAATTATAGTGTTATATGGTCACACTACTATTTTTCAGTTATCCTTATGAACTTCCACTTATTTTGCTGCTAGAATATAAATTTTATTTCTGTTTTGGCAGCTATATTTTTAGCTATTTTTGTTTGTTCTATCACTATTCAGTAATATGGGTAACTCGAACCCGAAAATTCGGGTACCCGAAAATTTGGGTACAATTTCGGGTAGTGATTTGAAAATTCGAATTTTTTAAAACTCGAATTACCCGACCCGAAATTTCGGGTAATCCTGAACGCCCACCACTACATAGGATCAGGTCTTAGTATATTGTACATCTACACTCGGTCCATCTTCTATGTCAAACTGTATGTAAAAATATAAAAGAGATATCATTTTATTCTCATCCATTTCCATGTCTAAAATTAAAAATTAGAAAATGCAAGAAACCCTAAATTTAAATTTGACAATGTAGGATATATACAATGTAGGAAGACATACCTTTTGGAGAGAGAAACCTTTGAAAATATTCTGAATTTAGCTTAATTCTATTTCTAAATCTTTAAAATCGTTAAAAATTCGTGCAAAACCTAAATTCAAAAATTAAGACCTCAATTTTCACTTAAAGGAGAAAAAACGAAGCAAGATCATAGGCTTATCTTTTGGAGGGATAAATCTTTGATATAATTCCTAATTTAACTTATTTCCTTATCCAGATCTATAAAATACTCAAAATTTCATGCAAAACCTAAATTATAAATTTGACACATTAAATCGTATAAAAAAGAAGTGGAAAAAGAAGGAAAATAATAGAATAACAATAAGGAGACATACCTCTAAAAATATTTGTAAACAAAGTCGTCCCCAAATTTTGCAAAGACATCATCCGCCATGACTGAGCTTAGCCATGCTCGGACAAGAACCCTGAAGGCTATATATACACTTGTTTTCACAGACGGTTGGCTTATGGAACCGCATGTGATGACTACAATATCGCAGACGGTTCCAAATATAGGCGGCTTGTACAAACAGGTATATTTTCACAGACGGTCCTTATCAAAAAGCCACCTAAGATATTGTCAGTTATCACAAATGATTTTCTATATCAACCGCTTGTGAAAACAAGTGTATTTTCACAGACAGAATTTAAAGAAAATCCATCTGAGATATTATCCATTTTCACAGACGGTTGGTAAGTAAGCCCGCCTGTGAAAATTCATATCTACATGCAGTTTTTTACGAACCGCCTGTGATATTAAATTATCACGGATGACTTTTCATTTATTGGACATCTCAGATGTTTTTTTTAACGAACCGCAATAGGAGGACGCGTGTGGAAATGCTTTTTTAGTAGTGCAACGTACTATGAGGTTGTTTGCTGAAGAAACGGAAATTGCCAGAGTTACAAGGACTCTTTTGCAAATTAAAGATGCCCTACATGTCAGCCGCTCAGCTCAATGGATGGACCGTTTTTCTTGGAGGACCGAACGCAGAGCAGTGCGTGGCGCGCTGCGTGGCACTTGCCGAGCCAGCTGCCCCCTCCCTCAGTTCCTTCGTAAAAATCCTTCTCAACTACTGGCCGACAGACTCACTCACTTCTCTCCCTCGTGCAAGGACCAAGCACCAGCTCTCTGGTATTTCTTCCCTAGCGGAACTGAGCTGCCGCACTGCTCTGCTGCTCATTTGCCGAAGCTCAAACCGGTTCATTGCATTCCGAGTCAACACCATGTCATCCTAGAGCAAGGTGAGAAGACCCCATTCTTTGATTTTCTCCAAGTTTCATCGGTTGAAAAGTAAGAAAATGATCGCCAGAGTTGCTCATGTTTGAGGTTGACACCGGCCATGGTTCTTGGAGCCTAGACCTTCCTGCTTAAATGGGTGTTTCTTGGAGTCTAGACCTTGCAAGAGTAGTTTTGTTGAAAGCTTAGGTCTTTGCAGTGACCTACGGCTACTTTTACGGAAAACTTTCATGGTTTCCTGCGAGCACGACTGCTGTTACAGCGGAAGAAGATGCTCAAACAAGTTTGTCATCACATGCTGCAAAGAAAAATACATAGAAGATAAATCCTAGCTCCAAAAATATCAAATAACTGGCGATAGTTTCATCTTGGCATGATCTATCCATTTGAGTTGAATTCAAGCCATGTTCATGGGAGAATCTGCTGGGAAAAAAAGAATTTCCTTATTAGGAGTAAATGTTTGTACTAGTAACTTCTAATTTCATGTTCCATGTAGTATATTTGCAGCTCATGTAATGAAAAGAAGTTAGGAGTTAATCATTTGTTAAGGTTTTGCACGGTAGAAATCCTATGAATCAAAATATTGGTGTTAAAATGGTAAATCCAGCTCTAAACATTTTCTTACAGTGCATGGAAATTATTAAGATCCTACCATTATGTGCAATTTATCATATTTTAGAAAACTAAAATCGTAAAAAATCCAGTAATAATGGATAAAAAATAGTAAAATGCCATCAATAATGGCTGAAGATGAATATTTTCATTGTTCAAAATATACAATTGATAAGATAATAAAATTTATGATGGAATTCTTGGCTAGATAAAAGTTGTGACTTTGCAAATTGTCAACAATTTTCACATAGCTTAAATACATTTTCTTTGATTTACTTAATCTCACCAATAAAACTTGAAACTACAGTAATTAAATAATTTAGGCCCACTTCAGGTTAAAATAAGATCCTAATAGAATATCATAACGACTTTCATCTACTAATAATACTCACTGGACATTTAGCTTCATCCATGTACCTCACAATTTTAGTCCTTGTCTTCCGATTTCTATGGGGTTTACAAGTTTTTACAGCATTTCTGCCATATTTCTTGCCTTTTTCTATTTCTTTCACTTCCTGCCCATTCAGCGCGAAGCAACATGCAGGGCACACAGTTGCGCACGAGATCCCCCCGTCGACACAAACGATTCCACGCGAGCTCAGGATGTCGGCCATGGTGGCAATGGCCGCCGGCGACTGCCCTGCTCGCCGGAAGTGATCTCCACGGCTTATACTCGCGACTAAACATACCAAGCGACTCAGCGCCTCAGGTGTAGTCCCTTTGAAGCACTAGCGCGGGCCTGCCGCGTCAGAGTCCGATGATGGAAATACAGAGGCGATAATCGATAGTTTTTGTCAGTGGAGGAAGAAAGCGCACGATGAGTTCTGAGCCAAAACTGAAGCTCGGAGGTTTTTCTTCTTGTTACTTAAAGAGATTACATCAGGGGTTTTAAATAGTAACTAACACACGCCTTGTGCTAATCTATGATCCACTAAAACCGGCAATAAACTGTGCTGACCCGCACGTTATTCAGCTCATGCCTATCTGCATGACAACTACCTTGACGCACTCCCTGCGGCTTGGACGCACGACGCATTCCACGCACTGCGCCTACTGCGCACGACGTGGTCCACGATTGACACGCTCGTCGACGCAAGACCATACTACGGACTGAGACACGAACAGTATTAAACCCAACATACTCTCCCTTAAGCCTGTAGTGGCTCAAGATCACGAATGCCTAGTAGGTGCCTCATCACAGCCAGCTTCCCTGCTGCTAAAGCCTTAGTGAGAGCATCGGCCTTTTGTTCTTCAGTTGGGACAAACTCAACTGATATCTGTCCCTCTTGAACACACCCCCTTATAAAATGATACCTGGTACGAATATGCTTGCATCTCCCGAGGAATACTGGATTTTTCATTAGTGCTATTGCTGACCTGTTGTCGACAAATAGTTTTACTGTGTTGACATCCTTTCCTATCAACTCCTTCAGCAATCCCTTCAGCCAGATTCCTTGGCACGGCGCCGTAGATGCAGCCATGAACTCAGCTTCGCAAGATGAAAGAGCCACAATCCTCTATTTTTGTGAGTTCCATGAGACCAGATAGTCATTGACATAAAATGCCATGCCACTAGTGCTTCTACTGTCAGTTACATCTCCGGCCATATCACTGTCAGTGTAACCTTTGATGTGAACTTGGCTGTTGTTCCTCTTTTGATACATCAGACCGTAATGCATGGTTCCCTTCAGATACCTTAGGATATGCTTTATTGCTTTGTGATGCAACATAGTTGGTCTTTCCATATACCTGCTTGCCACCCCAACCGAGAAAGACAGGTCTGGTCTGGTGTGGAGTAGATATCTCAGACAACCTATCACCTATCTGTATTCAGTAGCATCAACGAGCTCACCATCGGGATCTTTGTGCATACACAACTTATGCTGCATTAGAATTCTGACAGGCTTACACTCACTCATGCCAAACTGTTTCAGCACCTTGCTTGCGTAACCAGTTTGCTTGATGGAGATGCCTTCCTCCCCCTGATCAACTTCTATCCCAAGATACAAACTAAGCAATCCCAAGTCACTCATGTCGAATTCAGTCTTCATCTGAATCTTGAATTCATTGATAACTTCTGGACTTTTCCCTATTATTATCAAGTCATCTACATACACCCCAAGGAGTATGCCTGACTGACCTGCTCCTCTTTTGTACACTGCCTGATCCTGTGGACACCTGACAAAACCCAACTTTATTAAACTTCTGTCCAATTTCAAATTTCAGGCCCTTGGAGCCTGTTTCAGGCCATACAAAACTTTTTTCAGTTTGAGTACCATATTCTCATTGTTCTTGCTGCAGAAACCTTCTGGCTGAGTGATGTAAACCTCTTCCTCTAGTTCTCCATGGAGAAAAGCCAATTTAACATCAAGGTGATGCACCTGTCAATTATTGTTAGCTGCAAGAGCAAGAATAACTCTTACTGTATCAATCCTTGCCACTGGGGCAAACATCTCCTCATAATCAATTCCCTGTCTCTGAACATAACCCTTTGCTACTAATCGGGCTTTATGCTTGATCACTTCTCCTGAGGAGTTTTTCTTCACCTTGTAAACCCACTTAACCCCAATGGGTTTATGCCCTGGAGGAAGTTTTGACAGAGTCCATGTTTGATTTTTTTTTCTATGGACTCAATCTCTGCTTTCATAGCTTCCTCCCATGCTGAATGTCCTGAGGCTTCGCTGAAGCATGTTGGTTCATCTGCTTCTGCCAATAATGCTTCATCCTCTGAATCCCCATGTGCTAGCTCAACTAGAGGTGCCTTCTGAAAAATCTCAGTGAGGGGCTTGTACCTGATAGGACCATCGCCAGAAGTCCACCCTTCTGATGGAGGAGTATACTCAATTCTTGGAGTACCAACTCGTGCTTGGGAAGAGCTTTCTCCTGACAAAGCAACTTCTGAAGGTGTTCTCATATCTTCACCAGTCACTTGCGGTGCAGACCAAACTGAAGCTTGTGAACCTTGCAGGTTGTCTTGATCTGCCAATGCTGGGGTTGATGGAGTGTCTGCAGCACTTCTCGGTGATTCAGGTTCACCTACCTGTTCATCCCTTTGACCTCCTGTCAGTGGCTCAGGAATGATTGGAGTATTCTGACAAGCCTCTTCCTCTACTATAAGTTCTGCAAAATCTTCATTTGTACACCACTCCCAACCAACACCTTCTTCAAATATGACATCTCTACTTACAGTGAGTTTTCCACTTTGAGGACTGAATAGCCGGTGAGCTTTGCTTCCCTCTTCAACACCCAAGTACACCATCTGGTGACTACGATCATCAAGCTTTTTCAAATGTGGCTTCACATCTTTTGCGTGTGCTCTGCAGCCAAACACCCTGAGATGTCCAAGATGAGGCTTCCTGCCACTCCATGCTTCAAAAGGAGTCTGTTCTCCCAAGGACTTGGTGGGCAACCGATTCAACAAATAGACTGAATGTGTTACTGCTTTTCTCCAAAATCTTGTGGGTGCCTTCATGCTCTTCAGCAGGGAAAGTGCCATAGCCATGACAGTTTGGTTGCGTCTTTCCACGACACCATTGTGTTGTGGAGTGTATGGGGCTGTAAAATGTCTCTCAATCCCGGCTTGTTCACAGATACTTAAAAACTTTTCTGATAAGAACTCTCCCCCACGATCAGACCGTAGGGTCTTGATGTGCCGGTCTTTTGCATTTTCAACCAGTGCCTTGAATTTTTCAAATGATATACAAGCCTGGTCCTTTGACTTGATGAAGTATACCCACATAAATCTTGAGAAGTCATCAATAATGAGCATGAAGTACCTCTTACCTACCATCATAGAGGGTGTGATAGGGCCACACAGGTCAATATGAAGTAACTCCAATGGCTCCTCTGCCCTGAATTGTGCCATCATGGGAAATGACTTCCTCACTTGTTTTGCCACTAAGCATCCGTGGCACACCTGATCTGGATGTTCTATTAGTGGAACCCCAATCACCATATTCCTTTCAGCAATCATATTCAGAGACTGAAAGTTTACATGGCCCAACCTGGCATGCAAGAGCCATGCAGGCTCTTCCATCCTGCTCAACAGACATGCAGGTACATCTTGCTTAAGCTTAATGCGATAAAGTCTGTTAGGGGATCTTACCACTTTCATGAATCAATCTCTTATGATTTTTCTGGAACACTTCCAGTTCATCTCCATCCATCACAACTTTGTGTCCATCTTCAGTTAGCTGTCCAAGGCTGATGAGATTACTTCTCAGCCTTGGAATAAAATAAACCTCCTGTAAGAGCCACTGATCTCCATTTTTGCAGGCAAAGAGGATTGATCCCTTGCCCATAATCTCCACCGTTGAACTGTCCCCAGACCTTATAGTTCCAGTGACTTGTTCATCCAACTCTTGGAATTTTGATTTGTCCCATGTCATTTGACTGCTGGCCCATTATTGTCACACCCGGTTTTTCATAAGGAACACCCGAGCGTATTCTCACATGTATGCCAGGATCAGTTGACTCATACATGTGCCGACAAGAGTGTAATACCATTATATTACAAGCCAAGTTCAACGTACAACATAATATTACATCATAGTACATGAAATATCGAATAAGAGTACCACTACACTATAGCACAACAGCGGAAGACTACATCGTGGATGCTCCAGTTCCACAGGCGTTGCCCGGTGGTTACGCCAACCTAGAACAATTCCTCGGGATCGAAGTCCTCCTCATCAATGTCTATATCTTCATTTGCACCTGAGCAGCATATGATATCCAACAAAAGCAAGTTTGAGTACCAAAGGTACTCAGCAACTGTAGGAAAGAATGTTATGAAGGCCAATAGCAAGGGAAGGCTAACATGGTTAAGCACTATGCATTAATCCTAAGCCTTAGCTTTGATTAACAACCTATCTTACTAAGTGATAATCCCACCAACATCATAATTAAGTCATTAATGTTAGGTTACACCACCCAACAACCTCTTTCAAGTCACATCCATGTTTCTCTAATTATGGACAAGTTCAAGCCGCTCTTGACCGTGAGCACAGCTGTCATGACAGTTTGGTTCTCTGCAGAGATTGTACCACTTTACCCACAAGTAGTGATTTCATCCCCTGTTGCCAGATGGACTGAGAAACCTCCCTGATATCCGTGGTTGCAAGCCACATTACACACTTCTTTGGTGTTCGATCAGGAGATCACTATATGGCCTTTACAAAGGGTCTACCGGCAAGTACAAGCCCACTGAGGTTTCACCGCTGTAGTTCCTAGGAGTAACCCTCCCCTACAGAAGCCCCCTCTTGAGCCTTGCAGTTCCCAGGGCAGTCAAAAATGGACTCCCATTCCCCGCACCATTCAAACACTCATACTATACCGCAAACTCCTAATTAATTGGCCAAGCTGCCCCATCTCAGTCTTGTGGTGGCACTGTAAAGTCGGGTTAACTGTTCCATGAACCGGTCCTTAGAATCTAAGACAGGCACTAACTCATTCCCGAGTCTCGTGCACGAAGCACCAACCAAACAACCAGCCTGCCTAGATTCCTAGCACCATGACACCCTCTTGTGTCCTTCATATAATTCCACAAGACTATCCACATAATGTTTCATTCATTTTCTAAGTACTAAGCATGGCTAAGCACATAAAATGATAACCAACAAATATCAACTAAGTCCCTCCATGGTTTAACAAGGAATGATAAAGGAATAAACTAGGAAAACAACCTAAATTAGTTTTCATATTGATGACATCATGCAACCATTCTAACTAATCATCCTAGAATAGGAACAAAGTGGTCAATGAACACTTGCCTTTGAAGGAAGGGTGATTCACTTCAAATTCTTGCTCTTGAAGATTTGGGTGTAGTCCTTGATTTGGTTCTAGCCATTCATATGCACACACAAAACAATGCCAAACATGCCATAAGAATCTTAGCAATGCATTTCAATCATATAGGTTTGGTTACACACATGCACCTATTGATTTCATGTCATTTCATGTGGTTTGGAATGAAAGTAAGTTTCAATTGGATACCTATATCCTTCTACTTTATCTTTGTTATAGACAAACACTCATTTTTCTAATTTTATAGTGATACTACTAATTTCTAGAATTTTATGTGTATATATGTTAATTTTCATAATTAATTAAATCCTAAAAATCATTTAAATCATTACTATAATCATTTTCAGAACCCATATTACTATCTTCTACATTTCAGAAACTATATATATATATTTGGAACAGTTTCCATAATTTTCTTTCATTATATAATATTTTTATCTATATTTCAACATTTATTTAACACTTAAAAATGTATTTTCAGCCTTTCAAATAATTATTCTGTGCTACAGAAATTATACATGTACAAAAATATGATAACAGAGTAATTTTATACCTTTTAATAAATTTCTACATTTTTTCTAGAATATATGTGATTTTTATTTTGATTTTTAGAAATAATTGTCACTATATAAATAATTTCAGCATTTGGAAACTGTTATTTTTAATTTCAGAATTTTTATTCTGTTCAGAATGTTTTAACAGTGTTTTGAATAAATTTCTAACATTTTTTAGAATCCATTTAGCCTGTTTTGATTAATTACATAATTAAAAATAAACTTTTAAACTGATTTGGGTCAATTTGTGATAGTTACAACTTTTCTAGGTTTCAAATTGAAATTACAGAACTGTTTTACCAATTTCTAAAATGCACAGGGGCTATTTGGCTAATTCACAGTGAATTTCCAATTTTCTATAAACCTATGGTTAATTCTGTAAATCACAGGGGCTATTTCCTAGTTATTTAAATCTCCAGGGGTCCCTCTGTGAAATTTTCAACGGTTACGGCCTGTTTTAAATGTGGGCCATTGGATCTGAGATCAACGGCCCAGATTAAAAGAATCGAACCGGTATCGGTTCTTTTAATTCTAACCGTTCACTTCGGATCCGAGGGCTCAGAAGCGGCCACGTCGCCCCGACCTCGTCTCTCTCGCGTCCGGCGGCCGCACAGTCGCCGGCGAGCGGCGGCGGTGGTGGCCGGGGCTCTTGGTTTTCCCGATTTCTCCACCAATTTTTGATCTACTTGCACCAGAAGAGAGAGGAGAGGGTGGGGAACTCACCTAGGGGAATTTCGGGTACCGAATTTGGCCGGAGAAGGCTGTCGACAGTGATCAGTGGAGAAGTCCGGCGATCTGCGTCGGCAGTGCTTCCAGGTTGTTTCTCTTCAAAGGATTTCGTCGGGATTTTGTCCTTGAGACCGTGGAAGGGTGTAGGGGTTGTTAGAATTGAAGATCAACGTGAGTTTTCGGAGAATTGGGATGAGGGCGGTTTTTCCGATCGGAGTGAGTGAGAGCCGTTTCTGTAGAGGGAAAATGACCGGGGTCGGGGGTATTTGTAGAGGGTGCAGAGGCGGCGGTTGTGAGGGCGCCGGTTGCGGAGGAGGCGCGGGGATTCGGCCATGTGCCGTTTGTTTTTCTTCACATGTGATAACGGTGTCGGGAGAGAGAGAGAGAGGGGCCGCGGTTAGGGTAGAGGGAACCGACGTGTGGGGTTCCCCTGGCAGTGAGGATGAAGAGAGGGAGCGGTTTTGATTCATTTGTGAAGAATTCGGGTATTACAACTCTACCCCCCTTAAGAGAAATCTCGTCCTCGAGATTGGGGTTTACAAAGGGAATAGATTAGGAAATTGTGATTTGAGTTCATCTTCTCTTTCCCATGTAGCTTCCGCTTCTGTATGATGTTTCCATTGAACCTTGCACATACGAATTATTTTGTTTCTTGTAACCTTTTCTATTGTGTCAAGAATTTTTACAGGGTACTCGGTATATGAAAGATCTTCTTGTACATCCAACTCATCCATTGGGCAGTTGTTCTTCTGGTGTTCTCAAACACTTTTTGAGTTGGGATACATGGAACACATCGTGTACATCCGACAACCGGGAGGATAACTCCAACTGATATGCTACCTCTCCTTTGCGTTCCAGTATCTTGAATGGTCCGATATACCGAGGTGCTAGTTTCCCTCTTACTTTAAATCTCTTTAGTCCACACATAGGTGACACTTTGAGATACACATAGTCTTCCACTTCGAAGACTAGTTCTCTTCGCCTTGTGTCCACATAACTCTTTTGTCTTGTTTGAGCTATCTTTAGATTATTGCGAATTTCTCTTACTTTCTTTTCTGCATCTTTTAGTACTTCAGGTCCAAACACCTTATTCTCACCTATTTGATCCCAAAATAGTGGAGTTCTACATCTTCTTCCATATAGAGCCTCAAATGGGGACATCTTCATACTTGCTTGGTAGCTATTATTGTAGGAGAATTCTGCATATGGCAAATTCTTATCCCAACTCCTACTATTTTTGAGAGCACAAGCTCTGAGCATATCTTCAAGAATTTGATTGGTCCTTTCTGTTTGCCCATCAGTTTGTGGATGATATTCAGAACTGAAATCGAGTTCCCATGGACTCATGTAATTTCTGCCAAAATCTTGAAGTGAACTGTGTACCTCTATCTGATACTATCTTTTTAGGTACACCATGTAGGCAGGCTATTCCCGACATATACAGTTCTGCTAGTTTGGAACCGTTAAAATTTTCTTTCACTGGAATAAAGTGAGCAACTTTTGTCAATCTATCTACTATCACCCATATTGAGTCATACCCTGTTTGTGTCCTGGGCAAACCCACTATGAAGTCCATCCCAATTTCTTCCCACTTCCATTCAGGTATCTTTAGTGGTTGTAATAGCCCTGCATGCCTTTGGTGTTCTGCTTTAACTAGTTGACATGTGTCACACAATGCTACATGCTCTGCAACATCTCTTTTCATTCCGTACCATCAATACCTTATCTTAAGATCATGATACATATTTGTACTTCCAGGATGAATAGAATAATCAGAATCATGAGCCTCTTTTAAAATTAACTTCTTTATTTCCTTGATGTTTGGCACACATATTATTTTTCCATGCCATATGATACCATTCTCATCTTCTCTAAATCCCGGGGCCTTGTTTTCTTTGATCAACTCCTTGATTTCTTTGATCTTTTCATCGTTCTTTTGACCATTTCGTATATCTTGTTCTAGAGTTGAGTCAACTTCCATTGCTTTGGCTTCTGTGTGATTCACCAAGCATAAGTTGAGTCTTGCGAATTATTCACAAAGTTGGGGTTGTAGATCTCTCATCGTTAACATGTTAACATGTGTCTTTCTGCTCAAGGTATCTGTAACCACATTAGCTTTTTTAGGATGGTAATTGATTCCCACATCAAAATCGTTAATGAACTCCAACCATCTCCTTTGCCGAAGGTTGAGATCTGACTGAGTGAAGATATACTTCAAACTCTTATGATCGGTATAGATCTCAGTTCTTTTACCCATTAGGTAATGTCTCCATAACTTCAACGCATGTACAACTGCTGCCAACTCTAGATCATGGGTAGGATAGTTCTTCTCATGCTTCCGAAGTTGTCGGGAAGCATAGACAATAACATGCCCTTCTTGCATAAGCACACATCCTAACCCTTGTCCTGAAGCATCACAATATACAGAGAATGATTTCTCCATATCGGGCATAACCAAGACTGGGGCAGTTGTTAACTTCTTCTTTAGTTCTTGAAAGCTTGATTCGCACTCTTGAGACCATATAAAAGCAGCTCCTTTTTCCAACATCTTTGTGAGTGGCTTGGCTATTTTTGAAAATCCTTCGATGAACCTTCGGTAATAGCCTGCCAATCCTAAGAAGCTTCAGATTTCTCCGACATTCTTTGGTGTCTTCCACTTTTGAACACCGGATATCTTTTCTGGGTCTACTGATATTCCACCTTCGGAGATAATATGTCCCAGAAAGGCAACTTTCTTAAGCCAAAATTCACACTTACTGAATTTGGCATAAAGTTGGTTTTCTCTTAGCTTTTGCAATACTATTCTCATGTGCTCTTCATGTTCTTTCTCATTTTTTGAGTATATGAGGATATCATCAATGAACACTACCACAAACTTGTCCAAGTATTTCATGAACACCTTATTCATAAGGTACATGAAATATGCTAGAGCATTTGTTAGTCCAAAAGGCATAACTGTATATTCATACAATCCATACCTAGAAACAAATGTTGTCTTCGGGATATCCGATTCTCTTATCTTGAGTTGATGATATCCGGAACAGAGGTCAATCTTAGAGAATACACATGCACCTCTTAATTGATCAAACAAGTCCTCAATGCGAGGTAAAGGGTATTTGTTTTTTATTGTCACTTCGTTGAGGGCACGGTAATCTACACACAACCTCTTGGTTCCATCCTTCAAAATATGACCGGAGCTCCCCATGGTGAGGAACTAGGACGGATATACCCTTTCTCCGACAACTCTCAGATATGATCCTTGAGTTCTGCTAACTGTTGGGTATCCATCCGATATGGTCTTTTATATATGGGAGCAGTACCAGGTACTAATTCTATAATGAATTCTACTTCTCGATCCGGTGGCATACCTGGTAACTCCTCGGGAAATACATGTGGAAATTCATTGACCACCTTTATGTCCTCAATAACTACTTCGGTCTTGTTGAGTTGAACATTTCCAGAGGGTACTTGAATAGATGTGAACTCAACCTTTGTTCCATCCGTATGTGTTAGTTCTACTGTTCTCGTTGAACAATGTATAACTCCTTTATACTTGGTTAACCAGTCCATCCCCAAGATGATATCTATCCCTTGTGATTCTATCACAATGAGATTTGCAAGGAATTATACTCCATTAAATCCTAGCTTTACCTTGGTAAATATTTGTTGTCTTTATTTCTCCTCCAGGAGAATTCACTAATAACACTCGATTCATAGATGTAATTGGTAAGTTGTGCTTGGTTATGAATTCCTTGGCTATGAATGAGTGTGTTGCACCAGAGTCAAACAGAATTGTAGCAAGATAAGTATTGGCAGAGAACATACCAATCACCACATCTGGTGCCTCTTGTGCTTCGTCCATGGTCACATGATTCACCTTGCCACGCACAAGATTCTGTGGTTGAGGTGGCTTCTTGTTGGGGCACCGGTTGGCATAGTGTCCCGTTTCTCCACAGTTGAAGCATTGCCCTGTGACCTTATTCATTGGTGCTTTGTTGCCTGGTTGTTCATTTGGAGGATTTGACCCTCCAGGACGAGGTTGAAAGGCAGGACGTTGTTGCTGTACTTGTTGTCGCTGCTATTGTGGTTGAAAGGTTGGATTCCTAGCAGCAGGGTTGTAGCTCCTCTAAAACTGATTAGGAGCTATAGGTCGATTCATTGCTCCCGTCGGCGGTGATGAGAAACGGGGCCGACTGTTGCTGCTAGAAGACTGTCCTTGCCAATTCATTTTCCTCTTTCGCTCCTCAACTATCTTCTGTCTTTTTCTTTCCACTATGAAAGCCTTGTTGATGAGCTTTTGGAAACTTTCATAGTCATTTGAAGACATGGCATACTGTATTTCTGAGTTCAAGCCCTCAATGAAACAGTTTTGTTTCTTTTCATCCGTGTCTATGTCTCCCGGAGCATAGAGAGATAACTGTGTGAACTTGGTAAGGTACTCTCGCACGGACATGCTACCTTGCTTCAGGTTGAGGAACTCCTTCCGCTTGTTCTTAATTTCTCCTGCTGTAACATAGTGATTACGGAAGGCGAGTTTGAACTCATTCCATGAGATACTTTCTGGATCCTCATGAGCTTTATTGTATGCCGTCCACCAGTCCGCTGCAGATCCATATAGTTGGTGAGAAGCAAAGAGTACTCTCTCACGTCCTCGGCATTGTATGATCTGCAACTTGTTCTCAATATTCTTGAGCCAATCATCAGCTTCCAATGGCTCTATAGCATTGTCGAACTTTGGTTGACGTGGTGCACTCTGAATTTGTGGTTGAGGTTGTTGCATGTTGGCCACCACTTGTGTCAAGTTTTGAATGAGTTGGTTTTGCATGTTCATCATCTGTTGTATGACCTCTCCATCAGCTCTGCGTGCAACTCGTGGCTGCCATCCAGGTAAAGGAAACTCTGCAGCCTCATTGTTGTTGTTCCCTTCGTTGCGTCTCCTTCTTCCTGCCATCTATTGTGAAAGACTATGTTTAAACTTAATGTATAGATGTTCTCTTAAGTGTATTACGTTGTGTACTTACTTTATCAATTCTACACAAGAGTTACAAAAGTTTCTACTTTGTTTATTAAATGATCATGGCTGAAGAAACTAAACATTTATATTCCTTAATAGATATATACATACACTAACGAGGTTGTGAACATAAGCCTACGGCTTTCACAACTCACGTTCATACACTAACAACACATTACATCATCAACCTAAACAAGTACACTAATCAACCATTACACACTAGTCAATACAATACATGCGTACTACACGAGCTACTACATGAGCAAGGACACCTATCCTAGTTGTCCCCTTGGTTCTGTGCATCCTCCTGTGGGTTCCCGCCATCACCATCAGGAGTGCTAGCCTCTGACTCAGCTGTGGAGACCTCAGGTGCTGGAGAAGCATGAGGGCGTTTGGCTGCCCTACGTTCTGAAGAATCCGGAGTCCAAGTGTCTCCATCTGAAGCATAGAGATCACTCACTTCTCCATCCCTCATCCTTATCAGTCCACACATTATAGCCTCCGTCTTCTTTAAAAGGTCACGTACGTCTTGAAGCTCCTGTTGGCAGTTCTGTAGCCTGGTGCTGACGTCAAATCCTACCTTGAGGCTCATCTCCATCTGCACTATGTCGCAACCTTCATGGATTGGCTCGTAGTTGAACACCGCACTTCCACTTTGTCGCCGAGAGGTGTACATGTATTGAGTCCCCTCAAGGCGGCCACGGTTGGTGTAGCTCTGGCAAGTGATTGCCTCCCAAGTGGCGTCCTTCTCAGCCTCTGCCATGGTAGACCTCCATGCTGGCGAATTGTGGATCTTGAGCAGCTTGTTCTCATAGTAGATCCTTGCCTGCGACTTCCACTCATCGCGTTCTGCGCGAGAAACTCGAGTGGTGTCGTACTGCACCTCTAGCTTGCCGGTGTAACCAGCACAGCGAAGGAGGTGTCTAAGGCGATCCACCATGCCTCTAGTAGACTCCCCGTGGGTCTGGTAGGTGGCGGGGTTGTCCACCTCCTCGACAGTGCGTTAAGCCAGCTGGTGTCGGGGAACTCGTCCTCCGGTGGACTTACGGGCCGTAAGACGTGTGCGTGCCATCTGTTTCAATAAAAATTCAAAAATATGTTAGTGAATAAACAATAATATAATTTTGAGTATAGATGAGGTTAGACAACATATATATAATTTGAATAATCCTCCTTCTACAAAATATTTAGAAAAATAGTTTTTAATAAAATAGTGATGTCTATCCCGTCCATTTCTAACTAGGTTTGCGTCCTACGGGCAACCTTGGCTCTGATACCACTTTGTCACACCCGATTTTCCATAAGGAACACCCGAGCGTATTCTCACATGTATGCCAGGATCAGTTGACTCATACATGTGCCGACAAGAGTGTAATACCATTATATTACAAGCCAAGTTCAACGTACAACATAATATTACATCATAGTACATGAAATATCGAATAAGAGTACCACTACACTATAGCACAACAGCGGAAGACTACATCGTGGATGCTCCAGTTCCACAGGCGTTGCCCGGTGGTTACGCCAACCTAGAACAATTCCTCGGGATCGAAGTCCTCCTCATCAAAGTCTATATCTTCATTTGCACCTGAGCAGCATATGATATCCAACAAAAGCAAGTTTGAGTATCAAAGGTACTCAGCAAGTGTAGGAAAGAATGTTATAAAGGCCAATAGCAAGGGAAGGCTAATATGGTTAAGCACTATGCATTAATCCTAAGCCTCAGCTTTGATTAACAGCCTATCTTACTAAGTGATAATCCCACCAACATCATAATTAAGTCATTAATGTTAGGTTACACCACCCAACAACCTCTTTCAACTCACATCCATGTTTCTCTAATCATGGACAAGTCCAAGCCGCTTTTGACCGTGAGCACGACTGGCATGACAGTTTCGTTCTCTGCAGAGATTGTACCACTTTACCCACAACTAGTGATTTCATCCCCTATTGCCAGGTGGACTGAGAAACCTCCCTGATATCCGTGGTTGCAAGCCACATTACACACTTCCTTTGGTGTGCGATCAGGAGATCACTACATGGCCTTTACAAAGGGTCGGGGGTATTTGTAGAGGGTGCAGAGGCGGCGGTTGTGAGGGCGCCGGTTGCGGAGGAGGCACGGGGATTCGGCCATGTGCTGTTTGTTTTTCTTCACATGTGATAACGGTGTCGAGAGAGAGAGAGAGAGAGAGAGAGAGAGAGAGAGAGAGAGAGAGAGAGAGGGGCCGCTGTCGGTACCTGAGATATGGGGTACCCCCGCGCACAGAGTAAAATGCCTAAGGTGCTCGCCCTTCTCCGCAGGGAGAGCTCCGAAGGCGCCACGCGTCTGGCGGGGCCGGACCTCCCTCTCCTCAGAGGAGAGCTCCGGGCCCGCCACGTGGCATACAGAAGCCGGACCTCCCCCTCCGCGGGAGAGAGGCCCGAAGACGCCACGCGTCCAGCGAAGCCGGACCTCCCCCTCCGTGGGAGAGAGGTCCGAAGACGCCACGCGTCCAGCGAGGCCGGACCTCCCTCTCCTCAGAGGTGAGCTCCGGGCCCGACACGTGGCATACAGAAGCCGGACCTCCCCCTCCGTGGGAGAGAGGTCCGAAGACGCCACGCGTCCAGCGAGGCCGGACCTCCCTCTCCTCAGAGAAGAGCTCCGGACCTGCCACGTGGCTGGAGGAACGGTGCTGCCTGCCCCCGGGCGGTAGGCAGCGGGCGTAAAGGCGCCCCTCACCTTGCCCGTACAAGGTATTCAAGGCCCGCGTCTTCCCAAGACGCGGAGGCGCGGAGCACGCGTCTGTCAGGTGCCGTTGCGCCCAGTCGCATCACAGACTGGCGCGCGGTGTCAGAACCTGCCAGGAAATAAACGCCGCGACAAGACATCCCATGCCGCCTGCGCCGTCATCAACCACTATGACTAGTGCGCGGCATGGGCAGGGCGGCAGAAGGAAGACTCAGAAGCATTCGACCGGAGGCAACCACCGGTATAACTACAGATACGGTAGATAATAGACAATCTTCCCGAGACCACCTGTCAGGTCCCGGCTTCCCTTGTAAGCCACCCGAGCCTTGGACTATAAAAGGCTCGGGTAGGCGTCGATAGCAGGGGTTCGCATTCTGCAACTCATACGCTAGCCATACACTCTCAAGCTGTAACTCACCCCCAAGCTCAGGCCCCCGGCCCTGAGCAGCAAGCAATACAGCGAGCTCCATAGCTCGCCGTGGACGTAGGGTTTTACGCTCCGGCGGCCTGAACCACGTAAAACTTCCCGTGTCAAGCTCTCGCTAACTCGTCCATTCGCGCAAGCTCTCTGCTAGGAACTAGCCCCTCCGAAAAAAGAACCTCCGCGGGCTGCCCAGAGCAGGCCCGGGGGAAGTGTCGATAGCACACTTCGACATTTGGCGCGCCAGGTAGGGGGCTTTTCCCCTAGCGCGACGAGTTTCCGCCAACGAAGATGACCAAGCTCCCTTCAGCGGCAAGCTCTCCTCCTCCGCATTCACGGCGAACCGTGACCAGCGGAGAGTACATGTCGACGCACTCAGGACGGAGTGTGTCGGCACAAGCGGGTAGCCAGCAGCCGACTCCGGCTATGCAGGCCCCGACCAGCGTGAGGTCTTCTGCAGCGCTGAGCGTACACCATGGGGGTGCGCTAGCTGCAGCAAGGGCGCTGCTGCGCAACCCACCTGCAGGGGATGCGCTCCATTCAGCAACCCAGCAATGGGTCCGTGAGGTGGACCGCCTCGTCGTCGCCGCCGCGAACCCTCGGTTTCGGCGAGGGCGGCGCCCAGGGCAACCAGCTGTGTCGCTGACGCGCACACCCACGGTTGACAGGCTAACGGCGGATTCCAGCTCTTCCAGGCTCCTCTCGACGGACCTGCGAAGGGAACTGGAGCGGTGCCACTTGGGGCAGGATGCCCGAGTGTACCTCGAGCGACGTCGAGAGAGGCGTCGCAACCATGAGGCAGGTGACAGCATGTCATCGGCCTCGACACAACCGGAAGGGCAGGCCTTCGCCATGCGAGCCCCGCCTCTGGCATATGCTGCGCAACATATGCCACCACCATACGCGCTGCAAGTAGCGGCCCCGGCCTATGGTGCAGCCTTGCCCATGCCGGGATACGTGCTGCCAGGTGTGAACCACCTGCTCGCAGCACCAGTACCTACAGAAGCAGGTGCAGGATGTGCGGCCCTTGCGCCCCACCTTCGCTTCGCAAGGTGGCCGCGCAAGTTTGGCCCGAACTTGCCCGAGAAGTACGACGGAAGCGTCAACCCGGCGGAGTTCCTCCAGGTCTACTCCACCGCCGTACTTGCTGCAGGAGGCGATGAGGCTGTCATGGCCAACTACTTCCCCGTCGCCTTGACCGGCCCAGCCCGGTCCTGGCTCATGAATCTACCCCAGGGGTCCGTAACCTCCTGGGGTGAGCTCTGCCGGCAGTTCGTCGCCAACTTCGGCAGCTCTTACACCCGTCCCTACACGGAACTCGATCTCCACGCCGTCAAGCAACAACCTGGGGAGTCGCTGCGCTCTTTCATCCAGCGGTTCTCTCAGGTGCGCAACACCATCCCACATATCCAAAGCGCCTCTGTGGTGGTGGCGTTCCGACAGGGTGTCCGGGACGAGAAAATGCTCGAGGAGCTCGCGACCAGAGAGGTCCGCGACGTCTCGGAGCTCTTCAGCCTGGCGGATAAGTGCGCCAGAGCAGCCAAAGGGCGGAACTGGCACGCACTACCGACCTCCGAGTCAGGAGGGCAGCCCGGGTCCGGAGCTGCTGCCTATGGGGATGGCAAGAAGACCAAGAACCGGGGGAGTGGAAAGATGAAGCCACCATTCACGGCCCCCGTCGCCGCAGCTGCGACAACCAGCGGAGCTCGGGGGCCGCGCCCCGACAAGAGGCAGCGGCAATCACCGGCCCCAGACAGTGGCCAGGGCGGGCTATGCCCCGTGCATGGCACCTGCAACCATACAGCTGCCGAGTGCTGGGAGATCCAGAGGCTCGCAGAGCGCTTCCGTAATGGAAGACAGCAAAGGGCCGAAGCACCGCCCTACCCTCAGAGGGATGGCAAACAAAAGGCCGATGCCCCAGTCACCGCTGCCCACCAAGTGGGGTACCAGGAGCCTCAGCATGTCATAAAGACAGTGCATGACGGTGAGGACTCCAGTTCTGACGGTGACGGGCCAAGGTGTTAGCCAGCTGCGGCACGCCCCCGTGCCTCGAACATACCTCTCGGGGGCCGCCTAGGGTCCGTCAACCCCTTGAAGGCCTTGCCAGAAGGGGGGACGCCTTAGGTCATCCAAGGCGAGCCCGGGTCCACCTACCCCTTGAAGGCCTTAGCCAGAAGGGGAGAACTCCCCGGGGGCCCCGGAGAGAAGTCACGCAGGACCTGATCCAGTGTGAAGTCAACAACTTCAACAAGACTCGGCTTGCAGGGAACACCCCACAACGCACGGTCTCGGCTAATGCTCTAAGCACTACCGCCAAAGAACCAGACGCGACGGGGGCCCGCAAGAAGGCGGCCTGGTGAAGCGGCACGCTATATTCCAAAAAGGACCCATAAGCTCTCCCCCAGCAGGGAAGGTCCCTTCCGAATCATGAAAGCTGCCGCCCCAGGTACACTTGCCTTTCAACCGAGAGTGGGATCCATTCCCAAAAATCCTTGCCCTGGAGCAACACTGTAAGTCCTACTTACTGAGCATCGGTAGAACAGGGTTATTCACTTCTGTAATAGACCCCATAGAACTTAGGAACAGAGCTTGGGGTAGCCAAGTCTCAAGGGACGGTACAGGACTACGTCCAGTTTAGCCTGGTTCCGACCCTAAGCGCGTAGAGTCTTGCTTCCCTTGTAGACGAGGCGGGACATTGCCCCCACGAACAGCCAGAATTCCACCTATGGGCGCGAACACAGAGACCTGTTCTACTTAGCTCCTTCTCATGCGCTCATTTAAATTATGCATTAATTTTTATGATCGCACTATCTCTGTATGTTCATCATACGTCTAGCTCCCCCTCTCCTGCGCTCATCCATAGTCGGCATTTGCTATCCTCCCGAAGGCGGCTGCGCTTGAGGCACCTGTCGATGGCCGAGTGAGTCTCTCGGGCCTCCCCCAGTCAGGTGTTGCGGTGTCAGTTGGTCACCTCCAGGAAAGGCCAGCGTTGTGCATGGGGGGTCCAGGGTGCGTATCCAGCTTAGCCGGCCCAGAGCCCAAAGCATGCGCATCCTGCTCTCCAGAGGTCCAGGGGAGTACGTCCGCTTTGCCTGGTCATGAACCCAAAGCGCGTGCACCCTGCTTCCCCAACGCATGGCCCGGTACTAGGGATCGGACGGCCGTACCCGGACCTCGGAGGGAGCCGGAGCTCCGGCGCCTCGCGCACAGAATTGCCCAAGCCCCGTATAGCGGGCCAGGACCATAAGACAGATAAGACTAGGAGACAGGAGGGGAGGACCCCCCGAGGAGAATTACGTTTCCTCTACCTGTGTGCAGGACCTTCAGGTTACGGCAACAGGGACTGCATGAAGCGGGGGGAAAGGAGCTACCAGCTACACCGGCCTGGGACTGGAAGGACCGGGACCTGCCCTTCCAGCAGGGGTGGGGCCCGGGGGCCCCACGTGTCCAGCAGGCCCGGAAATCTCTCCTTCCTTAAGGAGGGCTCCAGGCTCGCCACGTGGCAGGCAGGAACCGGACCTCCCCCCTCAGCGGGAGGGCTCCGAAAGCCCTACGTGTCCAATATGACCGGAGCTCCCGTCTATTGAGGAGGAGCTCCGGACCCACCACGTGACCGGCAGATTTGGAGCCCCCCCGTAGGGAGAGGTTCGGAGACCTCCGGGGGCCCCTAACACGGTTAGGACCCGGGGGGGGGTGTCTGTGCGAAGCTCCGAGATTGGAAATGGCCTCTGAGTACCTTGCAGAGCTAAGGACTCAGCCAGGCAAAGCCAAGAAGGAGGGAAAAGCATCACAGACACAAGTATCCAAGAGAGTCAAATTAAGCAAGGCTCCTTGAGCTGGACTACAGACTCGATAAAAAAGGGAAAAGCAAGTCCTAAGGATCACCCGGCTCTCGCCGGAACCTTGCTGCTACAAGGGCGGTCACATCCGCGACTTCAGCCCTGGCAGCTTCCTCCCGCTCCGCGGCTGGGCCCTCTCTTGCTGGCTCCAGTGAGAAAGAGGGGTCGCGGCTCTTGAAGCATGCCAGCACATGCGAGGCGACCTCTAAAGCCAAGCCGCGGCCCTCGGCTTCAAGCTCGCTGGCGACCACCGAGTCGAGTCTGTCCAGCTTGGCACCGATCGACTCCAATGCAGGGATCACCTCTGCCACCTGCAACGCGGGAGTTGCGGCCCTCACCGGACTGAAACCAAGAGGGATCAGGGCGGACCCCGCCCGATCCACGAAGCCTGAGACCGCAAGGGCCTCGGAGGACCGTAGGGCTGAGAGTTCCTCCACCTCGCGGCGGGCCTCCCGCAGAGCCTCCAGGTTCCTCTCGGAGAATTCCTTCTCCTGGGTCGCCAGGGAACTCTCCCGAAGGCGGAGGGTCTCGGCCAGCCGCTCCAACTCAGCGGCCCTGAAACCGGCAGTCAACTCGCAGTCCAAGACCGCCCGACGATCATGGGAGACCTGTTCA
The DNA here is from genome assembly GCA_030760725.1 of Neostapfia colusana. Lineage (NCBI taxonomy): Eukaryota > Viridiplantae > Streptophyta > Magnoliopsida > Poales > Poaceae > Neostapfia > Neostapfia colusana. Next base: position 65,806,601 of record JASWHV010000015.1, read on the forward strand.
TCCCTCAAGTCAAGGTCTGCCTTCAGAATCTCCAGCTCCTCCATCCGAGCTCGGAGGTCATCCTCGCCCGCAGCCAGCTGTGCGGCGACCCTCTCTGCCTCAGCTGCCACGGAACGCTCCCGCTCCTCAACGGCGAGTTCGCGGCGCTCCAACCGCTGCCGTATTTCCACAGCAGCAGAGAGGCTCTCTTCGGCCCGGGCGTGAGCCTCCAGGGCCTCCCTGTTGATCCGCCGCGACTGGGTGTCCATGCGGTCGACAGCCCGCTTCATCCGGTCTTCGAGCGTTTCCCGGAAGTCGAGCAGCTCCCGCCTGGAATCGAGCTCGCTCTTAACCTTCGCGGTCCTCTCCCGCAAAAGGTTCCCCCAGGTGAGGAGGCGGTCCCGTTCAACCGTATACTCCTCCCGCTCGCGCCCTAGTGCAGCCAAGACCTGCCGGACGCTCGACTCGGCGAGCGCGAAGGCGTCCGCCAGAGGCAATGGAGCAGCAGAAGCTGGGGCAGTCCCCCCGACCTCCTCCATTACCTCGTCCTCGGGAAGAGCCGGCGCGCCAGCCGCCGAGACAAGACGCCGATCAGGAGAAACTGGCCCAGCAGCCCTAGCAGCCGGACCAGCCGGGCTCTCTTCAGCTTCAGGCTCCTTGACCTGAGGAGGGGGACGAGCCGGGGAAGATGGAGCTGGAGAAGAAGCCAGGCCGCCTAGTGCAGGATCAACCTGTGCTGGCTCGGGGGCCGCGGTAACCGTCTCGGCAGGAAGAAACGGCGCCGCCGCGGAGTCCTGGCACACCGGAATAGTAGAAGTCCGCACTGGCCTGGGGGCCGCAGCAGTCGCCCCTGGCTCCGAGCGCATCGGCACAGATTCCCCGCAAGACGGGGAAGGCCGGGAAGTGCGGACACTCCAGCGGGCTCTGAACCCTGACTTCCGAGCCGGGGTAGGATTTCCCGAGCCCGCTACCGTCTCCGACGACCGCTCCGCAGTCGCTTGGACTGGCGGAACAGGGGACGACGCAGAGGCTTCCCCTAGCACATCAGCCCGGGGCCTCTTCAAGTCGCCACCGGAGGGAGTGTCAGGCACCCCAGAATCCCGACTTGGCACCGGCGCCGTTGCTGGAGGAGATCGGGCGCGTTTCTTCTCTGGCAGCGGGTTGGAAGCCATGGCAAGGGAGAGCCCAAAGGCAAGAAAGCAAAAGCGCAAGAGTTCAAGAAGAAGCGCAGGGAAGTGCGAAGGGAAGCTACAACGTGGGTGAGACCCCCTCTAAAAAGCTTCCCGGTGCAGTTCCAAGCGATTCGGAACTCTTCGAATACCCTGCACCCGCAACCGCTTCGGTTCCTAGACCGAGTGCCGATGACGGGTGGGCCCAAGCCGCTTAACTAAAGCGGTGGGGGCAAGGAGTCAGTCTCCTAAGAAGATGAGCCGGCAGGGCCCTTCGGCGGTTCCCGAAGAAAGCGCCGCAACGTGCAGAAGTGGCAGCCTTGGGAACCACCGCAGTAAAAGCAATCATCAAGTGGGCGCACGCTCTCACGACCCGGCGGCCGTTCGTGCTTCGGCAGCGGTCAAGTCGGGACTTAGAGAAAGTGCGCGGATCGGAAGAGACGGAGGTCCCACCTCGGGCTCGCTATCTCCCCCGAGATGGGCCCGGGGGCCACTGTCGGTACCTGAGATATGGGGTACCCCCGCGCACAGGGTAAAATGCCTAAGGTGCTCGCCCTTCTCCGCAGGGAGAGCTCCGAAGGCGCCACGCGTCTGGCGGGGCCGGACCTCCCTCTCCTCAGAGGAGAGCTCCGGGCCCGCCACGTGGCATACAGAAGCCGGACCTCCCCCTCCGCGGGAGAGAGGCCCGAAGACGCCACGCGTCCAGCGAAGCCGGACCTCCCCCTCCGTGGGAGAGAGGTCCGAAGACGCCACGCGTCCAGCGAGGCCGGACCTCCCTCTCCTCAGAGGTGAGCTCCGGGCCCGACACGTGGCATACAGAAGCCGGACCTCCCCCTCCGTGGGAGAGAGGTCCGAAGACGCCACGCGTCCAACGAGGCCGGACCTCCCTCTCCTCAGAGAAGAGCTCCGGACCTGCCACGTGGCTGGAGGAACGGTGCTGCCTGCCCCCGGGCGGTAGGCAGCGGGCGTAAAGGCGCCCCTCACCTTGCCCGTACAAGGTATTCAAGGCCCGCGTCTTCCCAAGACGCGGAGGCGCGGAGCACGCGTCTGTCAGGTGCCGTTGCGCCCAGTCGCATCACAGACTGGCGCGCGGTGTCAGAACCTGCCAGGAAATAAACGCCACGACAAGACATCCCATGCCGCCTGCGCCGTCATCAACCACTATGACTAGTGCGCGGCATGGGCAGGGCGGCAGAAGGAAGACTCAGAAGCATTCGACCGGAGGCAACCACCGGTATAACTACAGATACAGTAGATAATAGACAATCTTCCCGGGACCACCTGTCGGGTCCCGGCTTCCCTTGTAAGCCGCCCGAGCCTTGGACTATAAAAGGCTCGGTAGGCGTCGATAGCAGGGGTTCGCATTCTGCAACTCATACGCTAGCCATACACTCTTAAGCTGTAACTCACCCCCAAGCTCAGGCCCCCGGCCCTGAGCAGCAAGCAATACAGCGAGCTCCATAGCTCGCCGTGGACGTAGGGTTTTACGCTCCGGCGGCCTGAACCACGTAAAACTTCCCGTGTCAAGCTCTCGCTAACTCGTCCATTCGCGCAAGCTCTCCGCTAGGAACTAGCCCCTCCGAAAAAAGAACCTCCGCGGGCTGCCCAGAGCAGGCCCGGGGGAAGTGTCGATAGCACACTTCGACAGCCGCGGTTAGGGTAGAGGGAACCGACGTGTGAGGTTCCCCTGGCAGTGAGGATGAAGAGAGGGAGCGGTTTTGATTCATTTGTGAAGAATTCGGGTATTACAATTATCTAGATACCAGATATCATCATTGATAGGATCTCCTCGAGACAAGAGAAGTTTTGGACAGGCTCCTCCTTCCTTGCCAAAATCTGCTGTGTCTGATTTAGGCAGGGGCGTTTCTTCAGACACAGCCAACATCAGTGCCGGCTCATTATCTTCCTTTGTGTGATTTACTTCTTCCTTCTTAGGTGACTTGCACTCACTTGCCTAGTAACCAAATTTGTCACAGTTGAAACACTGGATGTGACTTTTATCTTTGCCCTTTCCCCTTGAACTAGTGTTCTTGGAAGACCCCTCGCTACGGCCACCGTGACCACGGCCTCTGCCGCGCCCGCTACGCCCGCGACCACCTCCATTATATCCTTTGGCCTTCACAGAGGTATCACTTGACTCCTTCTTGTACTGCGCCTCCCACTCTGCTCGAGTGAGGAGCAGTTGGCCATCACCTTTGCTGCCGGCGGGTGAACGGCTGACTCGCTCGTCGTAGGATTTCAGTCGCCCCAAGGCTTTCCTCGAATGTGATTGTACTCAAGTCACAAAACTGCTCCATACCTGCAACGCAGTGCACGAACCGGTCTAGAACAGAGACGAGCATCTTCTTAACTTGAGCAGTGTTCTCCAGTGATCCCCCAAGATTTGTATAGCGGATCGACATGGCCGAGGTCCTCCCGGCCAGCTGATCAAGAGTCTCCCCTTCTTTCATCCACACTGTCAAATTCAGACTTCAGGGTCTGCAATCTTGATTCTTTGACTTGCTCAGTTCCAACAAATTGAGATTTGAGGCAATCCCAAACTTGTTTCACAGTCTTGTACTTGGCCACCTGCAGAATCAAGTTTTCCAAAATTGCCTGAAGAAGACGAGCCCGTGCCTTTTTGTCCTTCCTTGGATCCACACCTCCAGTGTCCGCTGGTTCAATCGCCTCCCATATCTCCTCCGCCTCTAATACTGCCTGCACCTGGATCCCCCAGGTGAGATAATTAGTCGCCGTCAACTGAGGCAACTAGAACGGCGCGCTGCCGCTCTCCCGATCAGACGACATGGCGGCGGATTGAGAAGAACACGGGCTGCACGACCTCGGCTCTGATGCCAGATGATGGAAATAAAGAGGTGATGATCGATAGCTTTTGTCAGTGGAGGAAGAAAGTGCACGATGAGTTCTGAGCCAAAACTGAAGCTCGGAGGTTTTTCTTCTTGTTACATAAAGCGATTACATCAGGGATTTTAAATAGTAACTAACATACGCCTTGTGCTAATCTATGATCCACTAAAACCAGAAACAAACTGTGCTGACCCGCATTTTATTCAGCTCATGCCTATCTGCATGACAACTACCTTGACGCACTTCCTACGTGTAACACCCCGAAATGTGGCAAAATATGAATTCAAATTTATTGGATGTGATGCATGTTGAAGGAAATTTCAAATTCAAACCGGAATTCAAATTTAAAGCAAAAATAGAAAAAGAAAAAGGGAAGGAAAAAGAAAAACGGACACTGGGCCGAAACCCACCTCAGAAGCCCCAGTCGGCCCAGCAGCCCGCGGCCGTTTCCCCCCCCCCCCCTCTACCGTGCGGGGCCCGCCTGTCGGTGCCTTCTTCTTCAACCGTTCGCCCTTTTTCCCGCTCCGAGCAACCGCCACGCGCCACCCCGTCCGAAGTCGCCGCCTGCACCCACGATCTGCGGCCCCTTTCGGTGCGGCACAAACTCCACTCGCCCCCGCCGCCCCCTCATCCATTTAAACGCAGAGGCTGCGCCCCCTTTCCTCCCTGTTCGACCCACTTTCATTCCCGGTGAGGACCGAGGCTCCCTTCACCGTTTTCTTTCGACCTTCGTCCATTTTCTCCGATCTAACGTGTGTAGTGTGCTCTACCGCCGCCGGGGAGTCCTGCAGGTGAAGGAGACACCGTGTTCTGTGCTCTAGCAACATCTCCGGTGAGCACCACCAAGCTTCCCCCTTGGAACTCGTCGCCGACCGACTTCCAGGGCCTCCGAGCTCAAGAAAACCACCGAGGTGAGACCCCCTACTCCCCCTCCTCTGAATTGTGTAGAGAAAACGGTAGTCTAGGGCCGGTAGACGAGATTTCGGGAAATTCCGGCGAGATCGCCGCCTCCTGCCGCAGTGCGCCGCCGGGCAGCGCCGCCCGCACCCCGCCAGGGCGACGTGGCCCTCGGCGGCCCGTCTATTTTAAATCGGGCGAATGAAAACAGAACCCCCGCGTACCCCTTCGCGATCTAATCTCGACCCTTTATTTAAAATCCAACGGCCCACATCAGCCCCGCGTTATAAAGGCCTGGAATCTTGCGGGCTACCCCCGGGGTTCTGAGGAAAATGGATCTAGCCCCTGGAAACTTCTGATCTAGCCCCTGGACCCTCGGAAATTCATGTAAATGCATTTAAAATCAGTTTTAGCCCCTGGACTTAATAAAAATTAGGAAAACCTCCTTGTCTTGTACACTTGAACTCCTGAAAATTTAGAAAATGAGAAATGGGGCCCCACAGCAGTGTGGATTTGCATATCAGCCCCTGAGGATTATCAATTTCAGGAATTTGAATGTGAATAGGATCTAAATTCAAATAAGTGATTCAAACTATTATGTAATGATAATTCAAATCCCTTTTGCACCTAGAAAAGGATTAGAATAAATTGAGGACTGATTTTAGGCTGAAATGAAATCTGACTAAGGGCTATTTACTTTTATTATTGTCGGAAATTCATTTTTAGGCTAGAAATAATTCTGAAAAATAGATAAAAACAAATATAAATTGATCCCATCAGAGAGGAAGTCGAAAGATATTTTGTTGGACATTTTAGATCAAATTATATTCTGTGTAGGTGACATGTCTTGCTATTTTAGTATTAAAGTTCACTTTTAGGTATGGAAAATAAATCTAAAAATATAGGAAAATAGGTATACATAGTTAGAAAATGTCAAGTGAGGTCCCCACACTTAAAACTTCAAGTTAAGAATAGTGTAGAAGGTCTGAAAACCCATTTGGAGTAGGAAATTATCTTTCATGCAACTTTTGTGGCTAAGAAGGGTATTATCTAATATAGAAAATTTGTTCGAATTGGAAATTCATGTATAGTGTGCATTTAGAAATCTGAATATTAAAGTTAGAAATAATATACATGTTTAAAAGTGCATGTATGCCTAGAATCAACATATCTAGGGTAAACACAAAACTTAAATAGGTGTATGACTTTCATATGTATATATGTGTGGGTTGCATGAGTGGAAATGTGGACTATTGCTTATGAAATGTGCTTTCTTTTGTTATGTGTATGATGGCATGATTAGAACCAGCCCTAGAGCAGGTTCTCACCTTTTCAGATCAAGACCTTCCATTCCCGGAGCAGCAGGAAGAAAGCATGTGTCCTTGACCACTTTGACCCTATACTAGGATGTATAGTTAGAATCTCATTGCATTGTCAATTGAAGTATGGAACCCATGCTAGGAAGTTTCCCTAGATTTTCTTTATCTTGCTTCCTTGTAGGCTGGGTTGGGACTTATTTTATTATGTCATTTATTTTAAAACTCATGCTTAGCCATGCTTAGAATGGGATAAATGGGATATGAGATCATCACATTGATTATTTTACCCTTGAATGGAATATTATGAATTATGTAGAGGTAGGGATCTAGGCAAGTTGGATGCTTTGGTTGGTGCTGTGTGCACGAGACACGGGTTTGTGTTTAGTGCTTGCCTGGATCCTAAGGACCGGTTCATGGAGCATGTAACCTGGCTTTACCGTGCCAACCACATGCTGAGATGGGGCAGCTTGGCCAATTAATTAGGTGCATCCCCGACAAAGCATGGGTGTTTGGATGGTGCAGGGAATAGGTGTCAGCTGGACTACCATATGAACCGCAAGGCTCAAGAAGGGGCCACTGCAGCAGGGTTGGAGCCTCTTGGATGCTGTTATGGGTGAAATCTCAGTGGGCCCACACTCGTAGGGAATCCCTTTGTAAAGGCCTAGTAGTGATCTCCTGGCTACACACCTCGGAAGTGTGAACGTGGTTCGCGGCCACTCGCAAAATGGAGGTTTTCTAGTCCACCCGACAACGGGGGATGAAATCACTACATGTGGGTACAGTGGTGCGAACTCTGTAGAGTCAAAACTGTCATGACAGCCGTGCTCATGGTCAAGAGCGGCTTGGACTTATTCATGATTAGAGGATGATGAATTGGAAAGTTGAGGATGTTAAGCGGGGAGCTTAACATTGGAAATGATGTTATGGTTACATGATATTGATGATGGGTTAGGGGATTGGGACTATTTCACTTATGTAGTAATGTAGATGCTTAATAAGCTAAGGTATAGGGTGTTAATTGCGTAGTGCTTTAACCATGAGTTCAATCTCTCCTTGTTCTAGCCATGCATGAAATAACTTTCCCACACTTGCTGAGTACCTACGGTACTCAAACTTGCTTTTCTGTTGGTTTTAAATTGCTGCTCAGGCCAAAGGAATGACGTGGCATACAACGACCAAGATTTCGGCCCCGAAGAAGGATTTTAGGTCCACGGAGTCCCCCAGGCAACGCCTGTGATGGAGCCCTCAAGACTTATCTTCCACTATTGGTTTATTCATATATTGTGAACATATTATCGACCATCGTGACGTTATGTTATGTAAGACTTATTTATATTCGAACACTTGGCTTGTAATATAATGATGCTTCACTTTTTGTCATCACATGTATGAGAAAATGATCCTGGCATACATGTGATAGTCACTCGGTCGTTCTTCGGAAAAACCGGATGTGACAGAAGTGGTATCAGAGCCGGGTTGCCCGTAGGAACGTGGACCTAGGTAGAAATGGACGTATTTAATGACCCTATATTCTTAAAAACTATTTTACAAAAGGTATGGGGTGAAAGTGTTATTTAAGGGTGTCACTTTAGTGTATTTGCTTATCTTGCCTCAACTTTTATTCAAAATACAGTAATTACTTGATTATTATAATACTTGAATTTTAAATGTTTCTAACTTGATTTTAAATATTTTATGTTTTAGATGGTTCGCATGGTCCGCACCGCTCGCAAGTCCACTGGAGGGAGAGTTCCTGTAGCTGCCCTTGCCTTGAGGGAGGAGAACCGCCCGGTGACGTACCACTCCTACGGGTTGGCAGTGGGAGGCTTGTTGCGCCGTCTTCGGCGTATGCTTCACACCGCCAGCAACGTGGGCAAGCTGATCATACACTACAGCTCCACCAGGACCATCCGTGAAAAGTGTGAAGAATGAATCTCAGAGATGAGAATCATCCATGACAACAAGCTGCTCAAGATCCACAACAAGCTGCTCAAGATCCACCGCTCTCCAGCTTGTCGGGCGACTCAGGCCGATGCTGAGAAGGATGTCACCTAGGAGGCCATCACCTACCAGAGCTACATCAACCGTGGCCACCTGGACAGGACTGAGTACATGTATGTCCTCCAGCGTTAGAGTGGCACCGCGGAGTACAAGTATCCGCTGGTGCAGCAGAGGACTTCTCATGAGCACATGGACCTGTGCTTGGACGATGTAGCTATGCTCAGCACTCGACTGCAAGAGTGCCAGCAGGAGCTTCAGGATGTCCGTGACACCCTGAAGGAGACTGGGGCGTTGCTTCGCGCTAGCTTGAGGGCGAGGGAGAGAGGAGATGGAAACGAACCGTGTGTCACGGAGAATGGCACATGGACTCCTGACTCCCCAGACCGCCGGGCGAACAAGCGTCGCCGCACTTCTCTACCAGCAGCTTCTCCACCTAGAGCGGAGTCCGAGGGCAGCCACAATGATGAGGAAGACCCCGACGAGCCAGCTCAGTGATACGAGTTGTTTAGAGTTATCTCCCTTATTTTAACATGTTATCGAGTAGTCGAGTCAAGAACCTATCTATTTGCTTGTTAATGTTTAGTGTGTGACGTGAGTTGTGGAAGCCATGGGCACTTGTCCACAACCTCGTCTTTATGATTGCATTTGCTTTTGTGTGTAAAATCTTATGAATCAATAGTTGCATTTGTTTTTGTATGAGACATGGTGCCTAAGAATCTATGCGAGATTTTCAGAAAATGTCTAAATTTTAATGTCTCAAAAGTTTAACTTTATACAAGCAATATGGGAAATTAATGTGTAATGATTAAGTTGACATTTGGTTAATCATAATAGATGGCCGGAAGAGGAAGAGGTCGGGGTGCCAACCCCAACAACAATAACAACAATGAGGCTGTCAATCCTCACCTTCCTGGATGGCAAGGCAGGGGTGGTCGCCGAGGAGGAGCTGATCCTATCTACCAAATGATCGACAATCAAAATAAGTTCATCCAGAATTTGACTCAAGTGGTGGCCAACTTGCACCAAACTCCACCCCCACAGGCTGCACCACGTCAACCAAGGTTGAGTGAGTTCCTAGGAACTCAACCCCCAAAGTTTGCAAGTGCTGCTGAACCTCTGGAGGCAGACGATTGGCTCAAGACCATTGAGAACAAGATGAGGATCATACAATGCCAAGGATATGAGAGGGTGTTGTTTGCCTCTCATCAATTGCATGGACCCGCTGCTAACTGGTGGACCGCCTACGTGGCAGCCCACCATGATCCCGAGAACATAACTTGGGAGGAGTTCAAGCGCAGCTTCCGAAACCACTACATACCAAGGGGAGAACTCAAGAACAAGAGGAAGGAGTTTCTTGGGCTGCAACAAGGCAACATGACGGTGAGGGAGTACCTCACCAAGTTCACCCAACTGTCCCGCTATGCGCCACGGGACATTGAAACTGATGAGCAGAAACATGACTGTTTTATGGAAATGATCACCATGGAAATGCAATGTGCCATGTCCTCCAACGAATATGAAAGTTTCCAAAAGATGGTGGACAGGGCGTTCATAGTGGAGAGGAAGATGAAGGCCTTGGAGAATGAACATAAGAGGAAGGCGGGATGGTCACATCAAGCGTCAAGCAACAACACACGCCCACGTCTTATACAGCAACCTGCAGGGCAGATGAGTCGTGTTGTGGTACCCTACTCAGCACCGAGAGGGTACAACCCGAACTTTAGGCCTCCATCAGCACCAGTACAGCCGTAGCGTCAGTTTGTGCAGCAGCCACGCCCCACTTATCAACCTCGACCAGAAGGACAAGGGCCACAAAACCCACCCCAAGACAACAAAGGTCATGCACCTAAAGTTAGGGTGCAATGCTTCAACTGTGATGAAGTGGGGCACTACGCTCATAAGTGCCCAAAGAAGAAGCCTATGCAGCCACAGCAGCAGAATATGATGCGAGGACGGGTGAACCACATGACCATAGAAGAAGCACAGGAGGCACCTGATGTGGTAATTGGTAAGTTCCCTACAAATTTACACATTGCAACCATTTTGTTCGATTCTGGTGCTACCCACTCATTCATTGCTCAAGGATTTGTTAAGAAGCATGATCTAGCAACAAAACAAATGAATCATGTATTAGCAGTGAACTCTCAGGGGAAGAAATAAGAACAAGACAAGTGTGCCCCAAAGTGAACCTAGACATTAATGAGGTAGTATTTACTACAAACCTCATAGTGATAAACTCGCAAGGGATAGATATTATTTTGGGTATGGATTGGTTGACCAAACATAAAGGTATCATCCATTATTCGACTAGAACGGTGGAACTAACTCACACTAGTGGCACAAAAGTGAAATTCATAGCTGTACAAGAACCTAAGAGGGACATTAAACTCAATCAAGTGGGAGTGGAAGTGGAAGAGACAAGGGTTATCAAGGAATATCCGGACGTTTTTCCTGAAGAGTTGCCGGGTATGCCCCCAGATCGTGAAGTGGAGTTCGCGATTGAACTAATGCCTGGAACCACCCCGATATACAAGATGCCTTACCAGATGGATTCTAAACAACTAGAAGAGCTCAAAGAACATATCCGGGAATTGACAGAGAAAGGGTTTATTCGCCCTAGTTCCTCACCATGGGGAGCTCCAGTGATATTTGTGCCCAAGAAGGATGGAACCCAAAGGCTATGCGTAGACTACCGTGCGTTGAATGAGGTAACCATCATCAACAAGTACCCATTACCTCGCATTGAAGACCTATTTGATCACATGAGAGGGGCTTGTGTATTCTCAAAAATCGATCTCAGGTCGGGATATCACCAACTGAAGATAAGGCCAACCGACATTCCCAAGACAACCTTCGTATCTCGGTACGGGTTGTATGAATACACCGTCATGCCGTCCGGGCTAACTAATGCCCCGGCGTACTTCATGTATCTCATGAACAAGGTATTCATGGAATATTTGCACAAATTTATGGTGGTTTTCATTGATGACATTCTCATCTTCTCCAAAGATGAAGAAGAATACGAGAAACATCTAAGACTGGTGTTGCAAAAGTTGAGAGAACACCAACTATATGCCAAGTTAAGCAAATGTGAGTTTTGGCTGAAGACATATAATCTCGGAAGGAGGAATCTCCGTGGATCCCGCCAAGATCGCGGATGTGCAGAAGTGGAAGACCCCTCAAAATGTCGGGGAGATTCGAAGCTTCTTAGGATTGGCTGGGTACTATCGACGATTCATTGAGGGCTTCTCCAAGATCTCAAGATCCCTCATCAAATTGTTAGAGAAGGGAATCACATTCATGTGGACACCGGAGTGTGAGGCAAGTTTCCAAGAGCTGAAGAAAAGATTAACAACAACCCCAGTGCTAGTTATGCCACACATGTAGAAGAATTTTTTGGTATATTATGATGCTTCTGGACACGGGTTGGGATATGTTCTCATGCAAGAGGGGCATGTCGTTGTCTATGCATCCCGACAGATTCGAAAACACGAAAAGAACTATCCTACGCATGACCTAGAGCTAGCCGAAGTGGTCCACGCATTGAAGCTTTAGAGGCATTACTTGATGGGAAAGAGGACAGAGATATACACAGATCATAAGAGCTTAAAGTACATTTTCACACAGCCAGACCTCAATCTCAGACAAAGGAGATGGTTAGAGCTAATCAACGACTTTGATGTGGGTATCAACTATCATCCTGGAAAAGCGAACGTCGTGGCAGATGCTTTAAGCCGGAAGGTGCATATCAACACGTTGAGCTTAGATGACACGCCCCACACAATTGAAGGAGGAAATTGCAAAACTCAATCTATGTCTGGTGAATAGTGGGGAGGCCATCGCTATGGAAGTGGACTCCACATTGGAGCAAGACATACGCAACGGTCAGAAGAATAACGAGAAAATACAAGAAATCAGAGAACTCATCAAAGAAAATAAAGCGCCTGAGTTTAGAGAAGATGAACAAGGAACGGTGTGGCATGGGAAAAGAATCTGTGTGCCTGAGGTAAAGGAGATCCGTGAGCTAATTCCGAGGGAGGCTCATGATTCCGACTACTCCATCCATCCTGTGAGTACGAAGATGTATCATGACCTCAAGAGAAGATATTGGTGGTATGACATGAAGCGGGATGTCGCGGAATATGTTGCCCTATTAACACATGTCAGTTGGTGAAAGCGGAACACCAACAACCCGCGGGACTGTTGCAACCACTTAAAGTGCCCGAATGGAAATGGTAAGAAATGGTATGGACTTCATAGTGGGACTGCCTAGGACCCAATCGGGATATGATTCGATATGGGTCATAATCGACAGGCTGACTAAGGTAGCTCATTTCATCCCCGTGAAAGAAAGCTACAGCGGATCCAAATTGGCAGAATTGTACATGTCAAGAATCGTGTGTTTTCATGGAGTGCCGAAGAAGATAGTGTCAGATCGAGGGACACAGTTCACCTCAAGGTTCTGGCAGAAGCTACATGAAACCATGGGGACTCATCTGAATTTTAGTTTTGCATACCACCCACAGACTGATAGGCAGACCGAAAGAACCAATCAGATCCTTGAGGATATGTTGAGAGCTTGTGCACTCAAGAACAATAGGAGTTGGGATAAGAACTTACTGTATGCGGAGTTCTCCTACAATAACAGCTATCAGGCTAGTATGAAGATGTCACCCTTTGAGGCGTTGTATGGGAGGAAGTGCAGAACTCCGTTGTTTTGGAACCAAAATAGGGAGAGCAAAGTGTTTGGGCCAGAGGTACTACAAGAAGCCAAGGCGAAAGTGAGGGAAGTCCGCGACAACTTGAGAATAGTCCAGACCCGACAGAAGAGCTATGCCGATATACGAAGAAGAGAGCTCACTTTCAACGTAGGGGACTATGTCTATCTCAAAGTGTCTCCTATCAGAGGACTTCGTCGATTCAAGGTGAAAGGGAAGTTATCACCTCGGTATATTGGACCTTTCCAGATTCTAGAGAGAAAAGGTGAAGTGGCATATCAGATAGAACTACCGACTCGCCTATCAGATGTGCACGATGTGTTCCATGTGTCACAACTCAAGAAATGCTTAAGAACACCCGAAGAGAGGTTACCCATGAATGAGGTGGACGTACGAGAAGACCATTCATATGCCGAACAGCCGGTCAAGATCCTGAAGACAATGGAACACATCACAAGGAATAAAAGAATCCGAATGTGCAAAGTACAGTGGAAGCACCACTCGGAAGCAGAAGCTACATGGGAGCGAGAAGATGAGCTCAAGGCACAGTTTCCGGATCTGTTTCCCTAGAGTCACCGATCTCGAGGGCGAGATTTCTTTTAAGGGGGTAGAGTTGTAACACCCCAAAATGTGGCAAAATATGAATTCAAATTTATTGGATGTGATGCATGTTGAAGGAAATTTCAAATTCAAACCAGAATTCAAATTTGAAGCAAAAACAGAAAAAGAAAAAGGGAAGGAAAAAACAAAAACGGCCACTGGCCGAAACCCACCTCAGCAGCCACAGTCGGCCCAGCAGCCCGCGGCCATTTCCCCCCCTCTCTCTCTGTCGTGTGGGGCCCGCCTGTCAGCGCCTTCTTCTTCAACCGTTCGCCCTTTTTCCCGCTCTGAGCAACCGCCGCGCGCCACCACGTCCGAAGTCGCCGCCTGCACCCACGATCTGCGGCCCCTTTCGGTGCGACACGAACTCCACTCGCCCCTGCTGCCCCCTCATCCATTTAAACGTAGAGGCTGCGCCCCCTTTCCTCCCTGTTCGACCCACTTTCATTCCCGGTGAGGACCAAGGCTCCCATCGCCGTTTTCTTACGACCTTCGCCGTTTTCTCTGATCTAACGCGTGTAGTGTTCTCTACCGCCGTCGGGGAGTCCTGCAGGTGAAGGAGACACCGTGTTCTGCGCTCTAGCAACAACTCCGGTGAGCACAGCTTTCCCCTCGGACCTCGTCGCCGACCGACTTTCAGGGCCTCCGAGCTCAAGAAAACCACCGAGGTGAGACCCCCTACTCCCCCTCCTCCGAATTGTGCAGAGAAAACAATAGTCTAGGGCCGGTAGACGAGATTTCGGAAAATTCCGTCGAGATCGCCGCCTCCCGCCGCCGTGCGCCGCCGGGCAGCGCCGCCCGCACCCGGCCAGGGCGACGTGGCCCTCTGCGGCCTGTCCATTTTAAATCGGGCGGATGAAAACAGAACCCTCGCGTACCCCTTCGCGATCTGATCTCGGCCCTTCATTTAAAATCCAACGGCCCACATCAGCCCTGTGTTATAAAGGCCTGAAATCTTGCGGGCTACCCCCTGGGGTTCTGAGGAAAAAGGATCTAGCCCCCGAAAACTTCTGATGTAGCCCCTGGACCCTCGGAAATTCATGTAAATGCATTTAAAAATCAGTTTTAGCCCCTGGACTTAATAAAAATTAGGAAAACCTCCCTGTTTTGCACACTTGAACCCCTGAAAATTTACAAAATGAGAAATGGGGCCCACTGCAGTGTGGATTTGCACATCAGCCCGTGAGGATTATCAATTTCAGGAATTTGAATATGTGAATAGGATCTAAATTCATATAAGTGATGCAAACTATTATGTAATGATAATTCAAATCCCTTTTGCACCTGGAAAAGGGTTAGAATAAATTGAGGACTGATTTTAGACTGAAATGAAATCTGACTAAGGGCTACTTACTTTTATTATTGCTGGAAATTCATTTTTAGGCTAGAAATAATTCTGAAAAATAGATAAAAACAAATATAAATTGATCCCATTAGAGAGGAAGTCAAAAGATATTTTGTTGGACATTTTAGATCAAATTATATTCTGTGTAGGTGACATGTCTTGCTATTTTAGTATTAAAGTTCACTTTTAGGTATGGAAAATAAATCTGAAAATATAGGAAAATAGGTATACATAATTAGAAAATATCAAGTGAGGTCACCACACTTAAAACTTCAAGTTAAGAATAGTGTAGAAGGTCTGAAAATCCATTTGGAGTAGGAAATTATCTTTCATGCAACTTTTGTGGCTAAGAAGGGTATTATCTAATATAGAAAATTTGTTCAAATTGGAAATTCATGTATAGTGTGCACTTAGAAATCTGAATATTAAAGTTAGATAATATACATGTTTAAAAGTGCATGTATGCCTAGAATCAACATATCTAGGGTAAACACAAAACTTAAATAGGTGTATGACTTTCATATGTATGTATGTGTGGGTTGCATGAGTGGAAATATGGACTATTGTTTATGGAATGTGCTTTCTTTTATTATGTGTATGATGGCATGATTAGAACCAGCCCTAGAGCAGGTTCTCACCTTTCAAGATCAAGACCTTCCATTCCCGGAGCAGCAGGAAGAAGGCAAGTGTCCTTGACCACTTTGACCCTATACTAGGATGTATAGTTAGAATCTCATTGCATTGTCAATTGAAGTATGGAACCCATGCTAGGAAGTTTTCCTAGATTTTTATTATCTTGCTTCCTTGTAGTCTGGGTTGGGAGTTATTTTATTATGTCATTCATTATAATACTCATGCTTAGCCATGCTTAGAATGGGATATGAGATCATCACATTGATTAATTTACCCTTGAATAGAATATTATGAATTATATAGAGGTAGGGATCTAGGCAAGTTGGATGCTTTGATTGGTGTTGTGTGCATGAGACACGGGTTTGTGTTTAGTGCCTGCCTGGATTCTAAAGACCGGTTCATGGAGTATGTAACCTGGCTTTACCGTGCCAACCACATGCTGAGATGGGGTAACTTGGTCAATTAATTAGGTGCATCCCCGTCGTAGTATGGGTGTTTGGATGGTGCGGGGAATAGGTGTCAGCTGAACTGCCATATGAACCGTAAGGCTCAAGAGGGGGCCACTGCAGCGGGGTTGGAGCCTCTTGGATCCTGTTAGGGGTGAAACCTCAGTGGGCCCACACTCATCGGGAATCCCTTTATAAAGGCCTCGTAGTGATCTCCTTCCTACACATCTCGGAAGTGCGAACGTGGTTCGCGGCCACTGGCAAAATGAAGGTTTTTCTAGTCCACCCGGCAACGGGGGATGAAATCACTACATGTGGGTATAGTGGTGCAAACTCCGCAGAGTCAAAACTGTTATGACAGCCGTGCTCACGGTCAAGAGCGGATTAGACTTATTCATGATTAGAGGATGATGAATTGGAAAGTTAGGATGTTAAGCGGGGAGCTTAACATTGGAAATGATGTTATGGTTACATGATATTGATGATGGGTTAGGGGATTGGGACCATTTCACTTATGTAAGCTAAGGTATAGGGTGTTAATTGCGTAATGCTTTAACCATGAGTTCAACCTCTCCTTGTTCTAGCCATGCATGAAATAACTTTCTTGCTGAACCCACAGTACTCAAGCTTGCTTTTCTGTTGGTTTTAAATTGCTGCTCAGGCCAAGGGAATAACGTGGCGTACAATGACCAAAACTTCGGGTCCGAAGAAGGATTTTAGATTTACGGAGTCCCCGGGCAACGTCTGTGATGGAGCCCTCAAGACTTATCTTTCGGTGTTGGTTTATTTATATATTGTGAACATATTATCGTCTATCGTGACGTTATGTAAGACTTATTTATATTCGAACATTTAGCTTATAATATAATGCTACTTCACTTTTTGTCATCAAATATATAAGAAAATGATACTGACATAAATGTAATAGTCACCTGGTCGTTCTTAAAAAACCGGATGTAACACTAGACGCGGCGAGCGGTGGTCGGCTCGACCTCTGACGAGCTTGTCCCCGCGAGCCGTGGGCCGTGGTACGAAATGGCGCAAATATTGACATCGAACCTCACCTTGGCTTAGTAGACCATTGGAAATTATCCAAATCTCCGTGAAATCGTTTGCGGAAGAAGATTCAACCAATGCCCATGGCCGACGACAACGGTGAGGTCGGAAACTTCGAAGTGACGATGAGATTCATAGTGCAATCAGAGCCACATTGGAGTTATAACTCGATGCCAACACCTTGAGGTATGTTACGCGCATTTGCATGGAAAACTCCCTTACCAAGCAGGCAAGCACTGAGAATTTCAGGGTAGATTGAAGATTGGTCCGGCCGCCGTGCTTGGAAAATGTCTGGGAAATTTCAGGGTAGGCTCGCGGGAAAAGGGTTGTGGCTAGGTGGACTGCTCACTGGGTCTTTTGCGCACCCATTTCGTCCCAATGCTCGACTATGATGGGTGGAAGCGGGGATGTAGAAGACGAGCGACAAGCTATTAGAGAAAGGAACCGGGTAAGTAGAAGACTGCCGGCTGCTCGCAGGCGCGCGTGAGAAATAATGAAGTAGAGCCTGCATGCAGAGCTAGGTGGCAGCGCCATGGCTACTCGCTGCCAGCCGGGATAGTTGGCCGCATGCGCGGTCGGCCTGGACTTAAATCCTATGCAGCCACTGGAAACGCAGTGAAAACGCAGCAGGATTCACGGACATGTGGGGCCACGCGCCTGCCGGAGCTGGATCTACATGTAAGTTACTGCTAATGGATATTCAGTACTGTAAATATATGCACTCTGTATTAGGGATGATAATTGATCGAGTTCGTATCTGGTGGAGAGAAAACCTACTCGAAACAAAAGAGATTGAGGTGAAATTTGAGACCCGCAATTGCGGGTGAGACGAGTTTCGGTGTACGTCTGGTGACTTCTTCATTAACATACTACAACTTAATAAACAAAACGAAAATCAATTGTTTTGAATGAGAATGCAACAAAAAATATTAAATCGCTTATAGAGAATGTACATATAGATTTTGATAAGCAAGATGGAAAAAATTATAAAAAATCTAAATTTAATTTTAGAGTTACAGACATAAGTTATTTCAGGTACCCATTAGGTATCCGCTGGTGAAAAATAAAATCCACACCTACACCCGCAACAAGTTGGGTCGGGTGTGGGTTAGACTCCCGGGTGAAAAATCCCACACATGTTCGCACTCGTAAGGTATCTGGACCTAGGGATGAAAACGGTCACATAAAAGGCTAAACCGTTTCATATTCATATTAAAATTTCGGAATCAGAGTCGAAAACGGATTCGGTATCATATATGTTGGATATAACGGAAACGAATCCATCGGATCGAAAACACGTAGATATCGGACGGATTCGAAAATTTATTTGGAAACAAATATTTCCACATATCATGTCACATTAGAGCTTAATATCAAAATAGGATATTAAATAATAGATGGTCAAATATATATAAATCGACACTTAATATTTATACATCATCACGACCACAAATAACACTTATAATTAAGATTTAAAAAAACTAATACGTAGTAGATAGTCTAAATATACACATTTAACATAATCATACATGACGCATAGTTCATACATCAAGTCAAAACATAGTCCATGCACCATACATCAAGTCGACACGTAGTTCATACATCATATATTACACATAGTCAATACTTCATACATCAAGTCGACACATAGTACATACAACAAGTCCACATATAATGCATAGTTTATCAATCAAATTCACACATAGTTCATACACATAGTGATAGTTCATACATCAAATTCATACATAGTTGGTGTTGGACGTCTCTTTTGAGGGCAACATTTCTTACTATCTATAAATATTTGATCAGCCTCTAATATTTCTGAATAAATACTTCAAATCATGTGGTTTTACTATTTGGAAATTTAGACAAAAATCAATAAATTAGTATACTTATGGAGATGGCAACTGATAAATCTTTGAAATTTCCTAAGAGCTTATAAGGCGTAGAGGGCAGCCAGCGGGTGGGCGCCAGCTGCTGAGGCTGTCCGCACTGAGGTGATCCAGTGCGGGTACCCCCGCGTAGTGGGTAAAAGACAGCATGGCCCCGCCTCCCCGCTGAGGCGGGCACCAGCATGAGCCACGTACCCTTGGCCCCATGGTCAGCCCTGGGGCTGCCACGTGCACATGAGCTCTAGAGCTGACACGTGTCCTGGGCTCCGGCCTGAGCCTCAACGCTGAAGTAAGATCTAGGGAGGACACGTGTCCCCTTGACTCCGAGCCGCCTCCCTGCTGGGGACAGCTCCGGAGCATACACGTGCCCCGGTCTCCGGCCCGAGCCTCCCCACTGAGGTGAGGTACGAGACTGCCACGTGTCCCCTTGCTCCGAGCCGCCTCTCCGCTGGGGACAGCTCCGGAGCAGACACGTGCCCCGGGCTCTAGCCCGAGCTTCCCTGCTGAGGTGAGGTTCGGGGCTGCCACGTGTCCCTTGGCTCCGAGCCGCCTCCCCGCTGAGGACAGCTCCGGAGCAGGCACGTGCCCTGGGCTCCGGCCCGAGCCTCCCCGCAGAGGTGAGGTCCGGAGCTGCCACGTGTCCCCTGGTACCAAGCCCGTCGACAAGGGCTTCAGAGCCGCCACGTGCCCCACGATTTGTCGTGGGCCGTGGGTTAATGAAGTCAAGAAGGAAGTGTGCCGTCAGGCTTAACATTCATGGCTCGCGTCTTCCCCAGAATCATGGCGCACAGTACACGCCTCCGTCTCTTGTCTGTTCGCCATTACAGTGACAAGATAGGATGGTAAGGCGTGACAGTAGTATAGTGCCGCCCAACGGGACGAAGCCGCCCAAGTAGGGCGAGAAGACGCGGCGACAATACGGCGTCTTCATCATCACCTGATATGCGGTCTGGGGCGCTCAGCGCGCCGGGCGGCGGGACTTAACTCTCTCGCTGTCCACTCTACTTAGAAGATGAAGCCCTAGATTATGTATAGGGTTTACTTAGCTCTGAGGCCACCTGTCGGGCCCTAGGCCTCATTTTAACCACCCCAGCCTTGAACTATAAAAGGACCGGGGTGACCATCCAGTAGAGGCCCCCGACTCTGCATCCATGAACACACAAGCACCCACACTCAAGCAATAGAACAAGCACACCTGTGGACGTAGGGTATTACGCTCCGGCGGACCAAACCACGTAAATATCTATGTTCGTCAGCTCCCTCGAGCCCAGTTTGCATAGGTCGCCAAGCCCCCTTCGGAAAAAAGAACCTCACGAGATGCTTCTGAGCAGGCCGAGAGGAGTGTCACAGCTCACACTCCGACATTTGGTGCACCAGGAAGGGGGCCTTTTCGCGCTCTTCACGGGACCATGGTGAACATCACTTCTCATGGCGAGCCTTCTCGCCCACTTCACCGTTGTCTCCAGGCGGGAGACGACGAAGCTACCTCCCGCTCCAGGGCAGGGAGGTATGGCCAGGCCGGTGGTCAGACGACCGGCGTGCCACCGGCGCCCTCAGTGCCCAAATCCGGCCAAACCGACGACTAAAACACGGGAGCCATTGAGGTGCCCAGGTCAGGACGGGCCAGCAACTGCACGGACGGTGCGCCATCGGTGCTCACACCACCAGGGGGCACTTTGTCTCGACCACCCTCTTCTCCGGCAGTGGCGACAACACCGCCACGGCCGAGCCCGGAGAGTGTGCTGGCTGCAGCACGCGCTCTGCTCCACAACCCTCCAGGTGAGGGTGCCACCCCCGAGGCGGTAGAGCAGTGGTGGCATGACGTCGACCATCTCATCGTTGCTGCCATGAACTTTCCTGCTTACAACAGACAACTGGTTGAACCTTCGCTGGCCTAGTCGCGTACGCCGACGGTGGCCCGTAGGGTGGCAGCCCCACGCGTGACGGCCACGCCCGACCTCAGGGTCGAGTTGAACCGTCGCCTCACAAGCGAGGATGGTCGCACCACCATCGAGCAACGCCGTGAGAGGCGTCGCAACCTCGAAGGAGGGTACCGCTCTCCGAGCGCCGTACCGGTGGGCCGCGCTCCGCCTACCCCTACCTCTCCGGGGGCAGTAGGAGGTTGCATGGCGCTCACCCCGCATCTTCGTATGGTTGTCTAGCCACCCAAGTTCCGGCCACACCTGCTGGAAAAATACGACGGGACAGCCAATCCCGCCGAGTTCCTGCAGATCTACTCTAGCTCCATCCTAGCTGCAGGAGGGGATGAGGCCATCATGGCTAATTACTTCCCCGTGGTCCTGACCGGCAAAACCCGGTCATGTCTTATGGACCATCCCCCAGGATCCATCACGTCCTGGGAAGAGTTGTGTTGGAGATTCACGACCAACCTCGAGAGTTCCTAAACGCGCCCCGACACCGATCCTGACCTCCATGCCGTGCGTCACCGTGATGGGGAGTCGCCGTGGTCCTTCGTACATCGGTTCTCCCAGGTCAGAAATACCATCCCTCGCATATCCAATGCCTACGTTGTCATCGCCTTCCGGCAAGGTGTACGCGACAAGAAGATGCTCGAGAAGTTAGCCACGCACGACGTGCAAGACGTCTCCGAGCTCTTTAGCCTAGCCGAAAAATGTGCCAGGCGGAGGAAGGCCAAGACTGGCCCTCGCGACCTGCCTTTACGGTGGGGAGTGCCGGAGAGGTTGCTGCATCGCGCAACGGCAAGAAGAACAAGACCGGAGGTAGGAATAAGCCTCTGGCCGGGGCACCCACAGTAGCTCTAGTAGATGCCAGTGGGGGCCGAGTCCCGCGCCTAGACAAGCGCCCGCAACCGTCGTCTGCTGGAGACGACGGCCAGTGGTGCCTGGTACACAACACCGGCTTCCATGGCGCTAACGATTGCCGCGAGATCAAGAAGCTCGCGGAACGCTTTCGTGAGCTGCAACAGCAGCGGCCGCGCCGAGACGGTGCACCCTCCCACCAGCGGGAGGGCAAACAAAAGGCCAAACCTGAGGCCGACGCTGAGCAGGGTATGGGGTATCAAGACGCCAAGAGGGCTTTGAAAGCCGTCTATGACCACTCCGACTCCGACTCTAGCGATGACAAAGAGCGACGCAAGACACTCCACGCCTAACAAGGCACCCCCCACCGTTGTGCGACAAGGGAAATGCCCTCTTACACTGGTGTAGGGGGTCGAGGTCGTCCTCCCTCCAGAACACACCAAGGGCTCACCTGACGTCCGGGCATATGACGAAGCCACGCAAGACCAGCTTCTGCGTGAAGAAATTGACCTCGTCGACGAGGCAATGGGGTTAGAGGCTGCTTGAAATGCGCTACACCGCGAAACGCTCTGGCAGTGGTATGCGCAGAGTAGACAGCCCAAGGTAGGACCACTTGGTGCCTTGGCTAATACTTTCTCAAGGGGGGGGGGGGGTGACAAACCCTCCCCCCAGCTGGGAGGGTCCCTTCCGACTAGTACAAGCATGCCGCTCCAGTTGTGCCCGACTAGCCGCAGGGGATGGGTATCTCTACCCAGACAACAGGGCATAGAACACCTCTGTAATTTTACCCTTAGCACAGTTGTAGGGTGTTTCTTTCTCTTTCTTGTAAGGGTGTCATAGTGTCTAGGAACAGCGTTTAGAACAGCTAAGTCCTAGAGGGGTCCAGCTACTCTTGTCATCCGGGACGGGTCGCTGCCTTCTTACACGACCTATTTCCTCCTATCACTTGAAGGAAGACAGAAATAAGAAAAAATTATCCTACCCTACGTACCTTATTTACACTTTGTGCTTTCTCGAGCATATCAACTGTAAATGGCGTGTCCGGAGCCTGTCCTACACACTTGTCCTAGGTCCCGTGCTACTTGAAAGTCTCCTCGCTGAAAGGTTAACGCTCAAGGGAGGTCCAGGGTGTGTAGCCTACTATGCCTTGTTCCGTACTCGTAGCATGCACATCCCGCCACCCCTGCACTACAACTGAGTACTTGGGGGCCAGAAAGAGCACGCCTACTGACAAGAGAAGTAACCGGACCCCGAACATTGCCCCAATATTTTTCGTATGGCCAGGCACTTTTCCTTGTGTCCAGCCGTAGCAAGAGATGTGCTATCCTTGTGCTGGCGGGTCAGCTTGAAGTAACTGTGGTGTACCCGTGGGTCCTGCAGTTGTCTCGTTGTTTGATGGCCTTATGGCGCCGAGTGGTCCCTCCCCTGAAAAGCTTACGCCAGCGGGAGGTCCAGGGGCGTAGCCTGCTATGCCTCGTTCCGTACCCTTAGCGTGCGTACCCTACCTCTCCAGCGCTACAGCTCAGTATCGGGGAGCCAGACGGCTCATTCCCCTGAGAAAAGTCTTAACTGTAACATAGGGATCTTTAGTTGTCTCACTGCCTGTGGGCCCTATGGCATCTAACGATCCTCCCCCGAAAAGCTTACGCTAGAGGAAGGTCCAGGGAAGTAGCCTCTTATGTCTGGTTCTGTACCCTTAGCATGCGTACCCTACCTCTCCAGCGCTACAGCTCGATACCGGGGAACCGGATGGCTCATACCCCTGGCAAGGCTTTAACCATAACCCGGACGACCCACATCGAATTACCCAAGTCCCGCAGCTTAACTAAGGACCGTAAGCCGCAGCAAAGCTACCAAGCAAGGAAGCGTGACCAGACAGCACGACTACTCCATTTTTCTGCCATGATTGCGGGTCCGCACAGGTCCTTGGCAATTTGGACCTCCTAAGGGGCCCGATGCTGGCGTCCTGCCTCATCCAGTGGCAGGTGTGCCCCAACTCAAGGGCCACACCTACCAGGGGGCCCAGGTGGGTAACTCCACGGGAACATCCGGCGGTTCCCAAGAAAAGTGGTGCGGTGGAGCTATGGCGGGTGACCCAAAGGTTGCCACAGTGAACGCCCCGAGGCAACCCCTCGAGCACGTTGCCATGGCCCACCAATCAGGAGCGGGCACACGTGAACTACGCCGATGACGTGCTGCCGCTTCGGCAAGCGAATACGCCCACTACGCTAGTGACGTGCAACCTTTTTGTCTCCTAGGTACAACCACTCGTCCACTACGCGATAATATCGCCACCACTTCGGTTTTCAAAGCACAGGTTCAAAACCACCATGTGGGAGAGATGGGGGCCTCACCTACGGGCTCACTGCCTCCCCCGGGATTGGCCTGGGGGCCACTATCGGTATCGTGCAGATCGAATAACCCTACGTAGTGGGTAAAAGACATCCTGGGCCCCGCCTCCCAGGTGAGGCGGGCCCTAGCGTGAGCCGCATACCCTTGGCTCCATGGTCAGCCCAGGGGCTGCCACGTGCACATGAGCTCCGGAGCTGACACGTGCCATGGGTTCTAGCCCGAGCCTCCCCGCTGAGGTGAGGTCCGAGGATGACACGTGTCCCCTTGACTCCAAGCCGCCTCCCCACTGGGGACAGCTCCGGAGCAGACACGTACCCCGGGCTCTGGCCCGAGCTCCCCGCTGAGGTGAGGTCTAGGGCTGCCACGTGTCCCCTGGCTCCGAGCCGCCTCCCCACTGGGGACAGCTCCAGAGCAGACACGTGCCCCGGGCTCCGGCCCGAGCCTTCCCGCTGAGGTGAGGTCCGTGGCTGCCACGTGTCCCTTTGCTCCGAGCCGCCTCCCCGGTGAGGATAGCTCCGGAGCAGACCCGTGCCCCGGGCTCCGACCCAAGCCTCCCAGCTGAGGTGAGGTCCGGAGCTGCCATGTGTCCCCTGGTACCAAGCCCGTCGATAAGGTCTCCAGAGCCGCCACGTGCCCCATGATCCATCGTGGGCCATGGGTTGACGAAGTCAAGAAGGAAGTGTGCTGTCAAGCTTCGCATTCAAGGCTCGCGCCTTCCCCAGAAACATGGCGCACAGCACACGCCTCCGTCCCTTGCCCATTCACCATTACGGTGACAAACAAGACGACAAGGCGTGAAAGCAGTACAGTGTCGCCCAACGGCATGAAGCCGCCCAAGCAGGGAAAGAAGACGTGGCGACAAGACGGTGTCTTCATCATCACCGGACGCGCAGTCAGGGGCGCTCAACGCACCGGGCGATGGGACTTAACTCTCCCTCTGTCAACTCTACTCAGAGGATGAAGCCCTAGATTGCGTATAAGGTTTACTTAGCTCTAGGACCACCTTTCGTGCTCCATGCCTCATTGTAACTACCTTAGCCTTTAACTATAAAAGGACCGGGGTGACCATCCGATAGAGCCCCCTGACTTCGCATCCCTGAACACACAAGCACCCACGCTCAAGCAATAGAACAAGCACACCCGTGGACGTAGTGTATTACGCTCCGGCGGCCCAAACCACATAAATCTTTGTGTTCGTCCGCTCCCTCGAGATGAGGTCGCGTAGGGCGCCAAGCCCCCTTCAGAGAAAAAGAACCTCGCGGGATGCTTCTGAGCAGGCCGGGAGGAGTGTCGCATCTCACACTCTGACAGTGGGGATGAAGGCAGCAAGGGCGATGGTGATGAAGGATGGAGAAGCTTCAGGAGAGAGTGGAGAATCGAGAGAATAGGGGAAAGGCAGAGGAAAGAAATACAAAAGAAATAAAGAGGGAGGAACAAAAGGAATGAAATGGAATGAAAAGAAATAAAGAGGGAGGAAAAAAGAAAGAAATAAAGAGGGAGGAAAAAGGAATGAAATAAAGGATGGAAATAAATATTAAATAATTGATGGTAGTTGATATAGAGTAGAATTTTAGAGTACGACTAGTGCGGCACTACGTGCTAGGAAACGAAGAATATTTTAAAGTGTGCTGAAAAGAGGGAAGAATATACCTTCGAAGTAGATTTTTAGAGTGCATGAGTGGGGATAGCATGTGAAGGGTCAGTTGCCCTGTGACCTCTCTTTCACACCTGAACATCGCTCAACCGTACATCGAGCTCGTTTTCCTGTAAGTATGAGTCAGTAGCATAAATATAATATAAATATAGTTACGTAGGTATTTTCCTTACCATTTGTCTGGCCAGATGCAGATGTCCATCCGGACCATACGTATGGCCTTTAGTAGAGCCTCTGCACTGTCGGACCCTCTTGGACTTTACGACAAAGTCCTCGCCGGACCACAGCCGACAGAGGGCCCGGTAAGCCTCCGGACAGTAGTCCAACCAAGAAATATCCACCTGCATGCATTTAGTAATTGATTGAAATAATGTTGACATTACAAATAAGAGTCATATTTAAAAAACTACTAGTTTACCTCCGCGTACTGCTTCTCCGTCAAGTACCTGTTGGAGCCGTCTCTGAACGCCGCAAGCTCCTACCCTTGATGCCTCTTCAAGTAATCGTTTGTTTCTTAAATCCAGGCATAAGAGATCGCATGCGTAACAAGCTTCCTGGCATTCTTGTTGAAGAAGGATCTCGCGTGCTCGGCATCGGCTGGATCTACATACTTACCCAGTAGTCAGCACACACTGCACCCTGAGCAGTTCCGTACGTCAGATCAGTAGCACGAGCATAATCATCCCTTCACTTGGCAGGGATACACTCGTCATCACTGCCAGGGACCTCACCAAGGTAGTACAAACGCACGAGGTTCTCTAAGACAGTATTGACCTGTCTCTGACGTCCTCTACCCTCGGAGGTAGTGTACTCCTATCCACTGCAAGAACAATTGTGCATGAAAGAGTTTTAGCACTAAGTAATTTTCCAAAGCTACAATGTAAGGGCTTCTTACCTATTGCCAACAAGGCGGATAGCCGGCAGAGTTGCTTCTTCTCTAAGAATTAGAGGAGGAGCCACATAATGACTTCTCCTAGTCCATTGCCTTCTCTGCGCCTTCATGTCCTCGGACGACACGGAAGCAGGGTGGTCCACCGACCCGAAAGGGTGGTCAGCCGACTGTGGCTTAGGAGGTGCCTCGACCTCGACTCATCCTCTGACTCTGAGTCACCCTGCAATATTATAATAGTTTTGAGAAATATAAATAGATTAAATAATAATGTCAAAGAATACGATTTATAAGTCAAATTACATCAGTCCGCTAATAGGCAACAGGTCTGCCTGACAGCTCCGAGAGCACGTGTCTCAACAACTGAGACCGTCTACTCTCTCTAGAGCTACTACCCTGAAAAAGGGTGTTCGTCACGTCCCGTGTGTGAGCCATCATGCTTGCACTGCTGAGAAACCTCTTCACGGTTCTCTTGATCTCCTTACCCATGTCTGACGACATCCTATTTCAATAATGCATTGATAAGTATAATTATTATAAAATATACAACATAAAAAACAAAGAAAATATTATTGGTATTCATTTCAAAAGTCATCAGAATCTCTCTCATTTACTCTACTCCTTAAACAAGACCATCGAACTGTTTTAGTGACTGGTTTCAGTTTGCGCTTCTCACGAGTCTATACATCATCGACGTCTCCAACTAAGTCATCAAGCTCTTGAACAGGCTCAACGATAAATGAGGTTGGAATATCTTCTTCTTGGTAAACATCATCGAAGTCACCAACGGACGTCAGAGTATCATGGTACCCAACATCGTCTGGGGTATATAACCATTCACGAGGATTGACCTTGTGTACGGCCCACCAAGCACTCATCTTCTTGCATGGATAAGGTAGATAATACACTTGCTCAACTTGGTCTACAAAGATAAAAGAGTCTTACTCTCGCAGCCTATCGTGTGTTTCACTTCAACCATGCCAAATTGGTTTTCACGGGTTCCATGATGGTTATCAAACCAGTCATAATAAATAAACTACTTTAAGTTCCTTATTACTGGCAAAGTTAAATTCGAGGAATTTGTTAATGATCCCATAGTAATTAGCTTCCGGTCCATGAACATTGATTGCTCTCGTCACAACTTCGGTATTAGTTTTTGCCGCAAGAGGGCGAAGAGCTTCAAATTGAGTCGAACGGAATCGGAAACCATTGACGTCCTACCGGTCATAGATTCTAACTTTAAATATTCTGTAAGATAGTTGTCACAAGTGTTGATTGGCATCATCATATTTTACACACCGTCAATAATATAAAATTATAAGAATATTTTTTACATACTACTATATAATTCAGGGTAGAGAAATGACAAGAAAATATTACTTGGTCTCAAAACTAAGATAGAAAATTAGGCCCTCCATTAATTCTATCTCGTCGCATCGTTTCTATCTGCTTGCTCATAGGTTGATGTCTAAGTGTCCAATTATGCTTATAAAACGCGCTGTCCGAAAAACAAGAATATTAGCATTGAGGTATAGTAAAGAATGCTAAGTAGTATAGATATAGAACAAATACTTATATGAAATATTTGTTCATCTCATCTATATTAGCATACATGTACAATAAAGCAACCTTTCTTTCTTCCGTGGTACAATTTTAGCCCGTGCTACTACCAACTGTGGTGGCCCAGAATCCGCTCATCCAGTATCGCAGAGGGTGGTGCCGCACGATGCGACACCTGACAGCACACATTATAAGGATACATTGTATTACATCGAAAACCAACTGAAATGTATAAAGTAGTACACTACTCAGTTACAAACTAGTGTTTATATTACACAGCGAAAGTTAAATTTGTACAACCCACCCCGCCTATCTAGCAAAAGTCGGTTGCCCAGCCCTAGGGCAACTCACACTAGCTGCACTCCTCGGCTTAGCGCAGCGTGTACGCCTCCCACTCAGCCATGGTCCCCGATGGAGTGTAACCCTCGCCGGTGGACTCGTAACCCGAGTCTGTGGGTGGCTCCTCACCTGAAAAACACTTAAGCAGCAACCATGAGCACAATGGCTCAACAAGACTTAACCGACTCACCTAGGCATGAAACTCTACATGTAGTGTACAACGATCATGGGATAATAAGTTTCAGCAAATGGACACGCCTACAAGTTCATCCTTAGTTCATATTTTAGCCACAAGTTAACAGTTCATGAATATGAAATTTAGTAAGCAATATATGGTGGCACACATGTAGCAATACAATTATAGCATAACAGCAATCAGCACATTTCATATATTAGCCTACGTCATGACTTAGTGAACAAGCGGTACTCGTCACCGTGAGGGATGGTGAATCGACTCGGTATACACCTGCAGGGACACCCAAAAAGCAAGTCATGTACGCCCACCCGTGGAGCTGCACAGCACGCTCACTCGATGCCGTACGGAACAACCTTTCACCCAACAGCCCAAACATCGAACCGGTCGCACCAAAATGAGCAGGAGGTTCCCTACACAGAGCATCTCTCTATACCCGTTAGCAGATTTTCACCTTGCTGCCCTCAGCCTACACCTATAAATCGGTGCGTTATGTCTCGACACCCGGAGGTACAGGTTACATCGGTTTATCGGGGCCCATATATCCGATATGCCTTCAGTACGTTCAATACTTGTTCAGCAGGGCTGCACACGGATCGGTCCTCAATCGACACAGACAGGGCTGCGCACACAAGACTTCCTCTTGCTGCGCCCTAGCCTCTACCTAGTCTCATTTTCATTACTAAAGTGATCTCACATCACTCGAACCAATCCCGTGTGTCCCAAGCCTAACTCGCGAGTAGATTCCAACTACTCGACTTGTACCGAAGTCCTATGAATCATTAAGCATCACCTGTCTACTCGAGGCCTTAGACACTACCCTCATCTTCTAGGAAAATTCTGGTTATGCATTTGGGTTTCATCCATCCTACACCTAATGCACATCCATACCTCATATCAAATATGTGAACAAAGCAAAACTTTATAAAAAGGGTAATGCAAACCGGGGCTTGCCTTGTTGCTGCTGGTCAGATGTTAAGGCTTCGTCCGGAAGGAGGAAGTCGAGCACTTCCGGAGTCTCCTCGCCTTCAGCGACTACACGTTAACGAGATACTACATGTCAATTCAAATGCAATGTTTAGAATTGAATAAGCAATTACTATAACTCTAGCTAGGCCTGGTTCCGAAATTTTTATGTTAACTTGGTAGGGTCCTAACCAGAGTACTGACCAAGTTTCATTTGAAACAAAGTTCGTTTGAGCCTTGTACAAATAAAAGCCTATTTGGTCAACATTAGAGCCTCTAAGGAATTCCAGGGGTTTTCATGGCTTCAACCATTACTTTCTGGAAACTAGAATTTAAGATGGTTCTAATGGAATTGGTTTCATGTAATTTGAAGAACTCTAGAGGAATTTATGCCCTAAACAAGATTTGAGAAAATCTGAAAAATGTTTCTGTACACTTTTCTATTTTCTCAGGGCAGTTCCCTTAATCACCTCATTAGGGGGACTAAATGAACTCGGATGGGTCTGAAATTTTCACTGTGACTCAAGGATTTTCCAATGAACCTCCCAGCCAAATTTCAGAATTTTTCATAAAGTAATTCTTAATATAAAATTCCCAACTGTTTAAACTTTAGGGAATTAATTCTGGAAAAATATTAGGTTTCATGAGCTGAAAATTGTTTTTATGGATAATACTCAAAGATATGAATCCAACAAAATTTTGTTCACTGAATTTGGACACTCCTAGCCAAAGTTATGAATTTCTAAATTTTGGGCTGATCTCTGAATTATTTTCCTAAAGAAAATCGTCTCCCGCGCTAAACCGGAGGCTGACAGCGGGGCCCGCCCGTTTAATTTAAACTAACCGCACGCTCGCACGCGACTAACACAGTGGCTGACACATGGGACCCACGCCTTTGTCTACCTCCCGACGCCGCCGCCCCGATGAGGCGGACCCGTCAACCGAGACAAGCCACTCGCCCGAGAATCGCATTGGGTGGTGCCGTGTTGTGCGGCAACCAACAGCACACATACAAGGAACAATGTATTACATAAAACAATAGCGGAAGCTTACAAGTTTTTCTCTGTAAATAATTTACATCAAGTAACTACAGCGAAAGTCTATATCAACTCACGTCGAATAACTAAAAGCACTCGAGATGAAGTCCAGCCCACGGACTCCTCTCGCTGGCAACACGAAGACAACAGCAGCGGCTGGGTTCTCCCTGGGTTAAATGACTCGGAAGTCTCCGAGTCTCACCGGACAACCTTCTTTTCAGCATCGTTGTTAACCTGCAAAACCACTTATATAACAAGCGTGAGCACATAGGCTCAGCAAGTCTGACCCGTTTCTCCTAAACAAGAAACTCTACATGCACGACGGTTACAATTGGGTCGGCTAGATTTGCATAAAGGACTCGCCTAAAGTTGATCCTTAACTTTCAGATTTTAAGCCTCATTGTGCAGACCTTGAGCCGAAAAGCATCGCAACTCCACAATCAAACAAGAAACGCTTTGTTGCGATGCTCCTTGCACAAAGTGAAAGTAAAGTTTAATGAGCCTATCTCTAATTCAATCATGGTTGCAATACAAGTTATAGCACAGCCTTATCAAGTTCAAAAGAATAACCAGTTCAGTTCTTACTACGTCAAGACGCAGTGGGCAAGTATGCTCATATGACCGCGAGCGACGGTGATTCGAATCAGTACACGCCCGGACTACACGACACGTACACCCGTACTCCGAGTTGCCGGCAGCAACCTCGACTGACGTTGTATGCGGCCACCTTTCCCAAGATCTTCCACATTGGACGCAGTCCAACTGCCCCGAGTACGCAAGCTCCCTCAAGGTACATACCCGCAGTGGTATGTTCTTGAGCGAGGTACCTCCTGCTACCCTGACGCCGAAAGCCTAAGGAAGTTGGAAAAGTTCCACTATGGATCTCCCAAGGTACATCGGTTTCCTGGGTCCCATATAGCCAGTATGCGCCCGGTACACAACTCAAACTTGTCCAACAGGGCCAAGCACGGACGGGCCTTAACCGACATGCTGCATCTAAACCTCCCTGCCCGGTCTCCATTTCTTATGTGTGAACTTTCCTCATCCTTTCTAATTCGAACCCGTTCCGAGTAAACCAGCCCTAAACTCGCGAGTAGCTTCCAACTACTCGACTTCTACCGGACCTTTCCTACTAACATTTAGCATAGCCGAATCCACTCGAGGGGGTGCTATTCTACCCTTTCTCTCTTAGGTATTTCTGGTCATGCAAGTGGGGTTTTCAATATCATCTAGACTTACTGCAATCAATGATGCAAAGCTATGATCTCTACAAATGAAAATGATTTATAAAACTGTTCAAATGCAAACTGGGGCTTGCCTGTTTTGCAGGTGACTAAGATTACAATCAGTTAGTGACGATCACTTGAAGCTTGATCACTTGTTTTCCTCCCTCCTTGATCTTCACTTCAAGTCCTTCTCACCTTCTTCACGTATATGCTACACGATATGATCATGCATATGTATTTAATTGAAAAGCTTTTGCTCATAAGATCTAATGACAGTTTTAAAACTGGAACTCTGTTTAAGAATTTAAAATGACACTGGTGCTAGTGATTTGGGTTGGGTTTAAACACCATGATCAAGTGTTGAGTGCTTTTCCCATTTAAGTGTTGATCACCTTAAGAGATCACACATGACAGTGGTGATCCATAGCTCTAATGGAGATGAGAATTTTCATGTGAGTTCTCTGTCACAAGAAAGTCCTCTGGACCAAAATTTAGCACTTTTCATGGAGTGGTTTATTCAGAATAATTCTCTAAGGGTTTAGTCAAAGATGAATTAATTCTGAGGTAACACCCATGTTCATGTCAAACTCAGTGAACCACAATTTCATTTATAGTTCATAGAGTCTACATGAATGTTCCTAGGATTTTTGGAGCTAAGAATTTCCCAGAACTGAATTTACAAGTTTTGGAAATTCTCTGAAAATGTTTCTGTATTCATTTGAATACAGGAATTTACAATCTGAATTACCCTGATTAATTCAACTCCAAATGAGCTGAAGTTTTTACAGGAGTCTAATAACACCCTAAAGAATAATCTGGCAAAATTTGAGGATTTTTGGATAAACCAAACTCCCTCTAAAATTCTTTTGCTGAAACGATTTAAAGAATTTTCCAGAATTAAATAAAGACTTTCATACAAATTGGGTTGCATATTTGGATAGACTTTGTCAATCTGAATCTAACCCAATTTGAATCACTAAATTTGGAGGTTCCTAGCAAAAGTTATGCTCTTCTAAAGTTTGGGGGAAAATCTGGAATTTGAATAAATTCGGGAAATGTTTAAACCTGACGGTGGGACCAAGGGGCACGTGTCAGTTGCTGAGGGAGTGCCACATGGGGTCACAGGGTCATTTCCCGTGCTGTTGCAAACGATCCCACGCCACAGAATATCCAGCCCGCTCCCCTGAGCCGCTGACAGGCGGGACCGGCGAGGTCGTCTTCAACCTCCCGCTCCCGCGTGACCCCGCCGCCGGGCTTGCCGGAGAAGCTCCGGAATCAGTCGTCCGGCTGCCTCTGTCGATGAAACTCGTCGCCAGCCCCTACCTCAACGTGAGGAACACGCTGATGGGGTTTTCTTGAGCTGGCAGGGCCCCCAAACTAGCCCGCGACGGCGCAACGGTTCGGACTAAGTCCAGCGACGTCGCCCCGACGCCCTAAGCCTTCTAGGCTTCGGTTTCCAAGCTCTAGAGCACCAGCGGACGCTATGGATCATCGACGTGGAAAGGAAATGGCTCGGAGATGGCTCTAACTTAGTGTTCACCGTGCACCCGCATCTTCCCGCCATAGCCGCCTTCGGAAAGCTTGAAATTGCACCGTGCACAGGGTGTTTCATGCGAGGCTTTGTGAAGAAGAAAGGTTGCTACACCAGTCTAGGTTCTGTGTGCGAAATTTGTAGAGCTCTAAATGAATATAAATTAAGAATTTCATGAATTCGTACCCGCGGTCAGTTTTCCCCGGCCGGAGAAGATTTCCGAAATTCGTCGTCCAGAGGCGAAGACAAGCTCTGTGCTTCGGGTGGAAGCTGCACGGAGCTCCTGCGCGTCCCAGGGCGGCCTTGCTTGGTCGTGACAAGCTCTGGAGGAGGCTGTCCACGGGAGCCGTGGATGGTGGTTTCTTCCGGCCGCCGCTGAAACTGAGTTATCTCAGTATGGAGAGCACGAACGCCCTTGGTGAGTGCACGAGGGGGTCGTGGGGACGATGGTGGTGTTGCTTGTCTGCTAAACCGAGGCTTCACACGCATGTTATGGCGGTGGCCGATCGAGCGGACAGCATCGGCCGCTGCGGCTGTTTCTCGCGCGAGGAAAAGAAACAGAGCGGTGCTGGTCTTCGGGAATGAGCGAAGAGGAGCACGGCAGAAGGTATAAGACGGTCGGGCGGCTTCTCCAGCGCGACGAAATCCAGCAGGAGGTGGAGGCGTCGGCTGATCGCGGTGTCGCCCGGTGCTGCGCCCGTCGGTGTCGGGTGCCGATTGAAGAAAGCAAACAGAGACCCAACACTGTGAGATCTTTTGCAATTTTCAGTTCACTCAATGACATGTGGGTCCCACATGTCAGTCCTCCTTATCCCCTCTAAAATATCTCCCCAATTTGAATATTGATGGAATTCAATTGTGGGAATTCAAATCTGGTATGCATTTGGATAATTGGGCAAGTTTCATCCAAATTCAAATGAGTGTTTGAATTCTTTGACATTTAAAGTCCATTTTGGAAAATGGGATGCAAATCATTTCCGTAAATCATGAAACTTTGCACACCCCCTAATTTGGACCCAAGGAATTCAAATATTAAACCTGATTTTTAATTTGGCTGTTGCAAATGAGATTTGTAGCACAACAGTTTGGAAATTCCTAGTGTTGCTCTAATTTGAATTTTATTTTGAACACATTGTTCCAAATCTGATTTTTGTTTTCTCACACATATGGGAACTTTCCATCCTTGTTTTAGACCCCTCTAAGGTTCCAAGTTCTCAAATAAACATTTGACTTGTGTGAAGAAAAACCCTCATGTGTGTCATCACATGTGGAAAAGTTTTAACAAGTCCCAAATTTCATACATATGAAACCAACTTTTGCAAATAAGTGTTACTTTGTATTCATGATTTTTGGGACCTTTACATTCCTCCCCCCTTAAAAGGAATCTCGTCCCGAGATTCAAAAGAAGAACAAGGTGGGAGGTAATTACAAGGTTTCTGACAAAAGCTCCGGATAGTTCTTGCGGATGTAATCTTCGGATTCCCACGTCGCCTCTTCTGGGGTATGATTACTCCAAAGGACTTTGTAAATTTCAAAGTCCGGTTCCGGGTGATCCGGGTCTTTTCGTCGATAATCTGTACAGGTTGCTCGACGTAGGTGAGATCTGGCTTCAACTCATCAATGTCTTCAGTGCGGATGGCAGCGGTAAACTTAAGACATTTCCGCAGCTGGGACACGTGGAATAATGTCGTGAATACCGGCAAGGCTTGCCGGTAGTTCCAGCCGGTAGGCTACAGTTCCGCACTTCTCCGTGATAGTAAATGGACCGATGAATCGGGGAGCAAGTTTCCCCTTGACACCGAACCGATGAATCCCCTTCATCGGAGACACATGAAGATACACGTGCTCTCTGACTTCGAAATGCAGCGGTCGACGTCTCTGGTCCGCGTAGCTCTTTTGACGATATTGGGCAGCTTTGAGGTTCTCTTGTATTATCCGAACTCTCTCTTCGGCTTCATTGACAAGATCAACTCCGAACGTTACTCGTTCACCGGATTTGCACCAATTCAATGGTGTACGGCACTTCCGATCGTATAGAGCTTCATATGGTGCCATTCTGATGCTCGTCTGATATCCGTTGTTGTACGAGAACTCCTCCAGCGGTAAGTGATCATCCCAGCTCTTACCGTGCTGGATGGCACACGCTCTCAGCATATCCTCTAGTATTTGATTCACCCTCTCAGTTTGTCCATCGGTTTGAGGGTGATACGCAGAGCTTCTAATCAACTTTGTCCCCAAGGATGCATGTAGCTGCTCCCAGAAATGGGCTACGAACAGCGATCCTCTATCTGACACAATGGTACGGGGAACTCCATGTAAGCACAAGATCCGTGCTATGTACAGCTCTGCATACTGCCTTGCATTATACCTAGTACGCACAGGGATGAAATGTGCTGATTTGGTTAATAGGTCCACGATTACCCAAATCGAATCATGGTTGTGGGAGGTCATCGGCAGCCCGACGATGAAATCCATACTCAAGTCTTCCCACTTCCATGCCGGTATTTGCAGTGGCTGCAACAGGCCTGACTTCTTCATATGGTCGGCCTTGACTCTTCGACACGTATCACACTCTGAAACGTACTTTGCGACTTCACGTTTCATACGTGTCCACCAAAACTTCTTCCGGAGATCTTGGTACATTTTATTACTGCCCGGATGAATGGAAAACTTGGACAAATGAGCTTCATCCAAAATTTTCTTCCGTAGTCCCATATCCCGGGGTACTACAATCCGGTCGTTGAACCACAAGGTACCTTCATCGTCCTTCCGGAAGCACTTCATTTCTCCGTTGTCTATCCTCCGCCGTATGTGAGACATACCCTTGTCTTTTCGTTGAGCTTCCATGATCTCCTCTCAGATAGTAGGAATGAGAGCGAGATTATAGAGAGCTCCATACGGTATGACACGGAGGCTTGGTTCTTCATCATCCATTTCAGCAATAGTTAGGTGATGGATGTGCGCCTTACGACTGAGCGCATCGGCGACCACATTCGCCTTTCCTGGATGATAATGAATCTCTAGTTCATAATCCTTAATGAGCTCTAGCCATCTTCATTGCCTCATGTTCAATTCTTTCTGAGTGAAGATGTACTTCAAGCTCTTGTGGTCGGTGTAGAGGTGTACAAGATTTTCGAGCAAGTAATGCCTCCACATCTTCAAAGCAAGGACCACGGCAGCTAACTCAAGATCATGAGTTGGATAATGCTGCTCGTGAGTTCTGAGTTGACGAGATCCATAAGCGACCACTCGTCTTTCTTGCATCAGCACGCAGCCAAGACCGATGCCAGATGCATCGCAATAAACGTCGAATGGCTTTGTCGTATCTGGCTGAGCAAGAACTGGGGCTGTTGTGAGATGCTTCACTAAAGTCTTGAAAGCTTGTTCACACGCAGCACCCCACACAAATCTGGTATTCTTCTTTAATAATTCTGTCATTGGTTTAGCAATCTTGGAAAAACTCGGAATAAACCTCCGGTAGTAACCCGCTAAACCGAGGAAGCTTCGGATTTCATGTACTGACTTTGGTGACTCCCATTTATGCACTTGGATAATCTTACTCGGATCTACAGCGATGCCCTCTGCTGAAATGATGTGTCCGAGAAAAGGTACTTGATTAATCCAGAATTCACACTTGCTGAATTTTGCATAGAGCTGATGATCTCGCAATCTTTGTAGCACAATATGCAGATGTTCAGCATGTTCTTCCTCTGACTTGGAGTACACCAAGATATCGTCGATGAAGACAACGACGAATTTATCCAACTCCGGCATGAACACTGAATTCATCAGGTACATAAAGTGTGCCGGGGCATTGGTCAAACCAAAAGACATAACGAGATACTCATACAGCCCGTATCTCGTTGAGAATGCCGTCTTCGGAATATCTTCTGCCCGGATTTTAATCTGGTGATATCCGGACCGAAGATCCATATTCGAAAATACCTTCGCACCCACTAATTGATCGAAGAGTATATCAATGCGAGGTAGTGGATACTTGTTCTTGATGGTAACGGCGTTCAAAGGACGATAATCAACACAAAGCCGTAGTGTTTCATCCTTCTTCTTGACAAACAACGCTGAACAACCCCAAGGTGACGAACTCGGTCGTATAAAGCCCTTGCTCATTAGGTCATTCAGCTGTGTCTTTAATTCTGCCAGTTCATTGGGTGCCATCTTGTACGGCCTTCGTGATATCGGTGTGGTTCCCGGTATAAGTTCAATCTTGAACTCAACGTCTCGTTCGGGCGGCATGCCCGGTAAATCCTCGGGAAATACATCCAGATACTCACGTACCACCAGAATGTCCTCTATCTTGACA
Organism: Neostapfia colusana; assembly: GCA_030760725.1. Classification (NCBI taxonomy): domain Eukaryota; kingdom Viridiplantae; phylum Streptophyta; class Magnoliopsida; order Poales; family Poaceae; genus Neostapfia; species Neostapfia colusana. Next base: position 65,844,351 of record JASWHV010000015.1, read on the forward strand.
ACTTCCGTATGGTTCACTGTTGCAATCTGCTGCTGTCAGGCGCCCAAAATTAATATATGAAGACCGTGCTGTGGGGAGTTGAGCTCAACGGTCCTGGAGCTCATGTTAAGAACCGCTCTGTGGTAATTCAACCATGCATCCCCAAAATGATGTCGATCTTCAGACCTTCAAGAATAATGAGGGTCGTAGGGTATATTTTACCCCCAAAACAAAGAGGTGCTCGGGAGACAACCTCACTTGCGGTACTTCTGTCCCCGGGCGAAGATATGAGGTATTGCCTCTTTGTATAAACTGTTTGGAGCTGATGTTGAGCCACAAAAGATTGGCTAATGAAGTTGTGTGTGGCACCGGAATCAAAGAGAACTAAAACCGGTAGCTGATTCAGAGAAAACATCCCTGCTAAAGCGGCTTCTCCTTCCGGAGCATCATCAATCACAGTATAGTGAATATTGCCCCGTATCTGCCCTCTTATCTGCAAATTGAGGTACGGATCATATTGTTGTAAATATGATGACCCGTAGCCTCGAATTCCCTCCGGACATTGCCTAGCATAATGGCCCGTACGCCCAGAAGTCAAACACGGATGCCTCTCCGGTTCTTCGTTGACTTGCGGTGGACTGCTAGGTACACATGGCTGCAGCGATGGAGCACAAACCACCGTCTGATGCTGCGGCTGTGGAGGTGGTGCAAGTTGTAGAACTTGACCAGTAATCAATCTCTGAGGAGTTGATCGTACAGGTGGCCTCCATCTTTCACTGGATGGCGTTTGATACACCAAACGGTACTTCTGAGGCACATAACTTGTGCTAGCCCGCTCGATCTCACTCATCTTTCTCTTCTCGGCTTACCACTCAAGTGTCGGCTTTTCTTGGATGAAAGCCGCATCGACCATGTCGGTGTAACTGCCGTTATTGTGTACGGCCAGCTTTTCCCGTAATATGGCACTCAGGCCATGGAAGAATAGGTCACACCGTGCCTCTTCTTTCGCCACATACTCGGGAGCATATTGGGCCAAAAGATTAAATCTTCTGACATACTCGAGGATACTCATGTCCCTTTGCTTCAAGCCCAAAAATTCCTCCCGCTTTGCCTTGACAATACCTAGTGGTATGTAACGAGTACGAAAGGCTTCACAAAACTCCTTCCATGTCACTTGATGGTCCTCCGGAATGATGGCAATATGATCCACCCACCAGTTTCTGGCGGCTCCATGGAGTTGTTGAGCGGCAAACTTTGTCTTCTGGTATTCATCACACTTGAATACTCCAAATTTTGACTCCATGACACGAAGCCATTGATCTGCTTCCACAGGTTCGGTGGCTTCAGTAAAAAATGGCGGTTGAGTCGCCAAGAAATCCAGATAAGCGTCCCGAGATGGAACGACTTGTTACGTATTCTGGAGTACGCCTTGCTGTACCAAAACTTGGAGTAAGCGTGTGTGTTCTTGCGTTGCTTCTTGGAGTAGCCTAGTGTTCTCTTGGTTAGACTCGACAACTCGAGTCATAAGATTCATCCATCCCGTGGATGGTGGTTCCAGCGGTGGAATAGAAGCATCACCGCCTCGATGAGAACTTCCGGCCCTACTCCTAGAGCGGTTACGAACCATACTGCAAAAATGTAGTTGCGAAGAGTTAAACAAGAACTCAGCAGTATGTGAGACTAATGAAAACATGAATATGTCAAAACTTTATGAAAGCAGTAACAAAATCCATGTTTACACAATTCCTTAGTAGGCATAGCTATCCAGTCCATCTGTACAGAACCGACCTTTATGCACATCCTCCAGATTTTGATCTAGGTAAGAGCATTTTCATAACTCGAGTTGAATACCAAAGTTAAAGTTAACTTCAGTATCTTTCCAACGAGTTCTCATATGCCCCAGATCATCTCCGGATTTAAAGTTATGATTTTCCAAAGTTGATAGAATTCCTGGATAAAATTTGCCAGCACCTCCCTTGTACGTGGCTGATTTTATCACAGTTGTATATGTCAATACAATAAGAACCTGAACAAACTTTGAACTACAACAATGTTGCACATTTCATAACCTATCCAATGGTGTATCATAGGCTTCTTAAGGGTTTCTCTACAGAAAGTTATGGCTTAAAAACAGAAAGGTCCAGCAAGGTTTTGTTGCTGTCCTGGTTCTGGACAGTTTACCTTCCTCTGAACTTTCTACCCATTTAGCATATGATTTGGCTCTGGAGGTCTACAAAGAATTTGTAGAGTACTCGAAAATCTCTCCAGAACTGTAGCATACACCTTAATTGGGTCAAGCTACTCAGAGTTATGCTCTGTTAGAGTCCAGCAAGAATTCCTGCTGAAAACAGAGCACTCTGTTTTTTTTGCAACCTTTGAAGCCTAGTCTTCCTCTCATTTGAATCTTAGCTCAAAATAAGAGTTCAGTAACTAATATTTTTTTAAAACTTCCATTTTTATTTGAAAGTTAGTTCATGAGTCATTTCTTCAAAGGAAAGGGGGTTATTATGTTTAGTACGGCGTCGATGCACCGTAAGAAGCATGTCGGTACTACGTAGCCTCACCAAAAGAAAATCCTACCCGGATTATACCGGCATACACGTATCTTAGGTGGCACTAAAACGGTCACTCGCAAACGTGTACTATTCGTACTACGGTTTCGGGGTTAATCCTGCAGAAGTCACACTCAATCGTCAGATCCGGCTGCACACCGAACCCGGTATCCATACAGTTCTTACACCCGTCCGTCATCACTCGCACAGGTGTTCTCAAGCCAAACACGCCTTGAGCTACGTGTTCACGTTACTAACCACGTGACAGGGTTTCCCAAATTGCACCACGCACGCCTGGGACAGACGTTGCTCGAGTACCCCCAAACGACATGAGTCGTAGAGGATACTAAAGCGAGTCGGGTTACCTGCCACCCGTGGGGCTCCACCCTTCAGCTTGTGCGCACTGGTGGACAGCGCTTACGTGCACCCCCCAAGACATAAATCGTCCCGAGATGCACGATTTTCCGAAATAACAAATAAGTTAGGTTGCCACCTTCATAATAAGCTAATAGTAATCCTTATGTGGGCCTAATACCGTATCCTCACCGTAACCTAAATTTTTGTCGTAATACCTTCCTTATTCCGTGTGCTATTACCAATGCGGCTCTGATACCAGCTGAGGCGGACCCGTCAACCGAGACAGGCCACTCGCCCGGGAATCGCATTGGGTGGTGCCGTGTTGTGCGGCAACCAACAGCACACATACAAGGAACAATGTATTACATAAAACAATAGCGAAAGCTTACAAGTTTTTCTCTTTAAATACTTTACATCAAGTAACTACAGCGGAAGTCTATATCAACTCACGTCGAATAACTAAAAGCACTCGAGATGAAGTCCAGCCCGCGGACTCCTCTCGCTAGCAACACGAAGACAACAGCAGCGGCTAGGTTCTCCCTGGTTTAAATGACTCGGAAGTCTCCGAGTCTCACCGGACAACCTTCTTTTCAGCATCGTTGTTAACCTGCAAAACCACTTATATAACAAGCGTGAGCACATAGGCTCAGCAAGTCTGACCCGTCTCTCCTAAACAAGAAACTCTACATGCACGACGGTTACAATTGGGTCGGCTAGATTTGCATAAAGGACTCGCCTAAAGTTGATCCTTAACTTTCAGATTTTAAGCCTCATTGTGCAGACCTTGAGCCGAAAAGCATCGCAACTCCACAATCAAACAAGAAACGCTTTGTTGCGATGCTCCTTGCACAAAGTGAAAGTAAAGTTTAATGAGCCTATCTCTAATTCAATCATGGTTGCAATACAAGTTATAGCACAGCCTTATCAAGTTCAAAAGAATAACCAGTTCAGTTCTTACTACGTCAAGACGCAGTGGGCAAGTATACTCATATGACCGCGAGCGACGGTGATTCGAATCAGTACACGCCCGGACTACACGACACGTACACCCGTACTTCGAGTTGCCGGCACCAACCTCGACTGACGTTGTACGCGGCCACCTTTCCCAAGATCTTCCACATTGGACGCAGTCCAACTGCCCCGAGTACGCAAGCTCCCTCAAGGTACATACCCGCAGTGGTATGTTCTTGAGCGAGGTACCTCCTGCTACCCTGACGCCGAAAGCCTAAGGCAGTTGGAAAAGTTCCACTATGGATCTCTCAAGGTACATCGGTTTCCTGGGTCCAATATAGCCAGTATGCGCCCGGTACACAACTCAAACTTGTCCAACAGGGCCAAGCACGGACGGGCCTTAACCGACATGCTGCATCTAAACCTCCCTGCCCGGTCTCCATTTCTTATGTGTGAACTTTCCTCATCCTTTCTAATTCGAACCCGTTCCGAGTAAACCAGCCCTAAACTCGCGAGTAGCTTCCAACTACTCGACTTCTACCGGACCTTTCCTACTAACATTTAGCGTAGCCGAATCCACTCGAGGGGGTGCTATTCTACCCTTTCTCTCTTAGGTATTTCTGGTCATGCAAGTGGGGTTTTCAATATCATCTAGACTTACTGCAATCAATGATGCAAAGCTATGATCTCTACAAATGAAAATCATTTATAAAACTGTTCAAATGCAAACCGGGGCTTGCCTGTTTTGCAGGTGACTAAGATTACAATCAGTTAGTGACGATCACTTGAAGCTTGATCACTTGTTTTCCTCCCTCCTTGATCTTCACTTCAAGTCCTTCTCACCTTCTTCACGTATATGCTACACGATATGATCATGCATATGTATTTAATTGAAAAGCTTTTGCTCATAAGATCTAATGACAGTTTTAAAACTGGAACTCTGTTTAAGAATTTAAAATGACACTGGTGCTAGTGGTTTGGGTTGGGTTTAAACACCATGATCAAGTGTTGAGTGCTTTTCCCATTTAAGTGTTGATCACCTTAAGAGATCACACATGACAGTAGTGATCCATAGCTCTAATGGAGATGAGAATTTTCATGTGAGTTCTCTGTCACAAGAAAGTCCTCTGGACCAAAATTTAGCACTATTCATGGAGTGGTTTATTCAGAATAATTCTCTAAGGGTTTAGTCAAAGACGAATTAATTCTGAGGTAACACCCATGTTCATGTCAAACTCAGTGAACTACAATTTCATTTATAGTTCATAGATTCTACATGAATGTTCCTAGGATTTTTGGAGCTAAGAATTTCCCAGAACTGAATTTACAAGTTTTGGAAATTCTCTGAAAATGTTTCTGTATTCATTTGAATACAGGAATTTACAATCTGAATTACCATGATTAATTCAACTCCAAATGAGCTGAAATTTTTACAGGAGTCTAATAACACCCTAAAGAATAGTCTGGCAAAATTTGAGGATTTTTGGATAAACCAAACTCCCTCTAAAATTCTTTTGCTGAAAAGATTTAAAGAATTTTCCAGAATTAAATAAAGACTTTCATACAAATTGGGTTGCATATTTGTATATAGTTTGTCAATCTGAATCTAACCCAATTTGAATCACTAAATTTGGAGGTTCCTAGCAAAAGTTATGCTCTTCTAAAGTTTGGGGGAAAATCTGGAATTTGAATAAATTCGGGAAATGTTTAAACCTGACGGTGGGACCAAGGGGCACGTGTCAGTTGCTGAGGGAGTGCCACACGGGGTCACAGGGTCATTTCCCACGCTGTTGCAAACGATCCCGCGCCACAGAATATCCAGCCCGCTCCCCTGAGCCGCTGACAGGCGGGACCGGCGAGGTCGTCTTCAACCTCCCGCTCCCGCGTGACCCCGCCGCCGGGCTCGCCGGAGAAGCTCCGGAATCAGTCGTCCGGCTGCCTCTGTCGATGAAACTCGCCGCCAGCCCCTAACTCAACGCGAGGAACACGCTGATGGGGTTTTCTTGAGCTGGCAGGGCCCCCAAACTAGCCCGTGACGGCACAACGGTTCGGACTAAGTCCGGCGACGTCGCCCCGATGCCCTAAGCCTTCTAGGCTTCGGTTTCCAAGCTCTAGAGCACCAGCGGACGCTAGGGATCATCGACGTGGAAAGGAAATGGCTCGGAGATGGCTCTAACTTAGTGTTCACCGTGCACCCGCATCTTCCCGCCATAGCCGCCTTCGGAAAGCTTGAAATTGCACCGTGCACAGGGTGTTTCATGCGAGGCTTTGTGAAGAAGAAAGGTTGCTACACCAGTCTAGGTTCTGTGTGCGAAATTTGTAGAGCTCTAAATGAATATAACTCAAGAATTTCATGAATTCGTACCCGCGGTCAGTTTTACCCGGCCGGAGAAGATTTCCGAAATTCGTCGTCCAGAGGCGAAGACAAGCTCTGTGCTTCGGGTGGAAGCTGCACGGAGCTCCTGCGCGTCCCAGGACGGCCTTGCTTGGTCGTGACAAGCTCTGGAGGAGGCTGTCCACGGGAGCCGTGGATGGCGGTTTCTTCCGGCCGCCGCTGAAACCGAGTTATCTCAGTATGGAGAGCACGAACGCCCTTGGTGAGTGCACGAGGGGGTCGTGGGGACGATGGTGGTGTTGCTTGTCTTCTAAACCGAGGCTTCACACGCATGTTATGGCGGTGGCCAATCGAGCGGACAGCGTCGGCCGCTGCGGTTGTTTCTCGCGCGAGGAAAAGAAACAGAGCGGCGCTGGTCTTCGGGAATGAGCGAAGAGGAGCATGGAAGAAGGTATAAGACGGTCGGGCGGCTTCTCCAGCGCGACGAAATCCAGCAGGAGGTGGAGGCGTCGGCTGATCGCGGTGTCGCCCGGTGCTGCGCCCGTCGGTGTCGGATGCCGACTGAAGAAAGCAAACCGAGACCCAACACTGTGAGATCTTTTGCAATTTTCAGTTCACTCAATGACATGTGGGTCCCACATGTCAGTCCTCCTTATCCCCTCTAAAATATCTCCCCAATTTGAATATTGATGGAATTCAATTGTGGGAATTCAAATCTGGTATGCATTTGGATAATTGGGCAAGTTTCATCCAAATTCAAATGAGTGTTTGAATTCTTTGTCATTTAAAGTCCATTTTGGAAAATGGGATGCAGATCATTTCCATAAATCATGAAACTTTGCACACCCCCTAATTTGGACCCAAGGAATTCAAATATGAAACCTGATTTTTAATTTGGCTGTTGCAAATGAGATTTGTAGCACAACAGTTTGGAAATTCCTAGTGTTGCTCTCATTTGAATTTTATTTTGAACACATTGTTCCAAATCTGATTTTTGTTTTCTCACACATATGGGAACTTTCCATCCTTGTTTTAGACCCCTCTAAGGTTCCAAGTTCTCAAATAAACATTTGACTTGTGTGAAGAAAAACCCTCATGTGTGTCATCACATGTGGAAAAGTTTTAACAAGTCCCAAATTTCATACATATGAAACCAACTTTTGCAAATAAGTGTTTCTTTGTATTCATGATTTTTGGGACCTTTACACCCGAGTCTCCGGAGCTCCAGCGAGGTCGGCGTTCCTGGCGACCTAGCTCGTCGGCGACGGTGAGACTTGCCGCCCCCACATAATTTTGGATGCTGAGCACGACGGACATCATGCCGCCATCGGCTGACTACCGTAGCTCGCCGGCGACGGGCGCTATGTCTCTGTGCAACAACGGCAACGTGTTCCCGCCCTCCTGACCACCCCCTTTGCGCGCTAATCGCGTCACCACGTTCAGGGAGATCTCGAGAAGCTCGGCATCACCTCGGTTGGATCCGAAACAGCCGGCGCACTGGACCTCACCGGTGACCCCCTCTCCTGCCGAACTGTTCTATGGTGAACCTATGGTTCCAGCTGTGGTTCCCTTTTGGTTTTTGATCGAGGAGGGGCGCAAGAGCCTCTAGACGCTATTTCTCAGCTCTGTTTGACCTCCCACACGATGATCCTCCCGAATTTCTCCTAAACCTAATCGGGTACCGAAATGAGCTCCCCCCCCTAAACTGGGAAATTCTCTGCGCACAAAGGTCGAACCTTGGAACGGTTTGCGTGGTGGTCTTGAGGACAAGCTAGCGCTCCACTTTTCTATGGATGTCGAGGGCAGAGGATGATCACAGCTCAGGTGGCAAGGGATCGAAACTCGGGCGGCTAGGCGGCCGTTTACTGAAGTGCGCGAAAACAGGAGCTCGCCGGCGATTTCGTGCCCTTTATAGCCCACGGAGGGCAGTGGAGGGCGTGACACCTGCCGAGCCACCTCCCACGCCGAAGCAGGAGCTGGCCGGCTGAGGCGGTCGGACGCCGACGTCGCCAGCGGCTGGCGCGTGATTCTCGGCTGAGTGAGAAAAATCAACTGAGGAGGCTTCTGGGTCAAGGCTGCTGACAAGTGGGACCTCCCCTCTAATTCTTTTTCACATTTTTCATTTCTGTTTGCATTGAAAATATCCGAGCTACTCACAATTCAATGTGAGACTTAGCCTCCAAGTCATTGTTTGATCTCCTAAATTTGAATTTGGTTTGGCTAAATTTGCTTCACCTTTGAACTGAAATTCAAATTCAGTTTTGAATTAATGCAAATTTAGCTCCCGACAAGATGAGCTCCAATGGAGATGAAAATTGGTGGACCAACTCAGAAAAATGTGCTGAGTTTGAATATGAAGCCAACTTTTGAATTTAGGTGATGAAAGTTACTGTAATTTGAATTTACATTCAAAATTGGCCTTATTTTCAAATGCCTCCAAAAGTGCCTCAAAAGTATTGGATTTGCATGAACTTTGGCCTGAGCCTTCCCAAGACTATTTAAGGTCTAGGGTGAGCTCAACCTTGTATGTTCATGAGTAGAAATCCTACTTTTTGGAAGTTAGGGCTTCCCCTCTAATCACCCTTTTGATGGTGGTTACGTGCTCTTCACAAGTATTCATAAGATATCCACAACAAAAGCTATGGTGTTGTGAGGTGATGAACAAATTTTTGCAAGTCACTTTCTTGGGCTTTTACACCAACAGGGGTGCCCATCATCGCAAAAATGGATAGGTCACTACAAAAAGTATCTTCATCCACATTGTACCGCATTGTAGAAGCATTGACATCATTTTTCTCTACAAGTAAACACTTGAAAAGTATTCTACCTCCTTAACAGTAAATGCTTTAGCGATGCACCCTTCAACTCTAGCCCTATTGCCAACTATTGGTTTAAGATATCATAGAACTCCTTCAATGTAATACATCCACCTATATTGCATAGGGCCGCCCACTTTAGCTTCATACGACAGATGGATAAGGAGATGTTGCATTGAATTGAAAAACCCTGCAGGAAATATTTTTACCATCTTACATAAAAGAACTAGTATATAGCTAATCGTCGTGAAGCAAATAATTAACAATCAATTTGTCTACTAAATTAGTTAATCAATTAACTAATGCAACAAATTAACTAATAAAATAATTATAATAAAAAATTTATTTTCAAGTAAAATTAATAGTTCACAATTTACCTAACTAAATATTAAACTAAGTACTTAGAATACAACTTAATGAATTGAATTAATTAAGTATCAAATCAAGCTACTAAATTATAAACTAAAAATACAACTAAATTATAAACTAAGTAAGTAAAGAACTAAACAAATTACAAAATAATAAACAAAATACTAAACTAACTAAGTAAACAACTAAATAAACAAAAAAACAATTAACTACTTAATTCATCAACTAATTACTAACCTATAACATTGATAATTAATATACTAAACATATTAAAAAGATTGCTAATTAATAAACTAATTACTAACCTATAACAAATAATTACTACTAACATTGCTAGTTAATAAACTAATTACTAACCTATAACAACTAATTACTAAACTATAACTAACTAAAGCACAAATTTTTTAAAAAATTACTCGACGTGTGGTGCGATGTTCAGCGGGGCAGGCGGGCTGCCGGGCTCGGGGGCACACCGAGGCTTCGGCGGGGGCGCCGCAGGGGGCTGTGCATGGTCGGGGGGGGGGGGGGGCACCACGGGAGCGACGTGCGGCCCGGGGCGGCCAGGCAAAGGGCGGCGGCAGCGGTGGGTGGGGGCAGCGACGACCGTGGACGTCCGTGCCGACCCCGGGCCCGCAGGTATATATACCTTGTTTATGATGGTCGGTTAGCGGTCCGTCGTAAATAAGCTTATTTATGAGTACTGGTCCCCGATCATCGTAAATAAGGTGGTATTTATGATGGCCTAGGTCAGGGCATCGTAAATAAGTTTTTATTTACGATGGTCAACCCTAAAACCGTCGTAAATAACGTTGGCCGTCGTAAATGGCTGTGTTTCTTGTATCGTTGTCACTTTCAGGGAAAGTAAAAGCTATACATGTAACCAGAACTTCATTGTTCTTGCCAGATTAGTTCAAATAGATACCTATCATGGAGCATCCCTTTTCTAACTGAAACAGATAAATCTAAAGAAAACCATGTGCAAAACAAGAGTGGGTCGCTGCCTTCTTGTAAAGCATGTCTCCTCCTATGACTAAACCTGATATGAGAAAAAATTATCCAACCATGTGTGTGTTCTTCCTCCCCTCTCTTTACATTGCAGTTAATGCATTACTCTCGCATATCAACTGTTTGATGGCATGCCCGGGGATCGTCCTACCTACTTGTCCTAAGTACCGTGATGCAGGAAGGTCCCCTCGCTGAAAGGTTAACGCCTGTGGGAGGCCCAAGTGTGCAACCTCCTTAGCTTGGTTTCGTACGCTAAGCCTGCCCGCTCTGCCTCCCTAGAGGTACAACTGAGTACTTGGGGGTCGGATGGCACACACATATGGACAAGGGCGTAACCGGACCCCGGGCACCGCCCCTTTCATTTTCGTGCTTAATTTCCATACCGCTCCAGCCGTTTAGCCAGTCACTTTCCTTGCGCTCACCCATAGGGGAGTTGTGCTATCCTATTGCACGCGGGTTTGCTTGAGGTACCTGTGGTGTACCCGGGGTCCTTCGGTTACTTCCTTGCTCGGGGGCCCTATGGTGCCGAATGGTCCCCCCTGAAAGGCTAATGCCAGCAGGAGGTCCACGGTGTATAGCCTGCTTAGCCTGGTTCCGTACCCTAAGCGTGCACACGCTGTCTCTCCAGCGCGGCGGCTAAGTACTGGTGAGCCGGACGGCTTATACCTCCGAGCAAAGTCGTAACCATAACCCGGATGCACTCACACCAAATTATCCAAGCCCCGCAGCTCGGCTAAGGACCGAAAGCCACATCAAGACTAGGAGCAGGGAATTGTGACCAGTGAGCATGAATTACTCCTTTCCTCTGCATGTCTCTGCAGATCCAAATAGGTCCTTGGTGTCCCGGACCTCCTAGGGGGTCCATTGCTGACGTCCTGTCTCCGCCTTCTCCTTGGTAGGTGTGCCCCAACTAAGGGCCACACCTACCAGGGGGCCATCACGGTGAACTATGCGGCCAGGACGTTGGGACCGCCACGACAAGAAGCAGAGACTCGAATCTTCAACTACAACGAGCTAGTGACATCGCCGGGACTCCCTCGGGTCCTTGCACTGCTAAGGACCCAGTGAAAGGAGCTAATGATGCTGCCGGAGCTCCTTCGGGTCGTTGCCTGCCAAGGATCTGAAGAGACAGCCTCATGGCATCGGCAAAGAAGCTACCTACCTCGGCTAAGTCGTTCCGGGCCCTTGCGCTGCCAAGGACCCAAAGACGCACGTCAACAACACAAGTCAACAAGACAAGACATGAAGACTTCAACAATAAGTATTTATTCAGGGAGGATCCCTGGCACACAGAGGAGCATACAAGGCGAGCCGGGAGACCTAGAAGCCTACTTGCGCTGGAACCTAGCAGCTAAAAGCCGGGCGACCTCCTCCACAGCAGACTTGGTCGCCTCCGACATCTCTGCTCTGAGGCCCTGCGCCACTGGTTCAAAGGAGATGTTGGGGTTGCAGCTCCGTAAGCATGAGAGCACATGCTCTGCCACCTGCTGAGCCAGAGCTTTGCCTTCAACTTCCAGCTGCTCCCCGACAACGTCCTCCAGCGCCAGCAGCTGGGCTCCGGCTGATTCCAGGGCAGGGAGTCCCTGGCTCACCTCCTGCATTGGACCGCTGGAGCGCAAAGGATTGAAGCCGAAGGGCTCCAGCGCCGTCTCTGCGCGACCAACGAAGTCCCGGACTTTCGCGGCCTCGATGGCGCGAGAAGCCTGGAGCTCCTCAACTGTCTTGGCGGTGGCGGCCAGCTCCTCAGCTAGGTTCCTGCTCGCCAGCTCTTGCTCCTGAGCAGCCAGCTCTTCCTCCTTGGCAGCAAGCTCCGCAGCTCAGTGGTCAGGGAGGCCTCCTTGTTCACGGTGGCGAGCTCCCGATCGTAGACACCCTGGAGCCGCTTCCTCAGGTGATCCCACTCCCTCTCATGGGCGGTCTGGCGGGTGGAGAGGTCCCTCACCTTTGCCTACACCTCCTGCTCCCGTCGAACAAGCAACTCCTATGGCTCCGACAGAGCTTTAGTGCGCGCATCGACGGCGGCGTGGAGCTGCTTGGCCTCAGCTAGGAGGTCCATCGCCCTCTTGTTGAGCTTCCCAACGGCGGCCTGCTCCAACTCGAGGGTCTCCTGCATGACCTCCAGTCGCTTCTCCCGTACCTGGGCCTTGTGCTGAGCAGACTGGGTCCACTCCCTCAGAAGGTTGCCCTAGTTCTGGAGGCGCTCCCGCTCGGACCTCAGCTCGGCCCACTCTAGCTCGAGCACCTCTTGCACCTGTTCCAAGCTAAAGTTGGCCGCTTTCATGGCCTTGGGGAGCGGGATTGCCTCTGGCATCTGCAGGAGGGAGGTCGCCGCGACCTCCACCGGCTCTTCGTCCTCCGGCGGAGTAGTCATCACGCCAACCAGCGGAGGAGAAGGAGGCGGACTCGGAGCAGCCGCGCCGCTGCCAAGGATGTCTGCGTCCGACGGTCGGCTAGTCTCAAGAGCTTGAGAGTCGGTGCCCTGGGCCGGCTCAAGCGCTGGCTCCGGCGCCGTTGCCGACGTAGAGACTCTAGAAGCCCTAGCGGCAGAGGTGTTCTAGTCCTTGGGCAGCTACGAAGGAGGAGGAGCTCTGCGGAGAAGCCCTACAAGAAAAAAGCACTGAAGTCAATTACACAAGCCAAGAATCATGCGTCGCAACCTACCCCAAAGGCTTGCGTTGTACCTGGAAGTTTGGAAGTTCCAGGACAAGCAGAGCTTTTTGCGCGTAGGGCTAGAACCACTGGTCCCCGGCGACTTCAGAGCCGGAGAAGCGTCGGAGGCTTTCCTCGCTGCCGGCCTCGGGGCCGGACGAGCCTTTTCACCAACAGGCGGCGTGGTGGGAGCCTTCCCCACTATCGGCCTCAGGGCCGGAGGCACGTCTGGTGTTGGGGCTGCCCCTCTGGCCTTGGAGCCGACGGTGCCGCAGGAACCTTCATCGGCGCCGGCATCGTGTCAGGAGCCTTTGCCACCGACACTTTCAGATTCGATGGCACGTTAGAGGTCTTTTGCGACATAGGCGGCACGTCAGAGACTCTCCCCAAAGCCGCAGCAGCGCCTGGCGTCCTCCTCGCACCCTCTGAAGCTGCCCCGGTTGCAGCAGTCCCAGAACTGCCACCGATGCTGGCCGCCGAGCTCGATGCAGGGCCACGAGAGGCTTGGGATCCCTCCGCTCAGGGGCCCAAGACAAAGCTTCCGTAAGGGCGGATCAGCCTCCTCCTCGGCTGATGGCTCGACTCCGCGACGTCCTTGGGTGGCGAGCGAGGGCGCGGCACGAACAGGGGACTACCCTCTGACACCTTCTCCTTCCCCTTGTTACGAGGTGGGACCGGCGCAGGTGTCGGCCGGTTGCCGGTGCCGCTCCCTCTGGACATCTCCACGCCGTGGTGAATGTAGCCTAGAGGGGGTGAATAGGCTTTTTAAATGTTTTAACGGTTTCCTGAAACACTTAGCGAACGGATCAATTCTAGGTGGGCCGGAGTAGTCCGATATGGTGCGGACTAGTCCGGTATGAACATAATTAAAAGATTAAAGTTAGACTTATTCCTACTTCAAGTATTTGTGCAGCGGAAAATAAATGACTACTCAAGTGTAATGAAGTAAGGAACATTAACTATCAATTTTAACACTAGGTGTCGATGTAAATCAAATGATAACTAGCACCCCTAATTGACAATTGAAGGAAGATTAAGAAGACACGAGACAAGGTTTTATCCCGAGGTTCGATTCCACCCAGGAATCTACGTCCCCGTTGAGGAGTCCACCAAGGACCGAGTCTTCACCAACCCTTCCCTTGTTGAATCGCCACAAAGGCCGATTCAAATCCACTAAACACACACACGGGTAAACAATTGTACGTGGGGTGTTCTCACAATTTGAGTGCTCCCACAAGATTACAGAGAGTAACTCTTTCTCCCACACACAAATAGAGAATAGTGATTAGAAATTGTGTGAGAAAACAAACAAAGAGCTCAATGTCGAGAAGAACAATTCTCTCCTTGATCCAATCTCTAGTCCTCAAAGACTTCATCTTTCTAGGCTTAGAATGAGTGGAGAGAGGTATTTTTGTGCTCTTGGAGCGTGCGCCAGTGCTAGGGTTTGACTTCTTGTCCATGTGTGGTCGTGCACCTCTATGTATATAAAGTTTCCAAAAGTCCTGGCGGCCGGACTAGTCCGATTTGTTCACCGGACTAGTCCGGTGTGCCGTGTACAATTTTCGTGTTGCATGCGGCACGGTGGAAACCCTAATTTAAATTGTTTATAGAAAGTTAAACGGACTAGTCCGGTCCAAGAGCGGACTAGTCCGGTGCAAGGTGAATGCCGGTTCCAGAGAGTTGAACGGACTAGTCCGGTTTCTGAGCGGACTAGTCTGGTGCAAGGTGAGTGCCGGTTCCAGAGAGTTGAATGGACTAGTCCGGTTTCTGAGCGGACTAGTCTGGTGCAAGGTGAGTGTCGGTTCCAGAGAGTTGAACGGACTAGTCCAGTTTCTGAGCGGACTAGTCCGGTGCAAGGTAAGTGCCGGTCCCAGAGAGTTGAACGGACTAGTCCGGTTTCTGAGCGGACTAGTCCGGTGCACCATGTTGCAAAGCATCAGAGAGTTGAACGGACTAGTATGGTCTATGTAACACCCTCAAATTCATTACCATGCATTGTATACATTTTTCATGTAGTGAAGCATTTGAAAAGAAGTAGAAATGGAGAAAGAACCCTAGAAATGGAGAAAGAACCATAGAAATGGAGAAAGAACCATAGAAATGAAGAAAGAACCATATAAATAGATAAAAGAACCATAGAAATGGAGAAGGGAATATAGAAATGGAGAAAGGGACATAGAAATGGAGAGGGAAATATAGAAATAGAAAAAGGGACATATAAATGGAAATAAGATAGCTGAAATGAGCCATCCCCAAATTTCCCCCAAATTTCCTAAATTCCACAATTCCCCAAGGGGGAATTTCCCCCACATTTGGGCCTAATTTGGCAGCTAGGGGAGGATAACCCAGGGAAGGAAATATCTTCTAAGATATCCCATATCCCCTACTTTTTCCACCACGTGCCATTCCCTAAAGTGGTTATTCATTTGGCAGGTCAGGGGATATAATACCAGGGATTTTTTAAAAATAAGAAAAATACTAACAATATTCACAAAATTCAAAAAGGCACTCTGAAAATTCAGCAAAAGCACTACAAAACTAAAAAAACCAGAAAAAACTATAACATAAAAGACTTGTAACAGGAGGCATAAAAAATATAACGTCGTACAAATTCGGGTTCCATCATTACTACAAAGTCATGAAAATTATTTGTGCATTACAAAAATACCCTACAACAACTAAATAATGCACCAACATTTCTCCTATAGCAACATGTTGGTGCTTTCTAGCATCTTTTTTCAGTGGCAGTTGGCCATGACAATATCTGGATGGTCCATGATCGGCTTCAAACTGTAAGTCACTATCTGTTTGTTCGCGACAGGTGCAAAAATGGCCGGATACATATCAAAACAATCATAACCATGATAAGATGTGCTCTATTTTTTTGGGAAATTAACTCAGTTACGTCAAGATACCAATAATATGAAAACAAAGTATTTATAGATCGAGGTTAAAGCACGTCAATAAGTTGAGATGAATTACCAGTGACGGTTCAGAGAAGCAGAGTTGAATTGAGTCATGACAAACATCTTATTTAGCCACCTGTTGAAATAGTTGCTCATGAGGATATCAATAAGTCTGTAACAACCTCCAAGAGGAACCTACATACAACAAAAGGAAGGAAACAAGGTTTACACTAGTGACCTAAAGATGGATTAATAATCTATGTGGACAGGTAGTCACTGATAGCATTGTTTGACATCATGTATGTTAAAGTGGATGGCGCATCATGAGGACTGGATACACGAGCAATTGGGCCCTTGCCACTAATTGTTTTGATCACAGGGCAGTGACCTAGCAACTGGATGAGCTATACTTGAAGTCTTTAACTACCTTTATACAAATCTACTGTCATGTTATGATGACAACTGGAAACAAACAGAGAGCTTTGATTCGTGCCTACTTAATAAACATAATGGTGGCAGTGCCAACAAATGTATCTTGTAACATGACAGATCTTCCATTCATTTCTTCTTTTTCACTTGAACTAAACAAAGCAAGTTTAAAACTATAACAACTGGTGGTTCTTACAGCAGGAGTGGCCGGGGTGCTTGTTAGAGGAAAGAGCTGAGTCCAGGGCCACCGCCTAGTATAACAGCAGCAACTTCGTTCGGATCAGCGTAATTCCTTCGGAAGGACGTCCGCAGACCCTGCAAATTTTCGCATCCAGAGTTTGAGAGCCACCTACTTGTAGCATCTAGAAGAAAAAAAGGAGCGATGAAGCATGACTTGGTTGTTTGGTGGGATGAAACTTACAAGAGTATCTGGGAGGCGGGGCGCGAGGGGGGATGCGAGCTGCGGTGACCGGCGGAGGCGAGCACGGTGCCACCCAGGGGGGGGGGGGCTCGAGCTGAGGCACGGGGAAGGCGAGCACGGCAGCGCGAAGTCGATAGGGAGGCGTGATCCGGTGGCCAGGAAGGCGAGCGGCGCAGGGGAGGCAGGCGGCGCGAGAGGGACTCAAACTGAGGCGCCGGGGAGGTGAGCACAGCGGCGCAATCCGGTGGCCGAGGAGGCGAGCGGTGAGGGGGAGGTAGGCGGGGCGAGGGGGACGCAAGCAGCGGCGGCGTGAGGCGGACGCGAGCGATGCAAGGGTTTTTTCTGCCCGACCTCGCGGAGCCGGGGCGGAAAGCCCAATGATTCCCCATGGATCGGACCGGTAAATTGGGCTTCCAAGTGCGCTGAAGGGAATTTTGGCCCGTGGTTTTTTGGACCTGGGATTTGGCCAGGATCCCTAAGGGATCCTGGTCTACCAAAGAGGCCCTTGGGGGGAAATTTTTCCCCAATGTAGCCGCAGCCTAGAGGGGGGAAACTCCTAGGACTCCTTGTTTGAGTCCCAATTGGACTAGGACTCTTTGGTTGAGTTCCAATTGGACTAGGACTCTTCTTTTCTCCCCCTTCTAAATACATCCCCCAGCCCCCCCCCACCTTGGCCGCAGCCCCCTCCCCCCCCCCCCCCCCAAAGTCGCCGAGTTGGCCCTGCCCCCCCAACTCGCCGAGTTGGCCACCCCCCTGCCGGAGTTTGGTCGTCGGTGAGCCCAGCCGGTGAGCCCCGCCGTCGAGCCCCATCGATGAGCCCCACCATCGAGCCCCACCATCGAGACCCGCCGATGAGCCCCGTCACGCCACGCCGCCGCCGGAGAAGAAGCCCGACGATCTGTCCTACCATAATTTTTCATAGAAAAATCCCCCGCTGCTGCCGTTGCTAGGAGAAAGACCCTGCCATAAGGAGGAAGTGAAGTAGGTCTTCCTTACCCATCTTACGACGTCGCCTCTTTTTCTACGCATCCTTTTTCTTCGCCCCCTTCGAGCAGAAACTTTTGTGTGTGGACAGATCGTGTTTTGATTGATTTTTGACGGAGCCCATTAAAACATGCAAGAACACGTACAAACTGGTTTAATAAAACTGCACTATAGGATTTGCATTCATCTACCCCATTGCATCTTGAGTAAAGTTTGTGCATGATGATTGATTGTTGTAAATCTTGTATGTGCGTGGTCGTGAGTAGAAGGACAAGCTCAAGAGGTCGTCTACGAGGGACTACATCACCAAGATTTCAAGACGCTTGAGCAACACGAACCACGGGAGCAAGGCAAGTGCCCCTTGACCATATTGATCCTATGTTTTCAAAACCGTTTTGCTTTCGAAAACTCGTATGCTTGAGTCAACTTGATGGGACACCCTTTTATAGGAGTTTACTAGTTTTGTAAACCATCCTTGTCGTCGGGAAAGCTGATGAGTCGGGTATGATCGTTTTTCCTTTTTGCTTTGCTTAACTTACGGGATACGAGAAGTTGAAATAAAACTTGTTACCTACTGCACTCATGAGAATAAAGATAATGAGAACTTTATGATGTTGATGAGTATGGAATTGGGGAGATCTAGGCAAAAGCTTGGTTCGTGGATGTTGTTGAATGAGATGGTGGTTTACTTGCCGTAGATCTAAGGACCAGTTCATGCGAGCACATGCTAGGAAAACAGTGCCACCACAAGGACAAATATGGGTGCGGCTTAGCTGACTAATTAGGTGTGTTGCTAGCTTTTTATGGACCGTTGGATGGCGCGGGGAATGGGAGTGGAAAGGGACTGCCCTGGGAACTGCATGGCACAAGAGGGGGCCCGTGGGTGGGAGAATGGAGATTCGAGCCTGCCGGTGAAATCTCAGTGGGTCTGTACATCCTAGTAGCCCCTTTGTAAAGGATATCTTGTGATCTCTTGGCCATACACCGACGGTTGTGTACTGGTATAATGGAGGTTTTTTAGTCGCCGACGGGTGACGAAATCACAAACTTGTGGGTAAAGTGGTGCCACCTCTACAGAGTGTAAAACTATCATGATAGCCATGCTTCCGGTCACAAGCACCTGGCAACTTCCATGATTAGGGGCAAAACTTGGGTATGGTTATGGTATGGTCGTTGGGATTAGTTTCGGGACTGTTTTGAGTCATAACAATGAGTTGGTTTCGGTTATATGAAAAAGAAATGGTTATGAATCATTATGAGTATGAGATGAATTTGAGAAAGATTATTGTCTGGTTGATACTTGATATATGGTGAATTATGATGAAAGAATGTTGTTGTTTTACTTGGTTATATTGGGATTTAATTCATCTAGAGATAGTTGCTATTTTTACCATGTTTATGGAATAAAATTTGCTTGCTGCAATGAGCCTTTTTGTTTTCTACCTTGTTGAAAGCTACATGTCATACTTTTTCCGCACTTGCTGAGTATGACATGTACTCATGTAACACCCTCAAATTCATTTGCATGCATTGCATACATTTTTCATGTAGAGAAACATTATAAAAGAAGTAGAAATGGAGAAAGAACCATAGAAATGGAGGAAGGAACCATAGAAATGGAAACCACAGAAATGGAGAAGGGAATGTAGAAATGGAGAATGGGGCATAGAAATGGAGAAGGGCAATGTAGAATTGGAGAATGGGACATAAAAATGGAGAGGGAACGTAGAAATGGAGAATGGGACATAGAAAAGGAGAGAAGAATGTAGAAATGGAGAATGAGGCATAGAAATGGAGAGGGGAATGTAGAAATGGAGAATAAGACATAGAAAGGGAGAGGGGAATGGAGAAATGGAACAAGTGACATAGAAATGGTGAGGAATGGGAAAAAGATAGCTGAAATGAGCCATTCCCAAATTTCCCCAAATTTCCACCAAAATTTCTAAATTCCCCAATTCTCCAAAAGGGGAAATTTTCCCCATATTTTGGGGATAAAATCCCCAAGGCTGCCGCACCACAAGAGATAAGTTTGTTAAGATCTAAAAAATTGAATAGGACTCTTATTTGAGCTACAATTGGAGTAGGACTCTCCCTCCTCCCCTTATAAATATAAACCCCCACCCCCTTGGCCGACCCCTCTCTCTTTTAGACGTCCCCCCAGCTGCCAAGCCCTCTTCCTTGATGCCAAGCCGCCAAGTCCCCCCCCTTGCCAGAATTTGGCCGCCGTCGAGCCCCGTCACGCCTCGCCGTCGCCGGAGAAGAAGCCCGACGATCTGTCCTGCCCTAATCTTCCATTGAAAAATTCCCCTCTGCTACCATTGCTAGGAGGAAGAAACTGCCACTAAAAGGAAGTGAGGTAGGTCTTTATTACCCATCTTACGACGTCACCGCTGTTTCTACGCATCCGTTTTCTTTGCCCCCTTTGAGCAGAAACTTTTATGTGTGAACAGATCACATTTTGATCGGTTTTTTACGGTGGAATTGATCTAGATCTTGAGTCAAGATCCTCACCATGTCCACACTTGATCCCTACACCCTTGTTCATCATAAAACCCCATGAAAGCCCATCAAAACATGCAAGAACACATATAAACTGGTTTAATAAAACAGCACCATAGGATTTGCATTCATCTACCCCATTGCATCTTGAGTAAAGTTTGTGCGTGATGTTTGATTGCTGTAAATTTTGTATGTGCGTGGTCGTGAGTAGAAGGACAAGCTCAAGAAGCCATCTACGAGGATCTACAGCACCAAGACTTCGAGACGCTCGAACAGCAAGAACCACGGGAGCAAGTAAAGTGCCCCTTGACCATATTGATCCCTTGTTTTAGAACTGTTTTGTTTGCGAAAACTCGTATGCTTGAGTCAATTTGATGGGACACCCTTTTATATGAGTTTACTAGTTTTGTTTACCATCCTTGTCGCCGGGAAAGTTTATGAGTCTGGTATGGTCGTTTTTCCTTTTTGCTTCGCCAGTTAAACTTCAGTGAGTCCATACATCTAGTAGTCCCTTTGCAAAGGCTATTTTGTGATCCCTTGGCCATACACCGACGGTTGTGTACTGGTATAATGGAGGTTCTGCAGTCGCCGATGGGTGACGAAATCACGAACTTGTGGGTAAAGTGGTGCCACCTCTACAGAGTATAAAACTATCATGATAGCCGTGCTTCCAGTCACAAGCAACTGGCCAACTCACATGATTAGAGGGAAAACTTGGGATGGATATTCGGTATGGTTATGGTATGGTCATTGGGATTGGTTTTCGCACTGTTTCGAGTCATGAAAATGAGTTTTGTTTTGGTTATATGAAGTATGAGATGGTTATGAATATTTATGAGCATGAGATGAACTCTAGAAAGATTAATGGCTGGATGAGACTTGATAAATGGTGAATCATGATGAAGGAATGTTGATGATTAATTTTGTTATGATGGGATTGAACTCACCTAAAAATAGTTGTTGCTTTTTATCATGTTTGTGAAATAAAATTTGCTTGCTGCAATGAGCCTTTTTATTCCATACCTTGTTGTAAGCTACATGTCATACTTTTCCCCCACTTGCTGAGTATGACATGTACTCACTCTTGCATTACCACATAAACATCAGCTACAGGAGATGAGTACTTCGAGGACCATGTGGAGTACTAGGCGTGCGAACTACCGTCAACATGCCTGTGGAGTTGAAGATGGAGCCTTCTGTCTTTAGTCACTTTCCGCTATCGTGTAGAGTCTTCCGCTGCAAGAATAAGATAGACATTCATGAGTGATACATTGAGTCATTGTAATAAAGTACTTAAACCCTTTTTATTCGTGGTTATATTCTGAATTCAGTTTGTGGATTGCATGTGTATGTGTGACGAACATCCTGGGCACACATATGCATTTACTTGGTTCTATTTTCGGAACCGGGTGTCACAACTCACTTTTGCATTACCACATATACATCAGCTACAGGAGAAGAGTACTTTGAGGACCATGTGGAGTACTAGGCGTGCGCACTACCGTCAACATGCCTGTGGAGTTGAAGATTGGAGCCTGCTGTTTTAGCCAATTTCCGCTGTCGTTTAGAGTTTTCTGCTGCAAGAATAAGATAGACATTCATGAGTGAGACAATGAGTCATTGTAATAAAGTACTTAAACACTATTTATTTATGGTTATATTCTGAATTCAGTTTGTAGATTACATGTGTATGTCTGATGAACATCCTGGGCACACATATGCATTCATTTGGTTCTATTTTCGGAACCGGGTGTCACAAATTGGTACCAGAGCCACGTTGACCATAGTACGCAAGCCTAGGTAGAATGGATACTCTAAAATATATAGGCACACCCCTCTAAACTGTTATTTTCAAAAATTGCTTGCTGCTGCACTTTATTTGTCAATTCAGCCACCGCAAAGTGCTATTTTCAGCCCCTCTTTTTCTCTTATTTTGGACAACAACACTTTTGCTTTCTTGCTTCATAGCTTCTGAAGTTTTGGAGTATTTTCTTCTTCTCTAAAGATTCTCATGTCCTATTTATAGATGCCGGTGATCAGGAGCACAACATGCATAAGGACTCGTACACCACCATGTGGGAGTGCACTTAACCCCATCGAGGTGTCCGATGGACCATATTGGGAGGAGGTGAAGATGGAACCTCATGATGAAGAGGAAGTCAATAGATCTATGCATGAGGAAGAAGATCCGGAAGAGGTGGAACCATTCGAAGATGATATGGAGGATGATCCACAAGAATGGCATTGGTACGCACCTCATGAGGAATTTCACGTGGGCTTACACCCCGTGGAGCCTCATGAAGCTATGTCAGGAGAAGATGAATCCGAAGAGGAGCCAACCCTTGATGAGGCCAATAATGAAAGTGATGAATGGGTCAACCGTTCAGTTCAAGAATTTTGGTCCGACGGAATGGAAGGAGGACACATATCCAAGGAGCTCAAAGAATTTCTGGATTGCTGCAGCTTATACCCGGAATATCTTCTCAAGAAAGTCCCTCGTCTCAGACATGAAGAGTGAAAGGCTGAAGTAGACATCTTATCTAACGGTAGGGTTGTCACTCGGCACTTCGCACCCACATGGAGAGTTACAAGGGCAGAAGCTATCGATGATGCTGCATGGGATGCACTCACCAGACTATGCTACGCCTTCCGTGAGCAGCTTGAGAACACTACTTTTGAGCTGCACCTCAGAAGAGTGGTACAAGGGAGATCATTGGACCCCATGTAGGAGCTCTTTCCAACCCACAAGCTGCTGAGAAGTCTCAGAGGTTGCTCGTGGAGTTAGGAAACCACTATGCAAGCGCACAAGAAGAGATCCGTTACCTCCGCAAGAAGCTGTATTTGCTGGAGAAACAAGAGGAGACTCGTGCCAATGCGGGAACAAAGGGAGCACCAGCATCATCTATCCCTACATGGACAGTCGACTCACCATGGCGTGCGCCCATGTATGGACCACCCCCGTCACACGGCGAGAAAAGCACTGGTTCTCACGATTAAGTTTAGGTTTCCATTGAATAAAGCTGTAATAGGAACGTTTAGATCGCCGTGAGTCAAATAAGAGTAGTGTGCTGAAATTTTTGTGATGATTGCTTGGTTTGTGGGCTGATGTGAGTTGTGGGACACTTCGGTGAATGTCCACATCCACACATAGAAGAGAGATGTGAGATGCTTCGACACGTGTTCACATCCTCATATATGCTGAAATTAATAAAAGAAGATACTTAGTTCATACACCTTGATACATATAGTTGGGGGATCAATCTAAACTTCTATTTTCTATTCAACTCTACTCTCTCTAACAGATGGTGAGGGAAAACTCCAACGTCAAAGGAGGAACACTCGTGGCAACAATGAACCACAGGAGGATGGCAATGTTGATGTTCCTGAAAATGCTAATCCCGGGGCTGATGCAAGCAACCTTGAACGGTTGATGGCAACCAGCTCATACAAACTATGATACAAACATTGGGTCAGCTACAGGCCAACAACAACAACAATCCTAACCCCGTTTCTGCACCCCCACCGCTGCCACCACCACTACCGCTGGCTCACAACAGATTGGGAGAGTTCATGAGGACTAGGCC
This sequence comes from Neostapfia colusana, assembly GCA_030760725.1. Taxonomy (NCBI): domain Eukaryota; kingdom Viridiplantae; phylum Streptophyta; class Magnoliopsida; order Poales; family Poaceae; genus Neostapfia; species Neostapfia colusana. The sequence continues at coordinate 65,868,187 of JASWHV010000015.1, forward strand.
GCCTACTTTTGCACAAGCCAATGATCCTATGGAGGAAGATGATTGGCTGATGTCTATGGAAAATAAGATTGCTATTGTTCAGTGCAATGATCAGGAGAAAGTTCTCTTCGCATCGCACCAACTTATGGGAGCAGCCGCTGACTGGTGGGACGCTCTTTGCAATGCTCATGTCAACCAGGAGACTATCACTTGGGCTGAATTCAAGCAGAGTTTCCGCTCTCATTACATCCCTGTAGGAGTCATGATGCTTAAAAGGCAAGAGTTTGAAGGTCTCCGCCAAGGAAGCAAGAGCGTGAATGAGTACCTCAACAAGTTCACGCAGCTGTCAAGGTATGCTCCAGAAGATGTCAACTCGGATCAAAGAAAGCAATACTTGTTCATGAGAGGATTGAACAATGAGATCCAAGTTCAGCTGCCCAACAATGATTACGCAAACTTCCAAAGCTCGTTGACAAAGCTATAGTGGTTGAGAGCAAGATCCGTGAGATTGAGCAAGAGGGCAAGAGGAAGATGCCATATCAAGGACAGCCACAAGGGAGCAATGTACGTCCCTGTTTCATGCCACCAGCTGCACCACATTATGGCTCGTCCGCTTCTACTTTCCGCCCTGCAAATCCACCTCGCCCTAATCAGCCACCGCAGCAACGTCCTGTTATGCAAGCACCTAGTATGCCTTTGCCTCCTGCGCACCGTCCCAACATGGGCGCCTATGCTCAAAACCAGCCTCGCCCCAACATTTCTGCTGTTATGGGCAACAAAGCATGTTTTTCATGCGGAGAGGCGGGGCACTTTGCAAGTCAGTGCCCGAAGAAAGGCCTTGGACAGCCGAGCAACGCACCTAAGCAGAACCCACAGCCGAATGGAGGAGCTAATCAAGGTAACCGTGGACAGCAGAACTATGCTCGTGTCAATGTGAATCACGTCTCCGTCGAGGAAGCGCAACAAGCTGAGGACGTTGTGATTGGTATGTTTCTTGTCAACTCCAACCCAGCCACTGTTTTATTTGATTCTGGAGCATCACATTAATTCATATCATCCAAGTATGTTGCCAAGTATAACCTGCCCATATCACACATGAAACAAACTATGTTGGTTAATTCTCCCGGTGGAGAGATGAGGACTAATACAGTATGTCCGAAAGTAATCCTTAAAATAAGGGGGGTAGACTTTCTCGCCAACCTTATTGTCTTGAAATCCCAAGGGATTGACATAATACTTGGAATGGATTGGTTAAGCAAGCACAACGGAGTGATTCAATGTGCTGATAGGATCGTGCAATTGAGAAGTGAGCATGGTACTCATATTGAGTTCAAGGCAGCCCAACCGGCAACCGAGAAGGCAGCGCTGAACAACGTCGAAGAAGCGACATTGGAAAGCATTCCGGTGGTTCAAGAATATTCAGATGTGTTCCTGGAAGAACTTCTAGGTATGCAACCTGACCGCGACATTGAATTTTCCATTGATTTAGTACCCGAAACTGCACCCATAGCGAAGAGGCCGTATAGGATGCCTGCTAATGAACTAGTGGAGTTCAAGAAGCAAATTCAGGAGCAGCTAGAAAAGGGTTTTATACGCCCAAGCTCGTCACCATGGGGAGTCCCCGTGCTTTTCGTAGACAAGAAGGATGGGACCCAAAGGATGTGTGTGGACTATAGGTCTCTCAATGAGGTGATGATCAAGAATAAATACCCGCTGCCCCGTATAGAGGACCTATTCGACCAAATGAAAGGTGCCTGAATTTTCTCTAAGATTGATCTTTGGTCGGGATACTTCCAGCTGAAGATTAAGCCCTCCGACATACCCAAGACTGCATTTCGAACACGGTATGGTTCGTATGAGTATACCATTATGTCTTTTGGGTTAACGAATGCACCCGCATACTTTATGTACCTCATGAATAAGGTCTTCATGGAGTACTTGGACAAGTTCGTCGTGGTTTTCATCGACGATATCATGGTGTATTCAAAGAGCGAGGAAGAACACGAAGAACACTTGAGGTTAACATTGCAGAAACTACGAGAGCATCAATTGTACACTAAGTTCAGCAAGTGTCAATTTTGGCTAAAGGAGATATCGTTCCTAGGCCACATCATCTCCGAGGGAGGAGTATCGGTTGATCCTGGAAAAGTGGGAGATGTTCTGAAGTGGAACCAACCGTAGGATGAGAGATATTTGGAGTTTCCTTGGGATGGCTGGATATTACCGCCGGTTCATCAAGGATTTCTCCAAAATAGTGAAGCTTATGACTGAATTGCTAATGAAGGGGAAAGCATTTCAGTGGACACCAGCGTTTCAAGAAAGCTTTGAGGAGCTAAAGAAGAGATTAACCACAGCGCCGGTTTTGGTATTGCCGGACATGAGCAAGAGTTTCGATATATATTGTGACACATCAAGACAACGGTTAGGATGTGTGCTCATGCAAGGAGGACAAATGGTAGCCTATGCATCGGGACAACTAAAGAAACATGAGCTGAATTACCCCACACATGACTTGGAACTTGCAGCCGTAGTACATGCCTTAAAGATTTGGAGGCATTATATCCTTGGCCACCGATGTGAGATCTATACGGATCACAAAAGCCTCAAATATATATTCACGCAAACGGATCTGAATTTGAGGCAACATCGATGGTTAAAATTCATCAAGGATTATGATGTTGGAATTAACTATTGTGACGCCCTCAATTCTGTGGAAAACCACGGAACCGAGAACTAATGCATATGTGTGCCCAGGTGTTCATCACACATACACATACGTTCCACAAACTGAATTCAGATTATATATTACCACAAATAACAGAGTTTATTACAATATCTCATGAGTCTTGGACTCATGCTCATAGTGGAAGTCTTTATTTTTATGCAGCGGAAGTCTTTATTCTAATGCGGAAGCAATTCAACTAATGCGGAAGCAAATCTAAGTAGCGATGACTCCATCTCTATTTCATTCCCACAGGCAAGGTTGAGAACAGATCACACACCTTAATGCTCCACTTGGTCTTCATAGTAGTCTTCTCTTGCTGCTGATGATGAAATAATAATGCAAGTTTGAGTACAATGATGTACTCAGCAAGTGCGGGAAAAACACGATATGTAGCTCATAACAAGGTAGGTATAAAAGTTCTTATTTGCAGAAAAGCAGATTTATAAAACCATGATAAAACAGCAACTTAACTTTAGATGAATGTAATCCCAGCATGTATTAAATTACCAACATACCTCCATCACTTTCCATGTTCCACCCGAACATTAACCAACTTCATTCTTGCTCACGAATACCTCCTCGTATTCGCTACTGTCTCACGAATACCTTCTCGTATTCGCTACCATCTTATCTCATAAACATCTTCGTCTCACACCGAGACTAATCTCGTTGCCATGACTCAACAGTCATGCAACCATCTTATCACCCGGACTCAACAGTCCCAAAACCAAACCATAACCAAAATCAATAACCATAACCAAGAACCATCCCAATAACCATCCCAACTAATCATGGCAGTTGGCCAGGCGCTCGTGACCGTAAGCTCGGCTATCATAATAGTTTTAATAACCATGCAGAGTTTGCACCTCTTTACCCACAAGTTTGTGATTTCATCACCCGTCGGAGGCTGCAGAACCTCCATTATACCAGTACACAACCGTCGGTGTATGGTCAAGAGATCACAAAATAGCCTTTATAAAGGGGTTACTAGATGTATGGACTCACTAAGGTTTCACCGGCAGGCTAGAACCTCCAATTCTCCCACCCACGGGCCCCCTCTTGTGCCATGCAGTTCCCAGGGCAGTCCTCACTCGACTCCCATTCCCCGCGCCTTCCACAGTCCATAACACTCTAGCAACTTACCTAATTACTCAGCTAAGCCGCACCCATACTTGGCCTTGTGGTGGCACTGTTATCCTGGCATATGCATGCATGAACCGGTCCTTAGATCTACGGCAAGTAAACCACCATCTCAAGCTACCTCATTCACAAACCCAGGCCTGCCTAGATCTCCCTCCGATCCATGTTCATTAACAACATCAGCTTCTCATGTCATTACGAGTGCAGTTAGCTAGACACATCTATCTCGCTTCCCAATCCCATGGACTCAGCGAAGCATAAAGCAAAAATTATATCCGACTCATAAACTTCCCTTGCGATAAGGGTGGTTTAACCAAAACTAGTCAACTCCTATAAAAAGGGTTTCTCATCATGTTTGACTCAGCACACACACCTTTTCGCAAAACAAAACAGTTTTACCCAAAACATAGGATCAATATGGTCAAGGAGCACTTGCCTTGTTCTTGCGGTTCCGGTTGTTCTTGGATCTCAAAACCTTGTTGCTGCAGCTCGTCGTAGACAGCTCCCTGAGCTTGTCCTGCTAGGTAGGATCACGTGCATACAAGTTTCACAGCAATCAATATCATGCACAAACCTTAAACTAGATGTGATGATGCACATGGATGCTATCCTATTATTAGTTTTATTAGATTGGTTTGTACGTGTTTTTGCATGGCTTGCATGGATTTTATGATGAACAGAGGTGTTCGGATCAAAGGTGGATGTGGTGATGATCTTGTCTTTAGATCAACCTGATCATCAAGTGATATGTCCACGAGAAGGCTTCTGTTCGAAGGAACCAAAGAACAGATGCAAAGAAAACACAACGATGTCGTAAGGTGGTACTGGAGACCTACCTTACGTTCTTCTCGGTCTCGAGGTCCTCCTCAGATCGTTGGGCTTTCCTCCGGCGATCTTCCTTGATGTACTCCGGTAATGGTTTACCCGGCGGGTTGGGACTAGGGTTCTAAGTCATCGGCTCAGGAGTTGGAAAAGAAGTTTGTGATTTCGGCCAGAGGTTCTGGATTCTATTTATAATCGGGAAGAGAAGAGTCCTAATCTGATTGTATCCCGAATAAGAGTCCTATTCAGATCGTCGTTGGATCCTAACATCTTATCTTTAGTTGATTTGGTGCAGTATCATTGTGGAATTCAGGTCGGTTTCTGTTCCTGTATTTCTACGCGTACAGAATCCAAAAACCGTTCCTAGAACTCGTTACCTCCTCGGTGATGAGCTCTGGAGGCTCCACATGTCCATCGGGGCCTGGGCTCTCCTTTTCCGCAGAGACGAGCTCCAGTGGTGCCGCGTGTCAAGCGAGCGAGACCTCCCTTTTCCTTCGGAGGTGAGCTCCGCGTGCGCCACGTATCCTGGCGGTCGGGATCTCCTGTCTTACTCGGAGGTGGCTCCGCGCACGCCACGTGTTAGTGCCGGTCTTCCCTTCTTTCCTCAGAGACGTGCTCCGAGGTTAACACGTGTCCAGCAGCGACGGACCTCCCAGAGATAAGATCCGGTGGCGACACGTGTTCGATAGAACCGGACCTCTCGGAGGTGAGCTCCAAGATTGACACGTATCCCATGCGACTGGTCCTCTGATTTCCGTGGTGACTAGCTCCGAAGTTGACATGTGTCTTGCAGAAATGCCTTTGCTTCTTCTGCAGAGGCTAGCTCCGAGGGCAACACGTGTCCCATAGGGTCGGACCTCTCCCCTTTTGCGGAGATGAGCCTCGAGCCAGCCACGTAGCCAGTTTTGCGGCGGACCTCTCCCTACTTCGCAGGGATGAGCTCCAAATACGCCACGTGGTCAGCGAGCCGCGGAAGTTGTCTTCGGCGCTCTCTGTGAACTGGATTCGGCTCTTATTGGCTATCCTTTTGATATTTTTCTCTGTTCCTACTTTTCTTAAAATGTTTTCTCTTCATAAATCATGAATATATGCTGACACCAGAAATGAGGGTGTCACAACTATCACCCCAGAAAGGCCAATGTAGTAGCTGATACGTTGAGCCGAAAAGTAGCATGTCACCAACTCACGGTTCGGGAGCTGCCACCCGAGCTGCGCAAGGAGTTCGAACGGTTACATCTCGGGTTCTTGAACGAGATGGAGGTGATAGAACTGAACTCCTCGCTGGAACAAGAGATACGAGATGGCCAAGCAACGGATGAGGAAATCAAGGAAAGAATCCAGCAAGGCATAGAAAAGGATTTCAAGGAAGACGAGAAAGGCACGCTTTGGTTACGGAAAAGGATTTGTGTGCCTAACGTGAAGCACATCCGCGACACGATATTAAAGGAGGCATATGACTCACCTGATTCCATACATCCCGGCTGTACAAAGATGTACAAGGACCTGAAAACTTGCTATTGGTGGGATGGTATGAAAAGGGACATAGCTGAATATGTTGCTTTATGCGACACGTGCCAACGAGTGAAGGCCGAACATCAAAGACCCGCTGGATTGTTGCAGCCATTGAAAGTACCCAAGTGGAAGTGGGAAGACATCAGCATGGATTTCATAGTCAGATTGTCGCGTACTCAGTGGGGTTACGACTCTATGAAAGTGCATCTAGGAAATCCCTTGTGGGTTTTGGCTAATTGATGACAAGCACATGAGATCCTAACGAAATGATTGCAGGACAAACTAAGTGAACTAGCTAGGTGCGCACAAAAAGATGAAAAATAGAGTGGTGCCCGAAAAGGAAGACTTTAGTGGAATTTAGAAGAGCAAAGTAGATATAAATGTATAGGGTGTGTGTGAGAGACACATCCCAAGAGCTCATGACTTTGCGTAAGGGTAAGGGCTAATAATCAACTAAAATCCACTGAACACCGGACTAGTCCGTCCACGTATCGGACTAGTCCAGTCAGCTTACTGGAACTCAACCGGACAAGTCCGATTTTGGACCGGACTAGTCCGGTCATGTCTCTGTTGTCCTTTTTAGAGGACTGCGGACTAGTCCATCCAAGCGACAGGACTAGTCCACTGAAGTTTCTGGAACCACATTTCACATAGCATCGGACAAGTCCGGTTTGTGGACCGGACTAGTCCGGTTAACCCACTGAAAGTAGACCGGACAAGTCCGATCATATACCGGACTAGTCCGGTAGTAGGTTTAACAACGGTAACTTTTTGGGAAACCCTATAAAAAGAGGTCCTTCGTCTTTTCCCTGAAGAGACACGACACATATTGTCAAAAACTCGAACCCTAGCGCCGCCACCTGTCCCAAGAGCCCAAAAACACATCTCCCCATACATCTAAGGTGCAAAAAGTCCAAGATCAATCAAATACTTGGATTTGGGATTGAGAGATCGTCGTTCTTTCGTTGTGAGCTCTTGGGGTTTGATTTCTCTACACTCATATTCTGCATTATAATCTTTTTGAGTGTATTTGATCACCTTCTCTGTAATTCTTGTGGGAGCCCTCAACGTGTGAGGTTGCCCCACAAACTCGGTGATTACCCGTGATAGTGGAGTCAAGTCGGCCTTTGTGGTGACTTGAAGAGGGAAAGGGTTGGGAACCCGGCTCTGTGTGAGCTTCCTCAACGAGGACGTAGATCTCTTGGTGAGATCGAACCTCGGTAAAAATTCGTGTCTCTTGTCTCTCATTTGTTTTACATTTTGATACATTAGATCACTAGTTTGCTAGTCATCGTTTGAGTTCCTTATAAGTTTGCACGTGCATCCATACAATAAATTTAATTTATAAATACTGTTGTTCTCATTCCGCTGCTGAAAGATTAAATTTGTGAGACACACTTAATGAACTCAAATAATTCAGCACACCGGACTAGTCCACCCACACAACCGGACTAGTCCGGTCAGTCAAGTTTCTGATAACTTTATTAAGTGTGCAGGAATCTTTTAAAGGCCTATTCACCCCCCCTCTAGGCCACATTCAATTGGTATTAGAGCCAAGTTCTCCACCAACGAGACTCACATCTCGGAGAGATCAATGGCCTCTGAGAAGAACAACGATATCCCGAAGACGAAAAACAACGATGAGGAGCAAGAAGCCAAAGCCTTTGATGTGCTGAAAGAAAATCCACATGACGATGATGAAGTGAGACATCTAAATACATTACTGAGAAAGAAGTTAATGGCACAAAAGGGAAAAGAGGAAGAAAAGACGATGGGGAGTGGTCATCACGACTACTCCCGGTATCCTTACAACTACAACCGTCTCAATTCAAATAATCATTATCTCTCTATTCCTATGGGAAGGCCCCCACAGTTTGACGGAAGTGACTACACCCTGTGGAAGTACAACATGAAGATGCATCTGATATCCCTGAACCCTAGTCTGTGGCACATTGTTTGCACAGGCATCGATATTCCGGACACGGATGATGAACTCACTCCAGAACAAGAACAAGAGATTCACAGAAACGCACAAGTCGTCGCCGTGATCACATCATCACTAAGCAGAGAGGAATTCACCAAGATCGATGGGTTAGAAAGTGCAAGAGAAATCTGGGATACCCTCAAGACAGCTCATGAAGGAAATAGGTTTGTACGTGAAGCCAAAATTGAGATGCTAGAAGGAGAGTTGGGGACATTTGCTATTGAAGAAGGCGAATCACCTCAAGACATGTACAATCGGATGAAGGCACTCATCAACAAAATCCGTGCCTATGGAAGTAAGAAATGGACAGATCACGAAGTGGTCAAAAGAATGATTAGAGCCTTTATGCCAAGAAATGTCACACTTTGCTCAATGACCAGAGAGAGCTCCGGTTTTCACAAAATGACTCCCGATGAATTACTAGGGAAGATCATAAATCATGAAATGATGGAGAAAGAAGCCCAATACGTCAAAGACTTAGCCGAACTCACCTCATCCAAAAAGAAAAAAGTTGCTCTCAAAGCAACGAGCAGACCCAAACTCAAAGAAACTCGTGAAGACCAAGACGATGGAGATACAAGCGACGAGAGCACCGATCTTGATGACGAAGAAATGGTACTCTTCATCAAAAAGTTCAAACGCATGATGAAGAGAAGACACGGCAACAATTCACATGAAGGCAAAAGCAAGGATAAAGGAAAATCCAAGACTCGACGCACTTGCTACAACTGCGGAGAGTATGTTCACTTCATGGGGGACTGTACTTATGAAGAAAACAAAAAGAAGAAAGAAACAAGATCTCAAGAAAAGAAAAATTTCAGAAAAAGAAGACAAGCCCATCAAGCTCACATTGGGAAGGAGTGGGACTCAAACGACGAGTCCTCCTCCGATGAAGAAGAAGAGATGGCCACTTTCGCAGTCAAGAAACCAACTATGAGAGCCACACTCTTTCCGAACATGGGAGGACGGGACATGAACAATCACACTTGTCTTATGGCTAAGGAAGGCAAGAAAAAGGTTCGACTTACTCCTCCTGTGCTAAATTCCTCCATTGATGACTTTGATAGCTCTAGTGATAATGAAGAATTGTTTAGAGGGCTAAGTAAAATTGCTTTAAAGAAAATGGAAATGTTGTCAAACGAAATCTTTGAAAAGGAGGAACTTGTCAACCGACAAGAAGATATGCTCATCCGTGAGATGAAGAGATATCAAGAAGTTGAAAAGCTTCTTGAGCTTGAGAGAGAGAAGAATGAGTCACTTGAGTTAGAGCTAGCCTTGAGTAAGGAAATTTACTCAAAGTTAGAGGACTCGCACATTGCAATCAAGGAAGAACTTGCTAACTTGTCAAAATTAACAAAATCCTCGAGGTGCAAGTTGAGTCGCTCAAACAAAGTGACTCCTCTTCCTCCAAGAGCTCTTCCTCTAAAGACATGAGCTTGACAACAATAAGAACCTGCACTTGCTCTAGTAAGAAGAATGTAATTTCTAATGCTTCAACCCCACATGACATGCATTCTTCTCAAAACGGGATCTTTGATAAGGAGAAGATCAAATATGCACGAAGTGCATATATGATCACTAGACCTCCCAATGTCAAAGATGGTCTTGGCTTTGACAGGAACAAACACATGTCGACTTCTAATCATGCTAAGAATAGGATCATTTTTGTTAAAGAAAAATCCCATGAATCTGAGCTACAAACAATGTTCCATACATTTGATGCTTCTTATGTTCTCATGAAAAACAAGTATGGAAAAGTCATTGCTAAATATACAGGGCCACGCCACAAGAACTTGAAAACTTGTGTGTGGGTGTCCAAGACTCTTGTGACTAACCTGAGAGGACCCAAGCAAGCTTGGGTACCTAAAACCCAGAAATAATTCTATTTTGCAGGCTTACTCCTCCGGTGGATCTAAGTGGGTGCTAGATAGCGGATGCACAAATCATATGACCGGAGAGAGAGGTATGTTTCTGGAATACGAGTGCAACAAGGATCCAAGTGAAGGTATATACTTTGGAGACAACAGCCAAGGAAAGGTCCTTGGTAGTGGTAACATTGAAATATCCTCTTAACACACCTTATCTAATGTTTTACATGTAGACTCTCTAGATTATAATCTTTTATCAATATCTCAACTATGCGACAAAGGTTACAACTGTTTATTCACTAATGAGGGTGTGACCGTCTTTAGAAGAAGCGATGGCTCGATTGCATTCAAGGGATTGTTGAAGAGAAAGCTTTATCTTGTTGACTTCAACAAAGATAAAGCCGAACTCAACACTTGCTTGGTTGCTAAGACCAACATGGTATGGCTGTGGCATAGACGGCTAGCCCATGTTGGAATGAGAAATCTGCAGAAACTTCTAAAAGGTGGTCACATCCGTGGTCTTAAGGATGTGGTTTTCAAAAAAGACAGGCCGTACAGCGCTTGTCAAGCAGGAAAACAGGTTGGAGCACCACATCCCGCCAAGAATGTGATGAACACCGCTAGACCGCTGGAACTTCTTCACATGGATCTCTTTGGTCCAATTGCGTACATCAGCATCGGCAGTAACAAATATGGTTTAGTAATTGTTGATGATTTTTCAAGATTTACCTGGGTATTTTTCTTGTATGATAAATCAGAAACTCAGGGAATCCTCAAGAAGTTCTTGAAAAGAGCTCAAAATGAATTCTCATCAACCGTAAAGAATATCAGAAGTGACAATGGGACAGAATTCAAGAACACCCAAGTTGAAGAATATCTCAATGAAGAAGGTATAAAGCATGAATTCTCGGCACCCTACTCTCCTCAACAGAACGGGGTGGCCGAAAGGAAGAACAAAACATTGATCGAAATGGCGAGAACAATGTTGGATGAATACAAGACGTCAGACCGATTTTGGGCAGAAGCGGTGAACACCGCTTGTCATGCCACAAATTGGTTGTACCTTCATCGACTACTGAAGAAAACTCCATATGAGCTTCTCACGGGTAAAAAGCCTAACGTTTCCTATTTCAAAGTTTTTGGTTGCAAATGTTTTATTCTGAACAAGAAACCAAGGGCCTCAAAGTTTGCTTCGAAGTCCGATGAAGGATTCTTGCTCGGATATGAATCGAATGCCTACGCCTATCGTGTCTTCAACAAGGTGTCCGGCCTTGTTGAAGTAGCGCGTGACGTAGTGTTCGATGAAACTAACGGCTCACAAGTGGAGCAAGTCGATAAGTCTATGCTAGATAAGGAGGAAGCCCCATGTGAAGCGCTGAAGAAAATGGCACTTGGTGATATCCTACCACGAGAGGAGACACAAGATGAATTTCAACAAGGAAGCAATGATCAAGGGGGAGCTCCTACACAAGATCAGGTTGAAGAAGATCAAGAAAATCAAGATGATCATGGAAGCAATGATCTAGGGGAGACATGACACATGAAGACAATGAAGAACAAGCAACTATACAAATTCCACACCAGGAGTACATCAATGTGTGCAAAGGGACCATCCTGTCAACAATATCATTGGAGATATTGCTAAGGGAGTAACTACTAGATCTCAAATTGCAAATTTTTGTGAACACTATTCTTTTGTGTCTTTTCTGGAGCCATACAGGGTAGAAGAAGCCTTAAGGGATCCAGACTGGGTGATTGCGATGCAAGAGGAGCTGAACAACTTCAAAAGAAATGAAGTGTGGGAGCTGGTGGAAAGACCAAGGGCGAACATCGTTGGAACCAAATGGGTCTTTCGGAACAAGCAAGATGAACATGGAGTAGTGACAAGAAATAAAGCGAGGTTGGTGGCCAAAGGTTATTCTCAAGTGGAAGGTTTGGATTTCGATGAAACCTTCGCTCCTGTAGCTAGACTTGAGTCCATTCGCATTTTATTGGCATATGCTACTCACCATAATTTTAAGTTGTATCAAATGGACGTCAAGAGTGCCTTTCTCAATGGTCCGATAAAGGAGGAAGTCTATGTGGAGCAGCCACCGGGGTTCGAAGATCAGGAGTATCCCAACCATGTCTATAAACTGTGTAAGGCTCTCTATGGCCTCAAACAGGCTCCTCGAGCCTGGTATGAGTGCCTTAGAGATTTTCTGATTCAAAATGGATTCAAAATTGTAAAGCTGACTATACACTCTTTACTAAACATTTTGATGATCATTTATTCGTATGTCAAATTTATGTTGATGACATTATCTTTGGATCCACTAACAAGTCCTTCTGTGAAGAATTTAGCAAAATAATGACAGACAGGTTTGAGATGTCAATGATGGGTGAATTGAAGTTCTTCTTGGGATTTCAAGTGAAGCAACTGAGAGAAGGTACCTTGTGCACACACCCAACTTGGGCCTTTGGTATCCCAAAGGATCCAAGTTTAACTCGATAGGGTATTCCGACGCCGACTATGCAGGATGCAAAGTCGATAGAGAGAGCACGTCAGGGACTTGTCAATTTCTTGGTAGGTCCCTAGTTTCTTGGTCATCTAAAAAGCAAAACTCCATTGCTCTTTCCACAGCGGAAGTGGAGTATGTTGCAGCCGGTAGTTGCTGTGCGCAACTACTTTGGATGCGACAAACTCTTAGGGACTACGGCTACAATCTAAGTCATATCCCGCTTCTATGCAATAATGAAAGTGCTATAAAGATTGCACACAACCCTGTAGAGCACTCAAGAACTAAGCACATAGATATCCGTCATCACTTTTTTAGAGATCATTCATTAAAAGGTGACATTGCTATTTCACATGTTAGGACTGAAAAACAACTTGCGGATATTTTTACCAAACCATTAGATGAGAAAAGGTTCTGTGAACTAAGAAATGAGTTAAACATTCTTGACTCTCGAAATGTGGCTTGAAACATTGCATACCTGGTTGCAACTCAAAATGTTCCTTTGTATTATCAAAATGCTCTTCTTCTCCTTTTCCACTTAGAAAACTATTTTAATGAAGAAATCTTGTGGATTATGACCATTGTTTGATTGCTGATTGCCTACTAGTCGTAATCACAAAGACTACTTGCAAAATTATTGTCCTTGGATCACTATTAATTATCTATATATGTATCAAGTCTGTTGGAAACGGACTAGTCCGATTTCCAACCGGACTAGTCCGGACTGACAACAACTAGGTTAACTCAGGGGTACCGGACTAGTCCGCTACCATGACCAGACTAGTCCGGTCAGTCGCATATAGAAGCACTTGGCCGGACCAGACCTCTCCCTCACCCCTCATTAGACCTGCTCTCCCTCTCCTCTTCCAAACCCTAGCCCCCAAAGTGATTTTCGGGTTGAACCCTCAAAATCGAGGTTTTTTCCGCGAAAAAGACTCCCCTTGACGAGTGGTCTCCCTCCTCCGGATTCATCCGGACTGATTTCCACTTCTTCAACGCGAATCTTCAAATCTTGGTAAATTTCCCCCTTTAAACCAAAATCTCAACTTTTCTAGTTCTAGCTAGTTTTCTACCATGTTCCTACCCTTGTGCCCTTAGATAGGAGATTTGATTCAAATGAAACATTAGGGTTCTTATGCCAGGCCGGACTAGTCCGGCGCACAGAGGCGGACAAGTCCGGTCCACCGGACAAGTCCGCACTCTGAAACCGGACAGGTCCGGTCTCTGACAGTTGAACCCCTACGTTCCCTTTTGAAGCCGATAATGAGTCCACTTGCATCTAATCCTTGAACTCCTTATCAGGCATCATGTCTTCAGGCTCAAATGACAGCTCCTTTCACATTGATGAAGACGTTCAACGCGAGAAAGTGAGGAGGACCAAGGAGAGAGTTATGAAGAAGAGACATGATGTCAATGTCCACTCTCCACCCTCCGAGGACAATCTACCTAAGAAGAGGAAAGTCATTGGCAAAAGGCCTCTAAGGAAAGATGCTGCTGAGGGCTCGTCAGGGCCAAAAAGAATTCTCAATAAAGGGAAGGGACTTGCTAGTGGTCCCCTTGGGCCCTTGAAGATGAAAAGCCCTATTCACCGCAACAGGCAGCCTTCAAGTGAGGATTTCACTGGAAAAGGGAGTGAGCTAGCTGATAATTTCAGGAAGATTCAAGTGTATGACCGACCTAAGCAATGCTCTGATCCAAGGTTCTGGAGCAACTTCCATGCAGACTACTACGAGCATGTGTACATGAAGATGAAGAACCCTGTAGTAGAGAGTCAATGGCTAAATGTTGAATATCTGAAGTCGAAGAGGTATCCTGCCTTTCGTGAGATGGTGGAGGCGTTAGAGAGGCACAGTCTGACGGACCTGCTATCCTTTGAGTATGACTGGAACAATGAAGTAATTACCCAGTTTTACTCCACTCTCTACTTTGCTCGTGATGATGGAGACAGTCTTACTTGGATGACTCATGGTTCAAGGTATAGTGTCATGTATGATGAATTTGCTAGGATTCTTCACCTCCAACACACTTTGGATCATGAACTGGTCATTCATAATCTGAAACCCCTGGAGAAGGAGGAACTTGAATTTCTCTATGACACAAGGATGCCATATGTTCCTCCCACCATCAAATATCTAAAGCCCTTCTTTGTGGTCCTAAATAGAGTCTTGAGAAAGACTATAGCTCCGAAGGATGGAGATGCAGGAACTATACAAGGAACCCTGAGGACTCTCATGAAGGTCATTAGTGGGAGGAGACCATTCAATGTCTTTGAGTATATCTACAACGACATTGTGAACATCTCAATTACCCCCAATAGGTCCTGTGGATACGCACCGTATATCATGTACATGATTGAGAAAGTGACGGGACTTGAGTTTGTCAAGGATGTCAAGCATACGGGGTTGAAGCCGCAAAAACCCACCGAGTACACTCTCCCTCCGGCTCAAACTGCCCCGTCCTCTCCACAGTGGAGAGGAGATCAAAGCAAGCTCATGATGACACTAGATCTGCAGCTGCTCCTCCTGGATCTCCACCTGCCCAAGAATCATCCAGCGGCATCCTCAAGATGCTCTCCTCCATCTTTGCCTGCTGCCGCAAGATCGAAGACAGGCAGCGCAAGGAAAAGCTTGCAAGGAAGAAACATCAACAATACGTCAATGCCAATATCAAATCTAACTGTGCAAAGCTTGAGATTGAGCCCGTTGGATCACCGCCCGTCTCCGAGGACTCAGAGGAAGATCCTGCTCCCGTGGATGCCGAAGTCAGTGAAGATGAAAATCAGACTGAGACTGACGGAGGAGGCAACGATGAGTGATTCCCCTCGATTTTTCCCTTTTTGGTGCCTTGATGCCAAAGGGGGAGAGATTGAGATTAGATTTGGACTATTTCTATCTAGTATTAGTTATTAAGCTCTTTTGTGGACCATTTCTATCTAGTATTAGTTATTAAGCTCTTTTGTGGTCAAGGACATGTACCTATTTTAAAATCTTGTAATGCACTATTTCTTTTCTTATGTGTGATGCACAATGCTCTAATGCCTACTTATATGTTCACTATTGTTTGTCTTTAATCTATCACATTTTGTTTATCACACACCTGTTAGGCACCCCACCATAAGGTGTGTGCATATGTGAGAAGCTTTTTGTGAATTCTTTATTATTCTCATATGTGCACACCTTATGAAAATCAACCTTTTATTCTCAATTGTGATATCTCAAATGGTTGTCATCAATCACCAAAAAGGGGGAGATTGAAAGTGCATCTAGGAAATCCCTTGTGGGTTTTGGCTAATTGATGACAAGCACATGAGATCCTAACAAAATGATTGCAGGACAAACTAAGTGAACTAGCTAGGTGCGCACAAAAAGATGAAAAATAGAGTGGTGCCCGAAAAGGAAGACTTTAGTGGAATTTAGAAGAGCAAAGTAGATATAAATGTATAGGGTGTGTGTGAGAGACACATCCCAAGAGCTCATGACTTTGCGTAAAGGTAAGGGCTAATAATCAACTAAAATCCACTGAACACCGGACTAGTCCGTCCACGTATCGGACTAGTCCGGTCAGCTTACTGGAACTCAACCGGACAAGTCCGGTTTTGGACCGGACTAGTCCGGTCATGTCCCTGTTGTCCTTTTTAGAGGACTGCGGACTAGTCCATCCAAGCGACAGGACTAGTCCGCTGAAGTTTCTGGAACCACATTTCACATAGCACCGGACAAGTCCGGTTTGTGGACCGGACTAGTCTGGTTAACCTACTGAGAGTAGACCGGACAAGTCCGATCATATACCGGACTAGTCCGGTAGTAGGTTTAACAACGGTAACTTTTTGGGAAACCCTATAAAAAGAGGTCCTTCGTCTTTTCCCTGAAGAGACACGACACATATTGTCAAAAACTCGAACACTAGCGCCGCCACCTGTCCCAAGAGCCCAAAAACACATCTCCCCATACATCTAAGGTGCAAAAAGGCCAAGATCAATCAAATACTTGGATTTGGGATTGAGAGATCGTCGTTATTTCGTTGTGAGCTCTTGGGGTTTGATTTCTCTACACTCATATTCTGCATTATAATCTTTTTGAGCGTATTTGATCACCTTCTCTGTAATTCTTGTGGGAGCCCTCAACGTGTGAGGTTGCCCCACAAACTCGGTGATTACCCGTGATAGTGGAGTCAAGTCGGCCTTTGTGGTGACTTGAAGAGGGAAAGGGTTGGAACTCGGCTCTGTGTGAGCTTCCTCAACGAGGACGTAGATCTCTTGGTGAGATGAAACCTTGGTAAAAATTCGTGTCTCTTGTCTCTCATTTGTTTTACATTTTGATACATTAGATCACTAGTTTGCTAGTCATCGTTTGAGTTCCTTATAAGTTTGCATGTGCATCCATACAATAAATTTAATTTATAAATACTGTTGTTCTCATTCCGCTGCTGAAAGATTAAATTTGTGAGACACACTTAATTAACTCAAATAATTCAGCACACCGGACTAGTCCGCCCACACAACCGGACTAGTCCGGTCAGTCAAGTTTCTGATAACTTTATTAAGTGTGCAGGAATCTTTTAAAGGCCTATTCACCCCCCCTCTAGGCCACATTCACTCTATTTGGGTTATTGTGGACCAATTGATGAAAACAGCCCACTTCCTTCCTGTTAGAACCAAGTACACTGTCGCCCAACTAGCTGAGCTGTATATGGAGCAAATCGTGTGTCGTGATGGAGTTCCGAAGAGGATAGTTTCAGATCGAGGTTCTCAATTTACCTCTAGGTTCTGGAAGAAGCTGCATGAAGCCATGGGTACACGGCTGAAATTTCAGCTCTGCATATCACTCGCAAACTGACGGGCAAACTGAGAGGACAAATCAGATTTTGGAAGACATGTTGAGAGCTTGCGCCTTGAAACATGGGCGTAGTTGGGATAGGAGGTTGCCGTATGCTGAATTCTCATACAACAACAGCTACCAAGCCAGCTTGAAGATGTCACCTTTCGAAGCATTGTATGGTAGATTATATAGAACACCGTTGTTCTAGAATGAGACCGGAGAAAGCCAAGTATTTGGACGCCTAGTGCTGCAAGATGCCAAAAAACAAGTCCAAACGATACGTGAAAACTTGACGACAAAAAGGTTATGCAGATAATAGGCGAAGAAGATTGACCTTCGAAGTAGGAGACTTCGTGTATCTTAAAGTATCGCCTATCCGAGGCCAACGACGGTTCAACGTCAAAGGCAAATTAGCACCTCGCTACATCGGGCCATTCAAGATTTTGGGCAAGCGAAGAGAAGTAGCCTATCAACTAGAGCTGCCAACACACCTCTCCGACGTGCACGACGTGTTTCACGTATCCCAACTCAAGAAGTGCTTAAGAGTACCGGAAGAACAAGTACCGATGGATGAGCTCAAGCTTCAAGAGGATCTGACCTACGCGGAACACCCCGTCAAAATTTTGGACGTGAAGGAAAGGGTCACGAGGAACAAAGTGATCCATTGGTGCAAAGTACAATGGAGCCATCACACGGAAGCCGAAACTACATGGGAGTGTGAGGAATATCTCAAGGCAGAATTCCCTCATCTTTTCTCCACTCTATCGAATCTCGAGGGCGAGATTCATTTTAAGGGGGTAGGTTTGTAACACCCTCAAACTCATTACCATGCATTGCATACATTCCTCATGTAGAGAAGCATTTAAAAAGAAGTATAAATGGAGAAAGAACCCTAGAAATGGAGAAAGAATCATAGAAATGGAGAAAGAACCATAGAAATGAAGAAAGAACCATAGAAAAGGAGAAAAGAACCATAGAAATGGAGAAGGGAATATATAAAAGGAGAAAGGGACATAGAAATGGAGAGGGGAATATAGAAATGGAAAAGGGGACATAGAAATGGAAAGAAATGAAAATAAGATAGCTGAAATGAGCCATCACCAAATTCCCCAATTCACCAAGGGGGAATTTCTCCCACATTTGGGGGGGGGGATTTTTCCCCAATGTAGCCGCAGCCTAGAGGGGGGGAACCCCTAGGACTCCTTGGTTGAGTCCCAATTGGACTAGGACTCTTTGGTTGAGTTCCAATTGGACTAGGACTCTTCTTTTCTCCCCCTTCTAAATACAAACCTCCAGCCCCCCCCCTTGACCGCAGCCCCCTCCCCCCCCCCCCCCCCAAAGTCACCGAGTTGGCCCTTCCCCCCCCCCAACTCGCCGAGTTGGCTACCCCCCTGCCGGAGTTTGGTCGCCGGTGTGCCCCTCCGGTGAGCCCCGCCGTCGAGCCCTGTCAACGAGCCCCACCGTCGAGCCGCGTCGTCGAGCCCCGCCGTCAAGCCCCACTGTCGAGCCCCGTCATCGAGCCCCGCCGTCGAGACCCGCCGATGAGCCCCGTCACGCCTCACCGTCGCCAGAGAAGAAGCCCGACGATCTGTCGTACCATAATTTTTCATAGAAAAATTCCCCGCTGCTGCTGTTGCTAGGAGAAAGACCCTGCCACAAGGAGGAAGTGAGGTAGGTCTTTATTACCCATCTTACGGCGTCGCCGCTGTTTCTACGCATCCGTTTTCTTCACCCCCTTCGAGCAGAAACTTTTGCGTGTGGACAGATCGTGTTTTATCGATTTTTGACGGTGGAATTGATCTAGATCTTGAGTCAAGATCATCACCACGTCCACACTTGATACCTACACCCTTGTTCATCATAAAACCCTATGAAAGCCCATTAAAACATGCAAGAACACGTACAAACTGGTTTAATAAAACTGCACTATTGGATTTGCATTCATCTACTCCATTGCATCTTGAGTAAAGTTTGTGCATGATGATTGATTGCTGTAAATCTTGTATGTGCGTGGTCGTGAGTAGAAGGACAAGCTCAAGAGGCCGTCTACGAGGAACTACAACACCAAGATTTCGAGACGCTTGAGCAACACGATCCACGGGAAAGGCAAGTGCCCCTTGACCATATTGATCCTATGTTTTCAAAACTGTTTTGCTTGCGAAAACTCGTATGCTTGAGTCAACTTGATGGGACACACTTTTATAGGAGTTTACTAGTTTTATTAATCATCCTTGTCGCCAGGAAAGTTGATGAATCGGGTATGGTCGTTTTTCCTTTTTGCTTCGCTTAACTTACGGGATACGGGAAGCTGAAATAAAACTTGTTAGCTACTGCACTCATGAGAATAAAGGTAATGAGAACTTGATGATGTTGATGAGCATGGAATCGGGGAGATCTAGTCAAGCTTGGTTCGTGAATGTTGCTGAATGAGATGGTGGTTTACATGCCGTAGATCTAAGGATCAGTTCACGCGAGCACATGCGAGGAAAATAGTACCACCATAAGGCCAAATATGGGTGCGGCTTAGCTGACTAATTAGGTGTGTTGCTAGCTTGTTATGGATCCCTGGGAACTGCATGGCATAAGAGGGGGCCCGTTGGTGGGAGAATGGAGATTCGAGCCTGTCGGTGAAACCTCAGTGGGTCCGTACATCCTAGTAGCCCCTTTGTAAATGCTATTTTGTGATCTCTTGGCCATACACCGACGGTTGTGTACTGGTACAATGGAGGTTTTTTTCTAGTCACCGACGGGTGACGAAATCGCAAACTTGTGGGTGAAGTGGTGCCATCTCTGCAGAGTGTCAAACTATCATGATAGTCGTGCTTCCGGTCACAAGCACCTGGCCAACTTTCATGATTAGAGGCAAAACTTGGTATGGTTATGGTATGGTCATTGGGATTAGTTTCGGGAATGTTTCGAGTCATAACAATGAGTTGGTTTCGGTTATATGAAAAAGAGATGGTTATGAATCATTATGAGTATGAGATGAATTTGAGAAAGATTATTGGCTGGTTGAGACTTGATATATGGTGAATTATGATGAAAGAATGTTGTTGTTTTACTTGGTTATATTGGGATTTAATTCATCTAGAGGTAGTTGCTGTTTTTACCATGTTTATGAAATAAAATTTGCTTGCTGCAATGAGCCTTTTTATTTCCTACCTTGCTGAAAGCTACATGTCATACTTTTCCCGCACTTGCTGAGTACGACACGTACTCACCCTTGCATTACCACATATACATCAGCTACAGGAGAAGAGTACTTCGAGGACCATGTGGAGTACTAGGCGTGCGCACTATCGTCAACATACCCGTGAAGTTGAAGATTGGACTCTACTGTTTTAGCCAATTTCCGCTGTCGTTTTAGAGTCTTCCGCTGCAAGAATAAGATAGACATTCATGAGTGAGACAATGAGTCGTTGTAATAAAGTACTTAAACACTATTTATTTGTGGTTATATTCTAAATTCAGTTTGTGGATTACAAGTGTATGTGTGATGAACATCCTGGGCACACATATGCATTCACTTGGTTCTATTTTCGGAACAGGGTTTTACAGTCCATGAGCGGACTAGTCCGGTGCACCATGTTATGAGGCAACCGAGAGTTGAACGAACTTGTCCGGTCCACGAGTGGACTAGTCCGGTGCATCGTGTTGTGAGTGATTAGGACATGTTTTAATCCCTTATCCCTACGCAAAGATTTTGAGCTCTTGAGATGTGTCTCTCACAAACATCCTATACAAGTAAGTCTACATTGCGCTTGGTTCATGGATCTGTCCTTTTCCTTTTTCTTCATCACTTCAATTTTCACCTTTTTTAGTGCACCAATCCTACCTTACATGAGTTAATCTGCATTCACCTCAACCAGTTCATTTGGATCTCAATTCATTTGTCATCAATCGTCCAAAACCCACAAGGGAATGCCTAGATGCACTTTCAATCTCCCCCTTTTTGGTGATTGATGACAACCAGCTGAGATTACATAATTAATAATAAAATTTGATTTTCATAAAATGTGCATATATGAGAATAACAAATGAGTAACAGGAACTTCTCACATGCATGCAACCTTTATGGTGAGATGCCTAAAGAGTGTGTGAAAAAGAATGTGACATGCCACAAGAAGATAAGATCATATAAAAAATAAAGGTAGTCATCACATTAATATCGAATAAGCATCACGCATCCAACGGAGTTTGAAATAAAAAGTACATGAAACTTAAAATACATGTCCATGATCGCTAGTCCTTAAGGTTTACAATAAGATAAAGCAATTAAGATATTAATCTCAATCTCTCCCCCTTTGGCATCAAGGCACCAAAAAGAGAA
Source organism: Neostapfia colusana (assembly GCA_030760725.1). Taxonomy (NCBI): domain Eukaryota; kingdom Viridiplantae; phylum Streptophyta; class Magnoliopsida; order Poales; family Poaceae; genus Neostapfia; species Neostapfia colusana. The sequence goes on from JASWHV010000015.1 coordinate 65,889,862, forward strand.
AAATTGAGTGGAATCACTCATTGCCGCTCTCTCCCTCACTCTCGGTCCTATCTTGATCGGCATCTTCATCTTCTTATTCATGACCATGCTAAGGAGGAGGAGCGGAGACACCTGCAAGCCCAAAAGATCTAAACTCTTGTTCAGTGAGTGGAGCCATTTCATTGAAGTTCTCTTCAGAGTCTTCCGAAATCTGTGGTGATTCAACTGGCTCAATATCTAGCTTCTCACATATGGCTTTGATGTTGGCATTCATGTACCTTTGATGTCTCTTTCTGGCCAAACTCTCCTTGTGTTGCTTAACTTCAATTTTGCGACAACGGCCAAAATAGAGGAGAGCATCTTGAGCATACCACTGGAGGACTCTCTAGAGGGTGGAGGGACAGGACTAGGTGTAGGCTCCGACGCCATTGAGCCTTCATGAGCAGAGGGCACAGTGTAGACTGTAGGCTTCTAGGGTTTGAGACCCGTGTGAGTGAAATCTTTGACGAACTCAAGTCCTGTCACCTTCTCAATCATGTACATGATATAAGGTCCATAGCCACATGACCTGTTTGGAGTGATAGACATATTCACAATATCATTGTAGATGTACTCAAAGACATTGAAGGTCCTTTCTTTGCTTATCACTTTCATCAATGTCCTTAGGGTCCCTTGGATTGTCCCTGCATCTCCATCCTTTGGAGCTATGGTCTTTTTCAAGATTCTGTTGAGCACGGCAAAGAATGGCTTCAAGTACTTGGTAGTAGGAGGTACATATGGCATTCTTGTATCATACAAGAATTCCAACTCATTCTTCTCCAAAGGCTTCAAGTTGTGAATGACAAGCTCATTATCCAAGGTGTGTTCAAGATGAAGTATCTTGGCAAATTCCTCATAGGTGACATTGTATATGGATTCATGTGTCATCCAAGTCATCTCATCCCCATCATCACGGGCAAAGTAAAGAGTAGAGTAGAAATGTGTAATGACCTCATTGTTCCAGTCATACTGAAAGGATAGAAGATCCTTCAAGCCATGCCTCTCTAATGCCTCTAGTACCTCATGATAGGCCTGGCGTTTCTTGGATCGCAAGTAATCAATGTTGGGCCACTGACTCTCAACAACAAGATTCTTCATCTTCATATATACATGCTCATAGTAGTCAGCATGGAAGTTGCTCCAGAATCTTGGGTCTGCACATTGCTTTGGCTGCTCATAGACTTAAATTTTTCTAAAATTGTCAGCCAGTTCACTCCCCTTTCCAGTAGAGTCATCACTTGATGGCTGCCTGTTGCGGTGAATGGGGGCCTTCTTCTTCAATGGACCAATAGGACCACTAGCAAGTCCTTTGCCCTTGCCGACACTTCTTCTAGGAGTCGTAGAGCTTCCAACAATGTCCTTGCTCTGTGTTGTCTTACCAACCACTCTTCTCCTTTAGGAAGAGAATCATCGGGAGAAGAGGGTTGAGCAACGTGGTCATGTTTCTTCTTCATGGCCTCGGAGTGTGACGACATCGTGCCTGACAGGAAAATCAAGGATTGATTGACGAGATGGATTGTAGATTATGTGGAAATAAGAAGTTAGAGGTTCAATTGACAGGTAAGCTGACTTGTCCGTTTTCAGAGTGCGGACTTGTCCGCACCAGATACCGGACTAGTCCGGACCTGCTGAAGAACTCTAACTTTGTATTTTCAATAGATCTAGCGCAAATTGATGCAAAATATGGAGGAATACACTAGGAATGTATCTAGAAAGGTAGTGTATGCCCTAGGAATCAGGAAAATTGAGCAAAAGTATAGGAAATATGAGAATTTCAGTTGAGAGGGATTTTACCGAAAAAGTGAAGATTTGAGTCAAAATGCGAAGTCTGATCCGGATTAGTCCGGGGAGAGGAGACCACACGTCGAGGAGAATATTTCCTATGGAGAGGACTTTGATTTCTTTGGCCAAAGTCGAAAATCACCTTGGGGGCTAGGGTTTGTGGAGTGAGAAGCAAAAGAGTGCTTGTGAGGTGGGTTGGCGCGTGTATAGACTTTTAAACCTGGACATACGGACTAGTCCAATGGAGGACCGGACAAGTCCGGTATGGCAGATCTGTCCGGACTAGTCTAAGGGAGTGGACTAGTCCGGTGTTGACACCGGACTAGTCCGGGTCAACTAGACAAATAAGAGTAGAAATCAGGGAAATATTGGGAATTTGATCTAATAGTGATCTAAGGACATATTCACAAATAATCTTGATGAACATTCCCAGTAAGCAATCAACAATCAGACAATGGTCATTATTCATCAAGATTCACTAATTTAAATAGTTTTTCAAGAGAAAATCAAGATAAGGGATAGTTTTTCGCAAAGTAAGTAAGATTTTGAGGATTCAAGCAGGTATGTAGTGTTTCAAGCCACGTTCTGAGAGTCAAGTATATTTAGTTCATTCCTAAGCTCACAAAAGCGTTTTTCATCAAGTGGCTTGGTGATGATATCGGCTAGTTGTTTCTCGGTTTTGACATGGGAAATGGCTACGTCTCCTTTGATTGAATGGTCTCTCAAAAAATGATGCCGAATATCAATGTGTTTGGTCCTAGAGTTCTCAATAGGGTTATATGCAATCTTAATGGACCAACTTTCCTTTTTCTCTTTCTCTCGTTCTTTCCTCTCTCGTAAATGACTTAAAAATGAAAATGACTAACGTAACCTATAGCAATGCGTCACCCGTTTCGGATCGGCACGTCTCACATGCCATGGCATGTGAGACGTGAAAGTTCGGAATTGTCCCTTTTTGGACAGCCTGAGAGTGACCGAGGGGCGTGACTTCTGACGAGACGCGGGTCTCGATCTAGATGAAATTTTGACGGCATAACCCTGTTGTTCTCTGCTACCCCATTTTTGGGCGTGCAGTAGAGAACAGCGGGGTTATGTTGCCAAAATTTCATCCTGATCCAGACCGCGCATCTCGTCATGAGCACGCTCCGCTAGGTCACTCTTGGGTGGGTTTAGGACCTATCTGCCTAGTTGTAGGGTCATGACATGACATAACAATGAAACTAATAATGATTTGTCTGCTTTGAAGGTATACCCTCAAACATGGCTGAAGACCGCACTTGGATGTATACTGGTTGGAAAAAGGATGGGAGGCACTCAGAGGAGTGGTTCACCAAGACGAATGCTTTCATAGAACGAGCTTTCTCGTTGTCAAACAACAGCAAAGTGTGGTGCCCATGTATCAAATGTCAGAATGCAAAGCGTTTCGACAAAGTGAAGTTGATGTACCACATGTGTAGGAAACGGTTTCATGCAACGTTATGAGTTGTGGACATTTCCCAGCGAGACACCTTCTCAAGTCGTAGAAGATCAAGATGAGGATGACAGCACTGGGGTCGATAGGATGGACGAGATGCTTGAAGCCATAAATCCTGAACTGACAGAGGATCCTCCTACAACGGAGGTTAAAGCGTTCTTCAAGCTTGTCGAAGCTTCTGAACATTCGTTGCATGAATACACCAAAGCGTCAATCCTCAGTTTCATGACTAGATTTATGGCAATTAAGTCTAAGTATTCCTTCTCTAATAGCTGCTACAATGATCTCATCAAATTTATCAGTGATGTCATTCCACAGCCGCATAAATTGCCTAAAGATATGTATTAGTCTAAGAAAATGATTTTTGGGATTGGTATGGACTATGAGAAGATTGATATGTGCCTAGACAACTGCATGCTTTTCTGGAAAGAGCATGCCAATGAGAACAAGTTTTTAAAATGTGATAAAGCGAGATTTGTCAAAGTTGTTAATGACGACGGTACAAAAATAACGACTAAAGTCACACAGAAGCAGCTTCGCTACTTGCCTGCCACACCTAGGTTGAAGCGCTTGTATCTCTAAAAAAACAGCCAGACACATGAGGTGGCACAAAGAAGGTCTATGTGAGAATGACGGAATGATGGTGCACCTGTTCGACGGTGAGGCATGGAAAGCGCTTGACCGCTTCGATCCAGATTTTGCCAATGACACGAGAAATATTCGCATCGGGTTGGTGACAGATGGTTTCTCACCGTTCAGTACAAACGCAACACCGTACTCTTGTTGGCCTGTGTTCGCTATTCCGTACAACTTACCACCATCTCTTTGTATGTAGTATGAGTTCATGTTCTTTTGCCTTATTGTACCTGGACCGGATCATCCTTGCTCACAATTGAACGTGATGTTTAAGCCGTTGATTGAAGAGTTGAAAATGTTATGGATAGGAATCGAAGCGTACGACTGTTACAAAAAACAGAAATTCAGCCTTCGAGCTGCATACTTTTGGTTTGTCCACGATTTCCCATCTTACGGAGTGGTTCCTAGCTAGAGCACTCATGGTCGTTTGACATGTCCGATATGTGCTTCGGACATGGAATGTTTCCGTTTAAATCATGGTGGCAAGATTTGCTACTTCGATTGCCACAGACGTTGGTTACCACCATGTATTTAGGCAACAAAAAGATGCCTTCAGGAAGGACACAGTTGTCAAAAAAGGACCATTGCAACGTCTCAACAGGTCGGAGATTGCTGAACAGTTGACAACTTAGTGGCAGATGAAGGTCGTCCTCGATATTTTGTTGGTTACGGAGAGGACCACAATTGGACTCATATATGTGCACTATGGGAGCTACCGTATGTGAAGTCCTTAATCCTAATGCATAACATTGATGTCATGCACCAGGAACGTAACATGGGCGAATGCATCATAAGCACATGCTTCGATCTGACGGGCAGAACAAAAGATAATATAAAGACTTGTAAGGATTTGGCAGAAGTTTGTAAACGTCCAACTCTTGAGCTAATCGAAGCTGGTGGCAAACCGCGTGCTTCTTTCTGTCTTCGACCAAAAGAAAAGAAAGAAGTCTTTGAATGGTTGAAAACGTTGAAATTCTCATATGGTTATGTTGCTAGCCTGAGACGAACTGTAAATGTTAAGACTGGAAATCTCACAGGGTTGAAAAGTCATGATTATCACATAATCATGGAAGACTTCTGCCGTTTAAGTTTTGGGGCTACCTTGACGATGTGGTGTGGAAGGTGTTAGCCGATCTTAGCTACTTTTATAGATAGCTTTATGCTAAAGAAATCGCACCCGAGATGATGGAGAAGTTGGAAAGGGAGATACCAGTGCTTTTATGTAAGATGGAAAAGGATTTCCCTCTAAGGTTCTTCAATCCAATGCAACATCTCCTAATCCATCTTCCATATGAAGCTAAAGTGGGTGGCCCTATGCAATATAGGTGGATGTATCAAGTTGAGAGAGCACTCAAGTGTCTTAAACTAATGGTTCACAATCGGGCAAGGGTTGAAGGATGCATCGCCGAAGCATACGCAATTCGGGAGATAGGATACTTTTCAAGCATCTATTTTGTAAAAGAACACAATGTTAATGTTTCCATGTTGCCGTACAATATAGATGAAGCACCCCCTTGTAGCAGCCTCTCCATTTTTTAAACGAGAGGCGCCACTGTTGGTAGTGGCATGAGCTACGATGCCGAAACAGATAAAAGACGGTTGCTTTGATGTACATGTACACTAATATAGAGGGGATGCATGAATATTTTCAGTAAGTGTTTGATCAACATTTATAATAATTAGCGTGTTGTGTTATACATCTATGCTAATCATTCTGTTTTTCTTATTTAGTGAGTTCGATCAACAAAATTGGAAATCTAAGCAGCAACCTACGAGCAGACAAATACAATCGATGCGATATTATGGAGTAAATGGAGGGCCTAACTTCCTATCCTGGTTTCATGCACATGTAACATGTTCATGTCTTGTTTCTCTTAGTAATTATGTGTATAGCATAAAATAGTCTTCTAACTTCATATGTTGAACAATGCAAAAATCAAGCCGACGTCCATGAAGAATTGCGACAACTGTCCAACGGATCCATTAAAATTAAATGCTACGGTCGATACGATGTCAATGGGTTTCAATTCCGTTCAACTGAATTTGAAGCTCAACGTCATTTCAGAGCAACATGTAACACCAGAGTTGTTTATAGGGCAGTTGATACCCAAGGACGTGAAAGTAATTATTAAGGGATCATTAAAAAATACTTGAATTCAGTTTTGCAGGGAATAAGGTCCTTAATGTAGTCTTCTTTGACTGCGATTGGTTTGATCCTAACAATGGAACTCGACAAAACCAATTTGGTATGGTAGAAGTCAAACACAAGGACCGTCTACGAGGCTGCGACACCTTCGTCCTTGCACACCAAGTCGAGCAACTGTATTATTTACATTATCCATGCGAAAAGCTTAAAGCTTGATGGGTTATACACAAGGTGAATCCTCGTGAGCTGTTATATACACCAGACAATGTTGGACACCTTGATGATGAGGTTGATATTGTTTACCAAGAACAAGAGTTGTTGAACTCTTTTGTCGTCGAGCCTGATTTAGGACTCAATGACTTAGTTGGAGATTCAGAAGACATAGAGACTAGTGAGATGCGAAAACGAAAACAAGAACGGACAACTACTACGACAGAAGATCGATGGTCCGGTTTACGTAGTAGAGTACGTAATGATGCTGATGGATTTTAAAATTGAGTACAAGTAACGTTTCTTTCATCTCTTTTTTTCTTTTCTATACTTTCCATTTAATTCATTAGCAAATTTTCCTTTAAATAGGATGTTGTCGAACAGCAGTAGACGATGACGGGCAGGGACGCGGAGCTTTCTGTCACCAACAGCCACGAGAGGAGACGAGGCCTTCCATAGCACTCAGCTTAGCGGGGGTATACGGGCTCCGTTGCTGAGCCATCTACCGGAGTCGTCACATGGACCTGTACAGCGGTCACGATAGATAAAGAATATTTGATTACATAAATAATATAAGTAATTCTTTATTCTATAATATGAATCTTTAAGATTGTCAGGACGACTCTACGTCTGAGGACACATAGGCTAGGGTGCCTGCTTCAGAGCCTCTTCCTTCGGAGCCTACTTCAGAGCCTGTTTCTTCTGGGCCTGCTTCAAACCCTGTTTCTTCGGAGCCTTCTTTGGAGCCGGTTCCACAGCGGCGGACTAGGAGGAGCCACTTCAAACCCAAACGATCGGATCGTTATTCGTGCAATTGGCGATATGTAAGTAGATCTCTAACAATTTAATTTAGATAATTTTAGACTTATATATATATACTAATTAAGAACCATGTATCAGGACTTGGGAGGATGCTTTGTTCATGGGCCAGGGATGCCACTCGCTGGTGAACGGTGTCCTGAGCCGTCTAGTCCGTTTGCACGACCCCGATGTAGTGAACGGACGCGCTGCCACATTTTGGATGACTCTATACGGTCAAGGACGTTCTTCACGGCAACCACCAGGAGGCTGTTTGGCACGACTTCATGGTAAGTATGAACAATACTTGTGTACACTACAGGAAAAACGATCGTTGACGACAGCTAAATTTATTGACGATGGGGCCCGTCGTCTTTAACTTAATCCGGACCCACCCAAAGAGTTATTGACAACGGTGACCTAGCACCGTCGTCAATAAGTTCCTTATAGACGACGGTGACCTATCACCGTCGTCAATAAGCTACTTACTGAGGACGGTGACCTAGCACCGTCGTCAATAACGGCCCATATACCCCGTACGCGAGCCGGGAAGCGGCGAGTGCCACCTCCCGACTCGCGCCCCTGCTCCATCGCCGCCGGTCGTCCCCGTCGCCGCCGCCCGTCCCCGCCACCACCGCCCGTCCCTGGCCCGAGGTAAGTCCCCCTCCGGCCTCTCCCCTGATCCCCTCTCCGGTTCCTCGCCCCTGGCCTCGCCGTCCTCCCCCCGTCTGACCCCTCCCCCATCCCCCTCCGGCTCGGCCCCTCCCCCTCCGGCCCCTCCCCCGCTCCCCCCATACGGCCGAGCTGCCGGCCGCCCGGTCGTGTCGGCCACCTCTGTCCCGCCCCTCCCCCCTGGACCGGCCCCTCCCCCGCTCCCCCCTCCGGCCAAGCCGCCGGCCAGCGGCCGCGCCGGCCCCTGTCCCGTCCCCTTCCCCCCTCCTGGACAGGACCCTCCCCCCTCCGGCCGAGCCGCCAGCCAATGGCCAGCGGCCGCCTGGCCGCGTCGGCCCTTGTCTCGCCCCCTCCCCCCCCCACTGGACAGGCCCTTCCCCCCTCCGGCCGAGCCGCCGGCCTCCGGCCAGCGGCCGCGCCGGCCCCTGTCCCGCCCCCTACCCCCTCCCCCTGTGCCAGCACAAGGGATGTGAATGAAGTATGTTTTACCTTTCGATCCAAATCTGAAAGATGCAGCACGCACCAATAAAATAGGTAGAGCCTTTTTGGTGCCTTAGATAGAATGGAATTTCTATCCAGTGAGCATGGATGATATGATTATAACAGTGGGCACCATTTCATTTCGATTTCTGGGTCCGCTCAATTTAATATTTTGATCTAGACTTGTTTTGTCTGTTTGAGTTGAACTCACAGAGGCACGGTCTGGTTAATATGGACCTCCGGCAGCATTATATATATATATATATATATATATATATATATATATATATATATATATATATATATATATATAGCACGTAAGTCATCATAGACCATGACTCAATAAATAGGTTATATTTTACAAGATTGTACCGTTTAATCCACACGTACACAGATCGGCAGGCTTCTAACAGGACCTCGACTTTCAATGGGCCAAATCTGAATCCTATAGAGAGCTCAGAATGCAGGCCCACTCGCATAAGGGTCGTTGGTCCACTAGGTTCTTTCTTTACCTGGGCCAGAGCGGAATCCTATAAGAGAGCTCAGAATGGAGGTCCACTTGAGAAGGGTCGATGATCCAGTGGGCTCTCTTCTCCATCGAGCCCAACCCGACCAAGACAGGGGGGACAAGAGGAAGACAAAGTCTTCTCTTCTTCTAGAGGCGGTTTCCCTTCGCCATGGTCGCCGCTCGCCTGCTGCCCCTGCTGCCACGCCGCCTCGCCGCCGAATCGCCCGCCATTGCTCCCCGAGGTAATCCCGTCCCCCCCACAACATATTTGTCTCTGTCGGTTGCCCTTGGTGTCGATTCTCCTATCCTGCCCACGACATACTTCATTTGGATCAAAGGCGAGTACGGAGACACATTGAATTTCTTCGGGGCGTACAAGGTGGGCACCCCCTTGTGTCGGCTGTCCATTACCGGCGGCACCGGTAAGTTCAAGGGCTTCATCGCCTCCGGCCAGCTGCATGCTTCATCGAATGTTTGCATTCGCTGGCTTATGTTGTTTTGGACTCCATCTCTCATCTTACCTCTGACTCTCACCTCTGTCTGCACCTCTTGAGCTACACCTCACTTGAACCATAGCCCGTACTGTTCCATAGCTACGTCTTGGGACGATTACGCTACGGCCTAGGACATTACCTACGGCAACCACCAGGAGCATGTGCGGCATGAATTCATGGTAAGTAAATCGTCTATTTGTTAAATGCGAACCTATTATATGTTAAATACATTAACTTGTATATTTCTTCTTGTAGAAATATTACCGTTTGGAGGACGAGGCTCAGCTAGATCACGCTCGCCTGGTCTTCAATAACAACGCTAGGAAGCTCCTGACGCAGTCGATATCAATGGCTCGCATTCAGGCTACGAAGGCGTACTATAAGTTGCATACAGACGAGGGTGAGCTGGGGCAGTTTAGGGATGTGGCGGACAAGTACTTGACGGAGGCACAGTACACAGAGGTAAAATGTCTATTTTACTTTGCTTCATTATCCAATTTTGATCAATGTTTTCATCCAATAACAAATGTGTGCAGGTCAGCGTACCGTGGCTTGAGTCCTGTCCGAACGCCTATAGTTCCCTGTGTGCTCATTGGGCGAGCCAGGGCTTCCAAGGCATGTCGATGACCCGCCGACAGAGTCGAGGGACGGACGGGAAACACCGTCTTGGCGGGGACGGCTACGTACGCCTTGCTAAACGGATGGTAAGTGATACTCGAATTTTATTCTAGTTAATTTTTATCGCTATCATTGTGCTAACATGTATCGATAGGAGCACGGGATCGGTCAAGAGCCGACCGCTATCCAGGTGTGGAGGAGGGGTCACATGGGAAGTGACCCGTCGCAGCCTGATCAGCTGTCTTCTCAGACGGCGACGGAGATGTTGGTGAGTACTTTAGTTAACTTAATTGTATTCTCTTTAAAACTTATGATGACTTTAATTTTCTGTATTTTCAGGAAAAGTATGGGGAGGAGGTGCGGAGGCTTTGAGGCGACGATTACGATTGGCAGAACTCGCCGATCGTACCTGAAGCCGCCTATGCAAGCGGTGGCGGTAAACCTCACGGCCGGTGAGTTCTGTTGTTTTTCATTTACTTTCATGAACTTCGAGACACGAAACTTTAATACTCTTACTTCGTTGTGTAGGTTGGCCATATTCGATGGAGTAGTCGACTCGAGGGAGGCGCGGTCTTCCTCGAGGGCCTCTTCATCGCAGGGTGGATCCAGCAGGCGTGGCAGCCGAGATCTGGAGCTCCAGATTGTCTAGGAGGAGCTCCAGAGGACGCAGGAAGCGCCGAGGCTCGCAAACGAGAGTCAGGCAACCGAGCTCAGAGCTAGGGACGAGAGACAAGCAGCCGAGCTCCGGGCTAGGGACGAGTATCAACACTCGTACATGCTACAGCTGCAAGCTGCCATGCAGGTAAGTTCAGATTGTTGTACTGAATGTTTCTAATATATGAATGACATGTATAATAATTTACTTCATATTTGCAGGCTATGGCCGCAGGACAGCCGGCTGTCTTTCCTCAGTGGGCGCCGCCACCGATACAGCTACCACAGGGGCCGACGTCAGGAGCACAGGTACAAAATTTCTCATAATAGCTGCAACTAGTTAAACTTGCTCAAATTTAGTTGAATTTGATCAAACTTACTCAAACTTAGGGAAAACTAGTTAAACATCCTCAAACAGAGTAAAATATGGTACAACTTACTCAACCATAGTCAAATATGAGCAAACTTACTCAAACATAGCCAAAACTAGTTGAACTAGCTCAAACATAAATAATACTAGTCCATACTTCTCAAACTTAGTAAAATATGAGCAAACTTACTGAAACATAGCCAAATCTAGCTAACTTGCTCAATTCTAACTTGTAATGAGTTTATTTAGTCATATACACATTTATGAACTTCTAATTTGTCTAACTATACATGTACATCACAGGGATCGGCGACGCAGACTCAGGAAACTCCATCCCCTCAGCATCCGGCGTTTGGACGAGCGCGCGACGACTTCCTGGACTCCGGTGGCAGCGGTCGAGGTAGCGTAGGGTAGTGTGGCGTGCGTATAGTATTTTTGTGCCTTCCTGTGATGTATGTTTTGATTGTCTATGATCTGGCCATCGAGCCAGGGTTGGCCTCAAAGCCAGGGCAGGATTTTCTGTTTTTTAAAAAAAATTGCAAAGCTTATTGATGATGGTTTCTCGTACTTGGCCGTCGTCAATAAGCCATTAGTATTGACGACGGCCAGGTACCAGAAACCGTCGTCAATAAGCCGTTGTTATTGACGACGGTATAAATGTACCGTCGTCAATAAGTTGGCTTATTGACGAGAGACAAACCCTGGTCGTCGTCAATAAGCTACTGTAGCTTATTGACGACAGCCAGCTTTAGCTGTCGTAATTGACGACAGCCATAAACCGTCGTCTATAACAGTTTACCGTCGTCAATAAGTTACTGACGACGGTACTGTGCTTATAGACGACGGTTTTTGGCTGTTGTTTATTGTCGAGATTCCTGTAGTAATAATACAAATTTATTATAAGTTACATACATTTAGTTGTATATTTCTTTTTTTAGGCACGGTATTGTTTGGAGAACGAGGTCGAGCAGACGGATCACGCTCGTCTCGTCTTCCATAACTGCGCCAGGAAGATCGTGACGCAGTCACTATCGACAGCTCGCATTCAAGCTACGAATAGGTACTTCAAGTTATATCCAGACGAGGGTGAGCCGGGGAAGGAATCGGGCGACACGTACTTGACGGAGGCGCAGTACGCAGAGGTAAAGTTTTTAGTTTACTTTGCTTCATTATCTGATTGTGATCAATGTTTTCATTCAATAATAAATATGTGCAGGTCGGCGTAGCGTGGCTTGACAGCCGTCCGGACGTGTACCGTGCCCTGTGTGCTCTTTGGGTGAGCGAGGGCTTCCAGGCAGTTTCTAAAACCCGTCGAGAGAGTAGAGGGACGGGCGGAAACATCGTTTGGATGGGACTGCTACATACACCTCGCTAAACGGATGGTAAGTGCTACTCACATTCTATTAAGTAATTTTATAATCTTCATTGTGCTAACATGTATCTATAGGAGCACAAGAGCGGTCAGCAGCCGGGACCTATCGAGGTGTGGAAGAGGGGTCACTTGGTAAGTGACCCATCGCAGCCTGACCAGCTGTCTTCTCAGACGGCGATAGAGACTTTGGTGAGTTATTTTTTTAACTTAATTGAATTCTCTTTAATAGTTCTAATGACATTATTTTTCTGTATTTTCAGGCAAAGTACGGGGAGGAGGCGTGGAGGATTCGAGGTGAAGAGTTTGATTGGCAGAGCGCGCCAATCGTCTCCGAAGCTGCATATGCAAGCGGTGGTGGGAAACCTCACGAACGGTGAGCTTTGTTATTTTTAATTTTCTATTACGAATTTTGAGATACAAAAATTAATAATCTTACTTCGTTGTGCAGGTTAGCCATCTACGATGGAGTGGTCGACTCGAGACAAGTGCGGGCTTCCTCGAGAGCCTCTTCATCGCATCAGGGCAGGTCCAGCAGCAGTTGTGCGAGCCGAGATTTGGAGCTCTAGAGGACGCAAAAAGCGCTCAGGGCTAGGGACGAGATGTGGGCAGCGGAGATCAGAGCTAGGGACGAGCCGTAGAGGGCTAGGGACGAGTATCAAAACTTGTTCGTGCTACAGATGCAAGCTTCCATGTAGGTAAATTTTAGATGACGTACTTAATATTTTTAATATATAAATGACATGTATAATGATCTGCATTGTGTTTGCATGCTACAAGTGCAGGACAGCCAGCTGTCTTTCCGCAATGGGCGCCGCCAGCGATAGAGCTACCACCGGTGCCGACGACAGCAACCCAGGAACAAAATTATTCAAAATAGCTTAAACTAGTTAAACTTGTTCAAATTTAGTAAAATATGCAATTTTTACTTGTAATATGTCTAACCACACTTGCACACTTGTAACATGTCTAACCACACAGGCTCAAACTCCATCGCCTCAGATTCTGACTCTTGGATGACTGCGGGAGGACGACTTTCTGAACTCCGGTGTCAGCGGACAGGATAGTGTCTCATAGTCACGAACTCGCAAAGTGTGTAGTGGCGTGTGTATAGTGTTTTGAAATGCTTATTGTGATATATATGCCTGTGTGATGTATTTTTTTATATGCCTGTTTGATCTAGCCATTGAGCCAGGGCAGCATTTTCAATTTTTTAAAAAAATTGTAAAACCTTATCGATGACGGTTCTCTGGCAGCCGTCATCGATACTGGACTGTTATCGTCAACGGCTATCAGACACCGTCGACGATAACATTCTAGTATCGACGACGGTACCCTATAAACTGTCGTCTATAAGATATAAACGGTCCGGTCTACCGTCGTCGATAAGTTTCCCCCGCTGCCACGTGGAAGGGGTCACTTATTGACGACAACTAAATCTGGCTGTCGTCAATTAGTTTATAGACGATGGTAACCGTCGTCAATAAGCTTATAGATGACAAAAAACGTAGACGGCCGGAAACTGTCGTCTATAAGCGTATACCGTCATCTATAAGCTATAGACTACGGTTTGGTCCTTATAGACGACGGTTTCTGGCCATTGTCTATTATCACGATTCCTGTAGTGACAACTTTCAGAATCTAGTGGAAAGACAGTTTAGTCGGAAAGTTCTCACCATCCAAACTGATTGGAATGGTGAATATGAAAAATTGAGTTCCTTCTTTTATAAAATAGGAATCATCCATCATGTCTCATGTCCTCATTCACACCAACAAAATGGTGCTGATGAAAGAAGCATTGCCATGTTGCAGAGGATGCACTTGCATTGCATGCAAATGCGTCTATATTACTAAAGTTCTGGGATGAAGCATTCTGTAGGATCGAAGAGCACGTGAAAATCTACCAGAGGGGGTGAATGGTAGATTTAAATCTTTTTAGCGGAAGCAACAAAAACCCCCTCGGCAGAAAATCAATCTGTTAAAGGAACCGTGTATGTGACTGATCTAAATGTGTTAAGTAGTTACAAAAGTGGTATATATTATAGAAAATGGAGTCACGAAGACACTACAACAAGAATCACAAAAATCCGTCAAGAAAAACTCAAGTTATGATTGAAAGATCAAACGAGGGTCAATCTGTTCTACTCGAGTAAAGACCAGATCTGCAACACTACAAAGAAACTCGTGTAGATAATAAAATACAAATCAAATGACAGTGAAATTTTCACATATGATAGATAATCAAGTTTTTAAGACAACCCAAAAATAATCATGTCAATTTGATCTGTAAAACTCGAGTTATGATCAAAACACCGAAGCACTGGCGTGCTGTCTAGGAACTCAACGAGAAAGACTTGACAAAAAATAAGTCGGATGATCAAGTCATAAAAGCTCCTCTAAATTATGAATTTTATTGATCAAAACATAAGATGAACAGCCCAAGGTCGTCTTCCCATGAGCTCTAGCCTCCCTTTCTTATATAACCAGCCCGGAGGCCAACCCAATTCAAACTAGGACTCTAATCCTACTCAGTTTCTGAATCGAAACTTTCCATAACTGCTCAAAACTCTTCTATACGCAGATAGAAGCAATCTTAAGACTTCCAAACACCTCAGGAACGTATCCCACACTCCTAAAACAACTCAACTTCGTGTCCCACATGAAATCCTATCATAACCAACTCAAATCATTCTATATTTGAGCCATAACCGACTCAGCCACAGCCTGAGTCCATAATCCAGCCGGTTGGACCTTTCCTACCAATTCTTTACGTCCACATCTCTTCATCATGCCTTGGAATCATGTTGCCACGTCCATGCACTCCTTTCACACGTGCAAACACCTTCCAACGACGTCCATGATACCTTCATATGCATTGTTCTTGATCCAAACATGCTGCGCGACCTCCCGATCAACTCAACCACAATTCCTCCCAAACTTGATTGTTGAACCTCATCTTCTCCCTAAGACTAGTTCGATGGATACCGTCACCAGCCATATCTTGAACTCAAGCAACACCTGCACATGAATAAATAACCAATACTTCCGAGCACAAGTCCGTGACTTGACTCACGTTAGTTCCAAAAACCACAACACCTTACGTGAACACTTCACATAAGCATGTTGCAAACCATAGCAAAATGTTAACCACCGTAAATGGCCATAACACTTTAAAAACTTAGTAAAACAATACTAAGCAAACTTTTCATAGATGTAAAGCAATTTTAAAACATTTGTATGGTAAAAACAGAACCATTGTGATTTAGCTCCGGACCTTGCCAAAGCTAACCGAACCTTGAGCCGGAGCTTATCAAAGCTAGCAGAACCTAGCATCGGAACATACCAAAGCTAGTCGGACCTACCGCCGGAGCTAACCAAACACATGTCGGACCTAGCCATAGCAAGTCAGACCTTATGTCGGATCTTGTCAGAGCTCGGACCTAGAGTTAGACCTTGAAAAAAAGAGTGTTTTGGCAAAATTCAAAACTTTTATCGTCATAGCGAATGTATTTAGCACACATAGGTCTCACAATCTCCCCCTTAATAAATGCATTGGCAACACCACTTGAAATCCGAACATTGGCTTATTCACATGAAAAGTTTTAAAAACAATCAAATGAGAAATAAATTTTGAAACAAAAATTTCTCCCCCTATACATATTTCTCCCCCCTTTGTAAATCAGAAATAAAATGAGAAGAAAAATAAAAATTCTCCCCCTGAGAAGAATCGTGTCAAAACACTTGTGAATCGTGCAATGTGTGATCAATTTCTCCCCCTTTCACAATGTATTCAGCAAGGTTCAAAAGAGAAATTTTAATTGTTATAAGCATATTTATAACATATACATATAAAACAAAGCTCATCCAATCAAGTAACTTACACTATCACATCAATGAGATACATAAAGTAGTGTAAGCCATGCTAGAGATCAAGTGTAATTTTCAATTTAAGAAAGTCATGATCTCACAAACTTAACTATGTCAAGACCTGAAAGCATGAAACTTGTTGCTGCATTTTAATTATTTTTTAAAGCATAAATTCAGATCATATGACATCTGTAAGAGATTATATGCCGCATCAGCCTTATTCTAACCAACCAAGCCAAGCCTATGTCATTTGACAATCAGAAGCTTAAGGACATGGTTTTAGTCATACACAACTTCTTCCAAGTTCATATCTAAGTGCAATGATAAGCCATCTCAAAAGAAGAAGTGTGGTGCATGCATATTCTCTTGATCTTTTTCTCAATTTTTCATTTGAACTTAAAAGCTCAACATGTGAATAGTAGATTAATTATTTTTCATTATTAAAAGCACTTGTGAGCATGCAATAAGTTTAAAACAGTAAAAAGTTTGATCATGACCATATTTAGTGTAAACAATTATTCTAATTACTAGTCATGGCAAAAACTACAAAATATATAACATAAGTAATGTAGTAAGAGATTTCAGCATATAAAAGAAATCACAAAGTCATATATGTATGAAATACTATGCTCATATTATTTTAAATTCAGATTCACACGAAGACTTCCCAAGTTTCAAAACTCCCCCTCAATTTAAACCATGAGGATGCATAACCCCTATTTCACTACGAATGAAACAAAAACGAGTGAAATCCAAAGGTTTTGTAAAAATGTCAGCCAATTGTTGTTCGATATCTACATGGTGAAGCACAATGTTTCCTTTTTTCAACATTATCACGGAGAAAGTGATACCTAATGTCAATGTGCTTTGTTCTCGAATGTTGCACGGGGTTTTTAGCAGTGCAAATGATACTAGTGTTAGCACAAAATAGTGGAACACTATCTAAATCGACCCCATAGTCCTTAAGTGTTTGAACAATCCAAAGAATTTGTGAACAAGCGCTAACAGCAGCTACATATTCAGATTCGGCTGTGGATTGTGCAACTGAATTTTCTTTTCTAGAGGACCAAGTAACAAGTTAATTACCAAGAAAATGACAAGCACCCGAAATACTTTTCCTATCAATTCTACAACCCCCAAAATCAGCATCCGAAAAAGCTTTCAAAGTAACGGTTGAGGAAGAAGGAAGAAGAATCCCAAATTCTTGAGTTCTATGTAAGTACCTGAGAATTCTTTTGATGGTTTGACGATGTGAAGCATGTGGGGAAGCTTGAAATCATGCACAAAGACATACGCTGAATTGTATGTCCGGTCTTGATGTCGTGAGGTACAAAAGTGATCCAATCATACTTTTATATTCGTTTTGATCCACGGGTTCACCATCTTCATCAAGTTCAAGTGTCGTTGCTGTACCCATTGGTGTCCGAAGAGACTTGCTTTTTTCTCCATGTTGAAGCGCTTAAGAAGGTCTCTTGTATACTTTGTTTGATGCACAAAAGTATCCTCCTTGGTTCGCTTGATTTGCAGCCCCAAAAAGTATGTGAGTTCTCCCATCATATTCATCTCAAATTTTGAACTCATCATAGCTGAAAACTTAGACACAAGATCATGAGAAGCACAACCAAAGATAATATCATCCCCATACACTTGAACGAATAATGAGTCATTGCCATGCTTAAGCACAAAAAGAGTTTTATCAACCTTGCCCATGGTAAATCCCTTTTCAAGTAAGAATATTTTTAACCTATCATACCATGCTCTAGGGGCTTGTTTAAGACCATACAAGGCTTTGGACAGTTTGTAAACATGATTAGGAAAATTTGGATTTTCAAAACCCGGTGGTTGCTTGACGTAAACCTCCTCATCCATGTAGCCATTAAGAAAAGCAATTTTAACATCCATTTGATATAACTTGAAACCTTTAGATGCAGCAAATGCTAATAAAATTCTTATGGATTCTAATCTAGCAACATGAGCAAAAGTTTCATCAAAATCTAGTCCTTCAACTTGTGTGAAACCTTGAGCAACCAACCTAGCCTTATTCCTAACCACAACCCCATCCTCACTTTGTTTATTTTTAAACACCCATTTAGTTCCGATTAGAGTGTGACCTTGAGGTAGAGGTACAAGTTTCCAAAGATTATTTCTTTCAAAATTTTCTAACTCTTCTTGCATGGCAATAATCCAAGATTCATTAGTGACTGTGTGTGATATATCTTTGGGTTCAAAAGAAGCAACAAATGCAGAATGAGCGTGAGAGTTTGGATCAAAAAACCTGGACCGTGTGACTCGTTCGTGCAAGCTTCCAATCATTTATTGTGGAGGATGACTTTTGAGGACAGGGAGGGGAGTAGACAATTCACAAGGTCCTTCTTCTTCATGTTCATCACAAATTGAAGAACTTGTGACTTGAGGATGATCTGGACCAGCAATGGTGGTCGTCGGTGCTGGTTGTGAATCAAAATCAGGAGCTGGAACAATGTCATTAGCTCCCGAATTTTCGGGCAGTAGCATCACTTCTTCATCTTCTTCGATGAAAATACTCTCCCTCTGCGGATATGGGTCTGGTCCTACAATATTAGAGCTAGTACCTGGGTTAGCTTCATCAAAAGAAACCTCACGTCTCCACAATTTTGTTAGTGTCATGTAAAAGCACACGGTAGCCTCTAGTATGAGATGGGTAACCAAGAAACATGTCATCAACGGATCTAGGTTAAAATTTATCAAGATTACCATGTTTCTTAACAAAGCATTTGCAACCAAAGACCCCAAAGTGTGTGAGTTAGGCCTATGTCCAAACTGAAGTTCATATGGTGTTTTACCTAGCTTAGCACGCAAGAAAACACGATTTGAGACATAACAAGCAGTTGCAATGCATCAGCCCAAAATTTTCTAGGAGTTGGATATTCATTAAGCATAGTCCTAGTCATCTCAACTAAGGTTTTGTTCTTTCTCTCTACAACACCATTTTGTTGAGGTACATATGGTGAAGAAAATTGATGATCTATTCCATTTTCAGCACAAAAGTGATCAAACGATTGATTTTTAAATTTGGTTTCGTTATCACTTCTAATTGCTTTTTAAAGATTTAGGGTGATCAATTGATAATCTAAGAAATAAGGTTCTAAAGTGACTAAAAGTTTCATTCTTAGATGCCATAAAATAAACCCAAGAGTATCTAGAATAGTCATCAACAATCACAAGAACATACCATTTAGCTCCGAAGGATTGAACACGTGAAGGTCCTACGGTGTCAAAATGCAAAAGTTGACCTGGTTCAGTTGTCATGGTCATTGTGATAGGAGCATGTGAATCTGCAACCATCTTAACATGTCTACAAGAAGAGCACACAATTTCTTTGTCCCCTTTAAGCTTAGGCAGCCCACGTATGCGATCAAGAGCACTAACACGTGTGAGATGATCAAAGCCTACGTGACCAAGTCTACGATGCCAAAAATATAAGTCTTTTGAATCATTAGCAACTAGACATCTATGCTTAGAGGATGACATATCAAAATCAGTTTTAAAAACTCTTCCAAACTGAGACATATTAAATATGAGCTCACTATTTGAATCTACAACCTTGCAACAATTTTTAGTGAAAATAATTTCCAAATTT
Source organism: Neostapfia colusana (assembly GCA_030760725.1). NCBI lineage: Eukaryota > Viridiplantae > Streptophyta > Magnoliopsida > Poales > Poaceae > Neostapfia > Neostapfia colusana. The sequence goes on from JASWHV010000015.1 coordinate 65,909,577, forward strand.
TCGTCTAACAATTGTGAAACAGAAAGCAAGTTGTATTTCAAATTTTTAACAAGTGCCACATCTTTTAAAGTGTAGTGATTATTTACTCTAACCGAACCCTTAGCAATTATAGGAGTTGAAGAATTATCGGTAAAAGTAACATTTTCTACATGTGACACAAAAAACAGAGGGAGGAGAATCATTCTTTGTTACTGGTCATGTGGCGTGAGCATCCTGAATACACAATCCAAATCTTCTCCTTCCTCAAGCGTGTAACCTACATAGAAGTACAATACGTCGATGACTCAATACTGGGATTAGTCAAAAGGCATTTAGGAATCCAGTATTGAGCCACACGACGTCCAGCAGAAGTAACACGCAAAGGCTGATATAAAACAGCAGGTTTATGAGCCAAAGTTTAAGCATTTTTGTACCCAACTACTGACCTACGAGGTGTTATATGAGTAGCACTAAAAACAGTAGGTCCGGAAGCAAACTTTGCATGTTTTTGACTCATTACAGCAGGTTGCATATTCCTAACATTCGGTTCAGCACACGCAACAGGTTTTGCATAGTTGTTATGTGATCTAGCAATCATTCTTTCCTTTTTTATGTTGCTTAGCTAGTCTATAACAAAAATCTATGACATGACCATCTCTACCACAGTAGGTACAATGAATTTTAACTTTATGTTCATGTCTAGATGAGAAGACAACATATTTATTTGAAACCGAATGAGACAACACTCCTGCAGATTTTAAAACCACTTTTTTTGTTTAGGAACTGTTTTAATCAAACCACTTCCTAATGACTTTACAATTTTCGATGGATGTGCTTTAGCATAAGCATGGGAATCAAAACCTAAACCAGTTTTATCATTGCAATATTTAGAAGAATTCAACAGCAAGTTTAGATTCTTATTCCCATTATAAAACCGCTCTAGTGTCCTATTCATATCATCAAGTTTCTTAGACAAGTCTAGAAAGTTTTGACATGAAGGTTTTCCTTTTAGTTTGCAATTGGAACAATACTTAATTTCATGAGAACATAAAGCATTGTTCAATATAGAAATTTCATTCATAGCATCTTGTAGTTTCTTATTAAGATTATCACAAGTAGAACAATGCAAATCAATTGTAGAACAACAAGCATCTTTAAAGTTTTTATCATTAAGTGCAGCAAGCTCTCTGTTCTTTTCAATCTCTAACTCAAGTTTATCAAGTGTGGAGGTATGTGCACTTCTTAGAGAGGACAATTGTTCATATATTAAATCACATGATGAACAAAAATCATCACTAGGAATCAAAGATTTCAAACAATTAATTTCAGATTCTAGTGACTAAATTTTAACAGCATTGTCCCTAAGCTTTTTGTCCTTTTTCTTAACTATAACAGTGGCACGAGAAATAGCATCACACATTTCTTCGCAAGTAGGAAATACCTCTTCATTGTCGTTGTTATGTTCTGCCTCCTCCATACTTGAACTTGACTTGCGCGCCATGAAGCATAAGTTTGCCAAATCATCTTCATCTTTGTCACTTCCGATGTCCACATCGCTCGAGCCAAGTTTTTGAAGTGCTGAGATAAAACTATTTACCAATTGGTGTCCTATAAAACCCTTCTTTTTCTTATTGTTTATAGAGGAGTGCTTCGTCCTAGTTTGCTTTTCATCACGGGAAGTAGGACCTGAAAGGTTAGGGTAATCCATATGAAAATGTCTTGTCTTACCACATTTGAAGCATTGTTGAGGTCCGGCACTTCTTCTCCTTCTAGTTCTCACATTTTGCAATGCTTTTGAGAACCGAGTAGAGATGAGTGCAAGTTCTTCCTCTGGAAACTCTTCAATCTGTTCAAGGGTTATAGAGGACAGTAAAGAAAGTGTACCACAAGATGAAGATTGACTAGAGCTAGGCATGTCACGTTGTGAAACAAATGCAAGAGACTTGTTGGGGTTCTTACATGATATTATGTCAATTTCATGAGTTTTTAACTTAGAATATAGCACATCTAATAATAAGTGTACTCATGACAGTAGATTCACGAATAGATGTAACTTTCATCTCAAAAAATTGACATGCCTAATGCACTTAGTAATTGCCTAGCATTTTCAGCATATGAAAAATTAACGTTGACACTACGCAAGTTGCTGAGAATTTTATTGAAGCGAGCAAAGAGGTCATTGATTGACTCACCGGGTTGCATATCGAAGTGCATGTATTCTTTCTTGAACATATCTTGTCTTACCTCCTTGATCGTGTTGGATCCTTCGTGGTAGTTACAAAGTTCTTTCCACACATCGTATGCAGATCGGAGGTGTGCAACACGGTCGAAGTCACTTTGAGTTAATCCTTGTATGATCAAATTCCGTGATTTGTCATTGTTATCGACATCTCTCATGTTCGTAGCCATGACTTGATCGGTTGGCAGCACGTCATAAGGCTTGTACACCTTTTCTCATATTGCGAAGCCTTCCGCCTGGATGAAAGCCTCCATACGTGCCTTCCAAACCTGAAAATCAATGCCATTGAACACACAAGGTTTTGCGGAGTATTTATCCATGATGATTAGTTAAAACACGTGCAAATCATAAAGATTAGAGCACCATGGCTCTGATACTAATTGTAGGATCGAAGAGCACGTGAAAAGCTACCAGAGGGGGTGAATGGTAGATTTAAATCTTTTTAGCGGAAGCAACAAAAACCACCTCGGTAGAAAATCAATATGTTAAAGAAACCGTGTATGCGACTGATCTGAATATGTTCAATCATGACAAAAGTGGTATATATTATAGAGAATTAAGTCAAGAAGACACAACAACAAGAATCACGGAAATCCGTCAAGAAAAACTCAAGTTATGATCGAAAGATCAAACAAGGGTCAATTTGTTCTACTCGAGTAAAGACCAGATCTGCAACACTACAAAGAAACTCATGTAGATTAGAAACTACAAATCCAATGATAGTGAAATTTTCATATATGATATATAATCAAGTTGTGAAGACAACCAAAAAAATCACGTCAATTGGATCTGTAAAACTCGAGTTATGATCAAAACACCGAAGCACTGTTGTGCTGTCCAGAAACTCGACGAGAAAGACTTGACAAAAAACAAGTCGGACGAACAAGGCACAAAAGCTCCTCTAAATTACGAATTTTATTGATCAAAACATAAGAGGAACATCCCAAGGTTGTCTTCCCACGAGCTCTGGCCTCCCTTGCTTATATAACCAGCCCGGAGGCCAACCCAATTCAATCTAGGACTCTAATCCTACTCAGTTTCTGAATCGGGACTTTCTATAATTGCTCAAAATTCCTATATACGCAGATAGAAGCAATCTTAAGACTTCCAAACACCTTAGGAACGTATCTCACATTCCTAAAACAACTCAACTTCGTGTCTCACATGAAATCCTATCATAACCAACTCAAATCTTTCCATATTTGAGCCATAACCGACTCAGCCACAGCCTGAGTCCATAATCCAGCCGGTTGGACCTTTCCTACCAATTATTTACGTCCACATCTCTTCATCACGCCTTGGAACCATGTTTCCACGTCCATGCACTCCTTGCACACGTGCAAACATCTTCCAACGACGTCCACGATGCCTTCATATGCATTGTTCTTGATCCAAACATGTTGTGTGACCTCCCGATCAACTCAACCACAATTTCTCCCGAACTTGGTTGTTGAACCTCATATTCTACCTAAGACTAGTTCAATGGATCCCGTCACCAGCCATATCTTGAACTCAAGCAACACCTGCACATGAATAAACAACCAATGCTTTCGAGCACAAGTCCGCGACTTGACTCACGTTAGTTCCGAAAACCACAACACCTTACGTGAGCACCTCACATAAGCATGTTGCAAACCATAGCAAAATGTTAACCACCGTAAAGATCCATAACACTCAAAAACTTGATAAAAAATACTAAGCAAACTTTCCATAGATGTAAAGCAAGTTCGAAACATTTGCATGGTAAAAACAGAACCATTGTGATTTAGCTCTGGACCTTGCCAAAGCTAACCAGACCTTGAGTCAGAGCTTACCAAAGCTAGCAGAACCTAGCACCGAAACTTACCAAAGCTAGTGGGACCTACCGGCGGAGCTAACCAAACACATGTCGGACCTAGCCATAGCAAGTCCGACCTTACATCGGATCTTGTCCGAGCTCGGACCTAGAGTCGGACCTTGACAAAAAGAGTGTTTTGGCAGAATTCAAAACTTTTATCGTCATATTCAATGTATTCAGCACACATAGGTCTCACACATTCATAACTGCAGTATATCTTATCAACATTCTACCATCTCGTGTGACCAAAATGAAAACACCCACAGAATTGTTACTTGGTCACAAACCTACCTATCTCAACTTGAGAATTTTTGGATGTGCTGCATGGCCTAATTTGAGACCCTACAACACTAGGAAGCTAGCCTTTAAATCCACAAAGTGTGTTTTCCTTGGCTATAGCCCTATGCACAAAGGGTTCAAGTGTCTAGCATCAAAAACAGGGAGGGTATATATCTCTAGAGATGTAATCTTTGATGAACAAATTTTCCCTTTCTCCGAGTTACATGAAAATGCTGGTGCTCAACTTAGAAAAGAAATACTCCTGCTACCATCGAATCTTTATTCAAGCACTAATGATTCAGGGGATAGATCAGGTACTACTAATTTGACTGATATTACTGACCTTGATCATGAGGAAAATGAATTACAGGATCCAGGTGAAAATTAAAGAAACCTTGGAAATTCACTGGAAAATCCCGTCTCAAAAATGGGAAGTATTGGGGGTCTACAAGAAAATGTGCAGCAGCTGAGTAATGGCACAGGAACTGATGATGATCAAGCACCAGATCCTAGGCTGATGCATGAAGCACTCTCCCCTGTCCGACAAGCTGGCAGAAGATTAGAGACAGAATCCAGTCAGGCACAAATTCCTTTGCAACAGTCCACCAAGACTGACTTGTCTGTGCAACAGACCGAAAGTGCGGCGCCTATGCATCTGACTGATCATGCACCAATGACAAGCAACTATGCGGTAAGAATGCCTGCTGCTGCTGCTGTCTCGGACAGGGTGAATGAAACAAATGAGTCAGAAGGATATGCTGTGAACATCAACAGTGTAAATCATCATGTGCAAAGTATGCGTATAAGGCAGCAATCAGGAATTTTTAGGCCCAAGATTTACATTGATGGCACCATCAGGCATTCCTACTTCACATCAACTGGTGAACCACAACATTTACAAGAAGCACTCAAAAACGAGAAGTGGATACATGCAATGAATTTAGAATTTCAAGCCCTAAAACACAATCAAATGTGGCATTTAGTACCCCCAAGTCAAGGGAGCAATATAATTGATTGTAAGTGGGTATATAAAGTTAAAAGAAAATATGACGGGTCGATTGATCGATACAAGGCACGATTAGTGGCAAAGGGATTCAAACAGAGGTATGGAATAGACTATGAGGATACATTCAGTCTTGTTGTGAAAGTTGCTACTGTTCTGTCTAGTTTTATCAATTGCAGTATCAAATAATTGGTGCCTAAGACAGCTGTGTACATAATGTGTTTCTTCATGGCATTTGAGAAGAGGAAGTATATATGAGGCAACCTCTTGGGTATGAAGATAAAAGTTTCCTTCTCATGTATGCAAACTAGATAAAGCTATATACGGATTAAAACAGGCACCAAGAGCATGGTACTCAAGGTTAAGCACGAGATTGCAACAACTGGGCTTTATTCCTTTAAGATCAGATCATTCACTGTTTATATACAAAAAATCAGAGGTCACAATTTTTTTTCTTAATCTATGTTGATGATATCATAATGGCAAGCTCATGTGGGAAGGCAATAATCAAGTTGATTTATGAATTAAAAACTAGATTTGCATTAAAAGACATAGGAGATCCACATTATTTCCTTGGAATTGAGGTAAAAAGAGTGCAAGATGGTCTGTTATTGCCACAAGAAAAATATGTTTATGATATTCTCAAACGGGTGAATATGGGCAAATGTAAATCAGTTCCAACCCCATTGACAGTAACTGAAAAATTGTCGGCATACAAAGGTAAACCCCTCAATACTAAAGATAATACAATTTATAGAAGCATGGTTGGTGCTCTACAATATGTGGCAATTATCAGGCGAGACCTAGCTTATGATGTGAATAAAGTTTCTCAATATCTACATGCTTCCACATCTGATCATTGGATAGTTGTTAAAGACTACTTTGGTTTGTTCATAGAACAATCAAAACTGGGCTACTATTCAGAAGATCAATGTAAAAAAGAATTAGTGCTTTTTCAGATGCTGACTGGGCAGGTTGTATTGATGATCGACGTTCCACAGGTGGATTTGCCATATTTTTTTATCGTATCTCATTTCATGGAGTGCAAAGAAGCAACCCACGGTATCTAGATCATTCACTGAAGCTGAGTACAAAGCTATGGCAAATGCTACTACCGAAGTGATTTGGTTACAGTTTATTCTTCATGAACATGGAATTAAAGAGAATAATATACCATGTCTTTGGTGTGATAATCTAGGAGCCCCTTATTTAACAGGGAATCCATTATTTTATGGGAGAGTAAAACATGTTGAAATTGATTACCACTTTGTGAGAGAAAAAGTGGTTAACAAGCAAATTGAAGTTCAACATATATCTTCTAAAGATCAAGTAGCTGATGGTTTTACAAAGCCTTTGATAACGCGACTACAGAAAAGATTTCGGCACAATCTTAACTTAATAAGTTATGATTGAGGGGGCTATTAGAAGGAGAATCAAACGTGAAGATAGTATCTGTTTTATCTTATGTTCCTAGAGATAGAGTCGGAGATTAGAGATAGAGTTCTTGTCATAATTGTATCTGAACCGATCTTGTACGTCATCTGGTGATTATAAATAAACCTCGCGGGCACCCAAGGGTGCTAACACGCTTCGAAATTGTTTCATAGAAGGAGCAATAGGCATTGCTGCGTGTGTGAATAACGGCTGGTAATGCATGTAGATGCATGCATGTGGTCGTGCAAATCTGTTCATGCATGTTTAAGCATCTAGAACCTAGCTACTCTCTAGGATCGTATAGCTGGTCACGACGTTGTAAGAGGAGTAACGGGTGCGTAGAAACAGTGGCGACATTGTAAGAGGAGTAACAGAAACCGACCTCACTTGTTCCTCCTCTCTTTCTGGTGGCAGAACCTCCTTCTTTGCAATGGCAGCAGCGGGAGATTTTCTATGGAGAATTACGAGGTTGCGGCTAGGACAGAACGTTGGGGGCTATTCTCCGCGACGGCGAGGCGTGACGGAGCTCGACGGCGATCAAACTCCAGCAAAGGGGGGGCGGTGACTTGGCTGGCAGCAGGGGAGGGCGGCGGCCAAATTAGAGAGGTGGGGGTGGCGGCTAGGGGGTTTATTTATAAGGGGGGAAAAGAGCTAGGGTGGCTAGGATTTTAGCAACCCAACTATCCAATGATGACAAGAAGAAAGGGTGGCAACTCAAATGAAGGAAGATATAAGGACAGACAAAGATCCAAGACAAGGCACGCATGCTACAATTGTGGAGAATATGATCATTTGATGGTGGATTGTCCACATGAAGACAATAAGAGGAAGAAGAAGAAGAAGAAGAAGAAGAAGAAGAAGAAGAAGAAGAAGAAGAAGAAGAAGAAGAAGAAGAAGAAGAAGAAGAAGAAGAAGAAGAAGAAGAAGAAGAAGAAGAAGAAGAAGAAGAAGAAGAAGAAGAAGAAGAAGAAGAAGAAGAAGAAGAAGAAGAAGAAGAAGAAGAAGAAGAAGAAGAAGAAGAAGAAGAAGAAGAAGAAGAAGAAGAAGAAGAAGAAGAAGAAGAAGAAGAAGAAGAAAGAAGAAGAAGAAGAAGAAGAAGAAGAAGAAGAAGAAGAAGAAGAAGAAGAAGAAGAAGAAGAAGAAGAAGAAGAAGAAGAAGAAGAAGAAGAGAAGAAGAAGAAGAAGAAGAAGAAGAAGAAGAAGAAGAAGAAGAAGAAGAAGAAGAAGAAGAAGAAGAAGAAGAAGAAGAAGAAGAAGAAGAAGAAGAAGAAGAAGAAGAAGAAGAAGAAGAAGAAGAAGAAGAAGAAGAAGAAGAAGAAGAAGAAGAAGAAGAAGAAGAAGAAGAAGAAGAAGAAGAAGAAGAAGAAGAAGAAGAAGAAGAAGAAGAAGAAGAAGAAGAAGAAGAAGAAGAAGAAGAAGAGAAGAAGAAGAAGAAGAAGAAGAAGAAGAAGAAGAAGAAGAAGAAGAAGAAGAAGAAGAAGAGTTCCCTGACTGAGTTCGCACTTGTCCGTTTGGGGACGGACTAGTCCGTTTCTCTCTTGGTGAGAGTGTTTTGGGACTAAGTCCTGATAAACCGGACTTGTCTGCCTCAGTGGCCAGACTAGTCCGGGCTAGCCAGACTTGCCCGGTTTCACCCGGACAAGAAGTCCTTGAGTGAGTTCGGGCTAGTCCGTTCTGAGGTGGACTAGTCCGTATTTTTGTGAGATAAGAGCTCCCACGGCTAAGTCTTGGTGGACCGGACTTGTCCGCCTCAGTGGTCAGACTAGTCCGGGTCCTCTAGACTTGTCCGTTCTCACCCGGACAAAGAGTTCCTATGTGAGATCAGACTAATCCGGTGTGAGACGGACTAGTCCGGACTTTTGGTAGGTGGTAACGATTGGCTGTCGGGACTTCTATAAAAGGAGATGCCCCGACCTCATTTAGAACTCTCTGGAACCCGAGCGTCGCCACAGCCTTCCTAGAGATTCTCCGAGCCTTCTCCATTGCATACTCACCCTCTTGAATCAAATCTTGAGTGAATTTGGGTGTGTAAGAAGAGAAGGAAGAACTTCGCTTTTAGGCTCTTGGAGGGATCTCATGCACTTGGTGTGATCTGTGGCTTGTGAGATCTGTGAAGTTTTGTGGATGTGATCAAGTGGGAGCCTCGATTTGTGAGAAGCCCCAAAACTTTGTAAGTTCACCCTTGAGATAGTGAAGAACCGGGTTGGCCTTAGTGGTGACCTGGTGAGGAAAGGGTTGTTAGACCCGGTCCTTCTTGGACTCCTCAATGGGGGCGTAGATTCCTGAGTGAAATCGAACCTCAGGAAAAATTCTCAGTGTCTCTCTTGCATTTACATTTCCTTGAACGTCAAGATTGCTTAGGGTTTGTTTTTTATTGTTTTTCTATTAGAGTATACATCATTACAATCTTGCGATTCATTTCAATATTCTATCACACTTGTCGTATAGGATTTTTAGTTGTTTTATACACACTTAGTTAAATTAAAATCTGAAGAAAAACCCATAAAAATCAAGTTTTAGGCCTTTTCAACAGTTTGACCAGACTAGTCCGCCTCTCAGCCAGACTAGTCCGGTCCCTTTTAGGCTTTTCAACAAGCTGACCGGACTAGTCCGCCCCTGAGCCAAACTAGTCCGGCCCTTTTGTTCTAATCTTGTTTAATTAAGTCATTTCAGGTATTTTAGCCTATTCACCCCCCTCTAGGCAATTTCACAACCAGATATTCATGGCCGAGGAAGACACATCAAAGACATCCTTCTGTTGCCCTGGGTTCGTGGGACTCGAATGGATTGTGATGACCTTCGGGTTGAAGAATGCTATTGCAACGTACTAGAGAGCCATGAATCCGATTTTCCATGATCTGTTGGGGGTATCCTTGAGGTGTACATTGACGACCTTGTGGTAAATTCAGCTAGGTTCCAAGGACATACAACTGACTTGAAGATAGCCTTTGAGAGGATGAGAAAATATGGCCTCAATATGAATCCTCTCAAGTGTACTTTTAGCGTATCGATTGGATGTTTCTTGGGTTTTATTGTGCATAAGCATGGTATAGAGATTGATCCCAAGAAGGTAGAAGCTATTAATAGAATAGGAGAGCCGACATGCAAGAAAGATATCCAAAGCTTACTAGGGAAGGTAAACTATCTAAGGAGATTCAATGCAAACTTGGCCGGCAAGATTGAGACCTTCATGCCTCTCTTAAAGCTCAAGCACGAGTAGGAGTTCACTTGGGGGACAAAGCAGAAGGAGGCCTTTGAAAGAATCAAAGAATACTTGATCAAGCCACCAGTCTTGCGAGCACCGAAGATGAGGAAGCCTTTTAGACTCTGTATAGATAATAAAGATTAAGTTATTGGAGTTGTTTTAACTCAAGAAAGGCAAGGTAAAGAGTATTCTGTAGCCTACTTGAGTAGAAGACTCTTAGATGCCGAGACCAGATATGCTTTGATTGAGAAATCGTGCTTATCTCTCTCCTATGCTTATTCTAAGTTTCGGCACTACATCTCCCTAATATTTGCTTTGTGACATGTCAACACGACATTGTCAAACATATGTTGCAACAGCCGATTCTAAGTGGCAGGACTAGTATCGATGTGATAAATGATGTAAAATCATTCTTGGTCAAAAATTTTGATATGAAGGATTTGGGAGAGGATGATGTTATTCTAAACATCAAACTGATTAAGTGCGAGAATGAGATTACTTTAAAACAATCTCATTATGTGGAGAATATTCTAAGTCGATTTGGATACTCAGATTCTAATGCTTCTCCAACGCCAAATGATTCCAGTCTAAAACTTTGCAAGAACAGAGGACAAGGGATTAATCAGTTGAGATATTCCCAGATTATTGGTTCTCTCATCTGTCTTGCTAGTGCAACCAGACCTGACATCTCATGTGCAGTAAGCAAATTGAGCAGATTTACTTCCAATCCTGGAACAGAATACTGGTGTGCACTAGAACATGTAATGGGATACTTGAGAGGTACTTCAACATATGGGCTCCACTATACAGAGTACCCAGGTGTACTAGAAGGGTATAGTGACTCAAAATGGATCTCAGAAACTTATGAGATTAAGGACACTAGTGGATACATATTCACTATTTATGGTGCTGCAGTTTCATGGAGGTCTCACAAGCAGACTATGATGACAAAGTCTACTATGGAGGCGGAACTTGTAGGACTTGAGACAGCCACATGTGAGGCAGAGTGGCTGAAACAGCTCTTAATGTACTTGCCTTTGGTCGATAAACCTATGCCGACCATCCTTTTTGCATTGTGATAATCAAAGTGTGATCACAACTGTTGTCAATGCAAAAGAAAAATTAAAGTCCTCAAGACATGTAAAACGGTGAATCAAATTCGTGATACATTTGAGAAATACGGGAGAGATTGCCACTAAGTATATTAATACCAAATGAAATCTTGCAGACCCTTTTACTAAGGGATTAGCACGTTCTGTAATTGATGAAGCGTCAAGGGAAATGGGTTTGAAACCCACGTGATGTTTCCATACAATAGTAACCCAAACTATTTGATCGGAGATCCCGTGAAGTAGATCTTGGGAAAAACAAGTTGTATAGATAACTAGAGTGTACTATTTATTACTCATTTCCGTAAAAAGATCCGTACTCTCAGTACTGCATGGAAGGTTGACTTTAATGTATTAATGTGTTCTGAGGCCCATTTTGGCAAGATAGTATCATGCATGGTATACTTGTAAGAACACGCCTAAGTGAGTTTGACTGTGAGGTCGCAGTTTATGAGATGTGGGTAATCTGAAATAAACACATGAACAGATACGAGAGCAAGACCGTAATGCTCCAACCATAGGCATGGCTTTAGGCGGCTTAGTATCTTTCGTGCTAAGTGTTTTTGTTTATAAATTTATCTCGTTATTTTTTATAAGTGTTTGCATTATTTATGTACTTTTTCACTTCGCCTCGAATCTGATGCTTTTTTGACACTATCACACTTTTTTGGTTGTCTCCACTCAGTTTGGCCACACTATTAAAGTCATCCAATGTAATAATAGTAATTAATTTGACAACTCTTCATCCCTCACATTCTTCCTTCACCATGGTGTCATTATGCTCTTTCTTATTGTCACACGTCTCACTAAATAGACATGCTAAGTGCATTATCCACACCACTAATGATACAATGCACTTATTATGTTCTAAGATAGTGTTCCAACCGCTTATTGGATAAAAGCATTTCAAATCGCTACTTATTTGATTAACTTTAACCAACCAAATCACTTATGTTTTCCACTCCATCACTACCGGAATCCAGCAAATCTACAACGTCCATATTAATTTACGACGGCTAACCCTACAACAGTCGTAAATAAATTTATTTATGACGGTCAAGTTGGGTTGTCCTAAATAAAAGCTTGTTTACGACGGCCAGGGTCGAGCCGTCGTAAATACCACCTTATTTACGAAGGCTCAAGTCTGTCCATCGTAAATAGGCGGTATATACCTGCGAGCCCGGGGTCAGCGTGGGCATTCACGCCCGTGCTGACCCCGAGCCGCCCGAGCCCCGGCCAGCAACAGAGCGTCGCCACGGCCCCCGCCGCCGCCCCAGCTCGCCGCCTCGGCACCTCTCGCCCTCGGCCGCCGCCACCCTCGACCCCGGTGGTTCCGGCGCCCTCCCCCGACACCGGCGGCCCTCGGCGCTCCTTCCCGACTCGGCGTCCCTGTGCCCCGCCCCCGGTCCCGAGCTGCCGTGCCATCGAGCATGTCGCACCCGTCGAGAAATTAGTTTTTTTCAATTTAGTTGACAATTGGATTTAGTTTAGTTAATTTAGTTATTAATTATTATTGTTTAATTTATGCAAATTGTTTTATTAGTTTTAGATTGAATTTAGTTTAGATGTTAATTGTTTAGTTTATGAATTTTGTTTAATATAGTTGTTAATTCTTTGTATTAGTTTTAGATTTAATTTATTTTAGTTGTAAATTGTTTAGTTTATGAATTTTATTTAATTTAGCTGTAATTTATTTGTATTAGTTTTAGATTTAATTTGGTTTAGTTGTAAATTGTTTAGTTTACGAATTTGTTTAATTTGATTGTAATTTGTTGTAATTTATTTCGTTTTTGATCAAATTTAGCTTCTCTCCCGCCCACCCCCACCGCTTCGCTGGCCGCCCCGCCGCACCGCTGCCCCCGGCCTCCTCCAAGCCGCCCGCCGCCGCCCCCGCACCCCGCGCCTCTGCCGCCCCGGCCTCCTCCATGCCGCCTGTCGCCGCCCTCGCACCCCGCGCCTCTGCCGCCCCGCGTCACCGCCCGGCCTCCTCCGTCTGCCCTCCGTTCACCCACCGTTTATATATTTGCTTCATTTCATTATTTAGTTAAATATTGTATATAAAACTGAGTGCTTATGATATGCTCTCATGACGGTCAGGTATACATACATACATATATATATACCATCGTGAGAGCATGTGTAAAATATGTTATTTACGACGGTTCTGGACCGGTTTGTCGCGTTGTGACGGCGGCGGGAGCCTGAAGGCCCCGAACCTCCAAGCTTCGAGCATCCAAGGACGTGGAGAGACGCTCGACGAGAGCCGTCGGTCCAGGCTCGGCTCCCGACTGACCTCCATCCAACGCCCGACCGCTCATCCGCCGTGACCCGTGGCAAAAGGGTACAAGGACCACTCAACGACCCGTGTTCAGTGCCCAAGCCCCCAAAAGGACGGCGGGCTTTGGCTTCGTCCTTCTCCCATTGTTGTTAAGATGTCGGACATGCCAAAGGATTAGGTCACATGGACACAGACCCACGCAAACGGTCACCCCTATTCTCCCCCCCCCCCCCCACTCTCTCTCTTTCATTCTTTCCTCTCTCTCTCATAAATGACTCAAAAATGAATAAGTAACGTAAACCTTTAGAATATGCATCACCTGTTTCGAACCGACCCGTCTCACATGCGTTACACATGTAAGCCAGGTAGATTTAGAATTATCCCTTTCTGGACAACCTGAGAGTGACAGAGGGGACGTGTCTCTCACGAGACGCACAAAAACCTTCAGGGGTTGTGTGGGCGGATTTTATGGTAAGTTTGCTTAATAAAATTTTGTAAATTATTATTATTCAACTTGATTCAATTGTTAATGCATATCTCTTCAATATTTGTTTTCTTATAGCTGAGGTACCATTTAGAGGACACGAGCCAGAGCATGTTGGACCATGCTAGAGCCGTGTTCAACAGGAACGCACGGAAGCTTGTAACGCAAGCGTTATTGTACACTCGTTTTGAATCCATGAACGAGTACCTCAAGCGGCACCAGGAGTACCAGTCGGGGCCGTTTAGGAGGATCTCAGACACGTAATTGACAGAGGAGCAATACGCGTAGGTAAGTTGTTTGTGTTCAATTATTTCAATACTTAGTTATGTAAATGGTATTTCAATGACATAATAAATATATGCAGGTCAGTATTTCCTGACTAGAGGGTCAGCCCGAAGCATACCGAGCTCTCTGCCAGATGTGGGCTAGCGATGCTTTCATCACTAAGTCCAGGACGACTCTTGGATGCAGAGGCTCAGACTCAAAGCACATCTATGGCCCCAATGGCCATGTGCGTTTGGCTAAACGCATGGTAAGAATAATAATCCTTCTTTGTGTGTCTTCATAATATAATTAGCATACTAACACATATCTACAGGGGCGTGAGACCGATCAGGTATCGACCGCCACTCAAGTCTGGAAGCGGGGTCATAAGGACCCGTCACAGCCTAGGCAGTGCAGTCAGGTCACAGCCGATCGACTGGTAAGTTATCAAAACTTATCAATTCAACTGTTACTAATTTGTTGTTACTAATACGCAATTTTACTCCTTTTAGGAAAAGTATGAGCGAGAGGTTGTGAGGATACACGGTGAAGGGTATGATTGGGAAAACGCGCCAATCGACCCTCAAGCCGTTTACGCTAGCAGAGGCGGGATGGGACATGGACGGTTAGTTGGTCATTTTCTTTATTTTTAAAACTTGCTTCTTCTAATTATTGTTCTTTTATTCCTATGTAGGTTTGCCATTTTCGATGGAGTTGTCGACTCAAGGGTCGTGCGACCTTCGATCGTCACTCCATCGGCCGAGGGTTTCTCCATCGGGCATACAATCATCGTCCCTCCTAGAGACAAATAGAGGAGCTCCTTAGGGAGAGAGATGAGATCCGCGGAGAGAGGGAGGAGCTCCAGACGGAGAGGGATCTAGCCTGGGCCGCACAGAAGCAGCAGGCCGCCTACATGGTAAACTACATGGCTTAGATGCAGGTGGCGATGGAGGTAAGTAGTTGAATACAAATTAATTTAAATTCATATCATTAAATTATTTATTTGTTTTAATATTTTGCAATTATAGGCCGTAGCTCGACAGAGTGGGCAGCAGATCTCGATCCCGACGTGATAGCCGTCAGAGTTGGCCCTGCCACAAGTGCCCCACCACATGGACATTCAGATATCCAGGTAATGTGTTTTTTATTTGCTATTTTCTAATCTAAGAAAAACTTAGTGTAGTTGAGGGGAGAGAATGAGAGTGAGAGAGGGGATAGGGAGGGAGTGAGAATAAGATAAAGTGGTAGAGAGGGGGAGGGAGTGGGAGAGAGAGTGAGAGTGAAAAGGGAAAGAGGGAGGGAGAGAGAGACGGAGTGGTTGAGAGAGGGGCTGAGAGAGAGAGAGGGAGTCGTAGAGAGAGGGGGAGGGATAGGGTGAGGGAGAAAGTGAGAGTGCGGGGGAGGGAGAGAGCGGGAGTGAGAGTAAGAGATAGTGGTAGAGAGGGGGGAGGGAGAGAGAGTGAGAGTGAAAAGGGAAAAGGGAGGGAGAGAGGGACGGAGTGGTAGAGAGGGGGTGAGAGAGAGAGTCGTAGAGAGAGGGGGAGGGATAGGGCGAGGGAGAAAGTGAGAGTGCGGGGGAGGGAGAGAGAGGGGGTGAGAGCAGGGGGAGAGAGTCGTACAAGCTCAAACTCACTTTATCTATTTATTTGAATTGCAGAGATCGGCAACGGAGGCTCAAACTCCACCGCCACAGCTATCAACACCGGGAGGAGGTCGCGGAGACGGATTCTTCGGCTCCGGAACAAGTGGAGGAGCGAGTGGAAATGAAAGTGCATCTAGGTCTCCGTGTGGGTTTTGGAGGATTGATGACGAACAATTAAAATGCTAATGAATTTAAATTGACATGTGTGCAGATAGGTTAGATGGCAAGAAGAGATTGAGGGCTTTTCAAAAAGGGAAATGGAGAAGACAGCGTGAAGCTACACAATAGATTTAGGGTTTTTTCTTTTGAGTGTAGGAACGCCGCACTATTAAGAGGGACACGATACGCAGCAAAGAAAATCAAGCTCAATCCCGTAAAAGCAACCATTAGTATAGAAAAGAGTCGTTAGGTCAAAAACCTCGAACATGTCAGAGAGATTCGGAAAAGTACTCTATGTATAGACTAGGACATGTCCGAAGGTTTTGGAGAAGTATCTTCTGTTTAGGGTCGGACATGTCCGAAGGTTTTGGAGAAGTATCTTCTGTTTAGGGTCGGACATATCCGAAGAAATTCGGACATGTATGAAGTCTAGGGTTTCTGAAATTTCCTAAGTCTAGAAGGTCGGACATGTCAGAGAAGTTCGGAGATGCACCTTCTGTTTAGGGTCGGACATGTCCGAAGTGGAGCTCGGACATGTACGAAGTGTGAGGATGTTCGAAGACTGGTTCGGATATGTCAGCTCAGACATGTCCAAAATATGTCGGACATGTCCGAAGTAGAATCAAAAGGACAGTTTGACTTAGTGTCAGTTGAGGACGTCATTATACCGTTGGTTGTCCCCAATCTCGGACATGTATGAAGTGGAGTTCGGACATGTCCGAACTTTAGTGGTTAGCAACGGTCATATTTTGGGGATTCCTATAAAAGAAGGGATCTCGTCCCCATTTGAAATGTGATGAACCCCAGAGCTTTCAAAGGTGTTCTTGAGCATTCCTAGACCTCTCTCACACCCTCTAGCATTCAAACTTGAATCTTGTGAGGATTTGAGGATTTGTGAGGAGATTTAAAAAGAGGAGATCTTAGGGTTAAGCTTGTTGAGCTGCACACCTACTTGCTGCGTGATTTGTGCTATTACTCTTGGAACTTTGTTCCTAGGCGGCTAGGTGTCGTCCGGTGACTCTCAACTTGTGGTGAGACCCGGGAAGTTTGTAATCACCTTTGAGTTGATAGTGGAACAATGAAGTTTGATCTTTGTGGTCACTTGGTGAGGGTTAGGGTTGAAAGAGACCCGGTCTTTAGTGGATACCTCAACGGAGACGTAGATTCCTGTGTGGAATCAAACTTCGGTAAACAAATCCTTGTGTTCACTTGTGCTCATTTGCTTGTTCTTTAATTTTTATATCATTGCTCTTGCTTGTGATCGATCAAACCCTAGCATTGAACTACTGTAGTATTTAAATCATCAAGTTTGCTTAGTAGGTTGCTGGACTTGTCTAAGAGCTACTTTTAGACCATATTGACCATACACTTGACCTAGAACTAGTTAGATTTATTTTCGTTGCAACTAACTTTGGATAAGTCTGATGTCTGATTTCATCACACTTATTCGAAGATTTTGGACTTGTCAGAAATATTTTTGGACTTGTCTGAACCTGACAGAACAAGTCAGTTGATAATTGTGCTTTAAAGTTGAATTAGGCTATTCATCCTCCTCTAGGCAACTTTCAGGAAGTGGTAGTGTTTAGCAAGCGGATCTCTTTTTTATTTAATGTTTTGGGTGTCTTATATTTTGGATGTGTATATATACTTTTCTGTGAGCTGACAATCGTGTCAGGTTATCCTAATTCTATTTTTTAACTAACTTACGACGATCGGGGTCCAAGCTGTTGTAAGTTAACCTACTTAACTTACGACGGCTAGGGTCCAGGCCGTCGTAAGGGGCCTAGTCCGCCATGTGGCGCGGCCATGGGCCACGGCCCTTTATTTACGGCAGCTGGGAATGACCGTTGTAAGGTAGTTATTTACGACGGTGGTCGTCGTAAATAATTTTATTTACAACCAATAACTGGAAACGGCCAGAAACTGTCGTAAATAACCAAAAACCGTCGTAGTTAGTTATTTACGACGGTTTTCTCTTATGTACGACGGTTTCCGGCCGTCGTAAGTTTGCTGCATTCCTGTAGTACGTACTTTACTCTCTTTGGCACCCACACTGACCTTTCTCATTAGCGTGTTTTTAGATGCAAGTGCTACCCAAATCTCTCTATCATGATTGTCCACAAGCTTGGTTCTCATTCCATAATCTGTGTCTTTGTTGGTTATCCGTTGTAACATAAAGGCTATTGTTGTTTAGACCTAGCCACCAACCAGATCATTATCTCGGTCATGTTACATTTGATGAGTTTGTGTTTCCTTTCTCCGAGATTTCTAACCATCCTTCATACCACTTTGATTTTCTATATAAGACTCACAGTTCCTCTTTGCCCTTTAGCATTGACGTTTTTTCAGGTTTCCACCGGGTTTTTATGCGTTTGGCGGTCTGACCATGCCTTTAGGCGGTTCGACCGCGAGCCTCTGTTAAACAGATGGTTCGACCACGTTTATGGGCAGTCCGATCGCGCCACCTGGCAGTCCGACCGCGTCTTCGGGCGGTCCGACTACCACACCCAACAAGTCCCCACAGGCCTCTGTTCTCAAAGCGGTTTAACCGCGTCTTCAGTAGGTCCGACCGCCCCGCAGAACAGAATCCGTGGGCTTCCATTCACCTGACAGACCGACCGTGCCTTCAGGTGGTCCGACCTCCACTACAGATTGCTAATGTGACAAATGAGCATATCATGTGCACTTGTGGGGAGACTGGTTTTTGTCTCCCAGTTTAGTACACAAATCTTTAGTCCTCTACATAATCGCCATTGACCAAGACCTATCGTGGTGCTCTCATTGCCACCATGATAGAGGAGTTAAGTGATCTATAGGATAACAACACTTGGGATCTCGTGCCTCAATCTCCATGTACTAATGTTGTGATTGGAAAGTAAGTTTATCACCATAAGTTTGATCCAAATGGTACTCATGATATATATAAGGCACGTTGGGTACTTTATGGTTTTACTTAGCTGCCTGGTGTTCATTTTGGTGAGACTTTCAGCCTTGTGGTGAAGCCCGCTACACTTTACACTGTTCTTTCTATTACACTGTCTTGTGATTCATGTCCATCATCTTGATGTGATTAATGTTTTTCTACATGACACTTTAACGGAGACAATTTATTGTGAGCAACACTCTAATTTTATTGATTCAGGTAATCCGGGTTTTATGTGCCGGTTGCACAACAATTATATGGTTTGAAGCAAGCTTCTCATGCCTAATATAGTCGCTTTGCTTCTCATATTTTATCACTGGGATTGGTTGATGTTCGATGAGATACTTCTATTTTTTGTCTACTGACATTGCTCAGACACGACATATTTATTGTTATATGTGGATGATATTGTTTTGACTGCTTTTTTAGTACCATTACTTTATCGTATAATCGGTGCTCTTGTCTCAGGAATTTTTATAAAGGATCTTGACAACCTTCATCACTTTCTGAGTGTATCAGTTACTCAGCACAATGGTGGCTTATTTCTCCCACAATGGCAGTATATGATAGATATTCTTAAGCGAGCGGGTATGACTGATAGTGTTGAATCACACATGCTCGATCTAATATGCATACTTATTAGCAAACATGTCTATTCTCGAGTTAAAAAATTATATAGTACAACTTTGAGGAGTAGATGTTCTAAGTAAAAAAATATAGAATACATCTAAATGCTTTACTCATCTTCACAATCATTTCTGCACTCATGGGCCATGCTACATGTGCCACCCGAGTACCATATATAACACCAAGGTCCAAAGCAAATTTCAATGATTAGTATCAAATTTTTACCTTATGTGGAACACCCAAAAACAAACATGTGCACCACTTTTATCGCACAACGACAAAAATTGGCATGGGCATGTTGAAGTGGTACTCGGGTCCCTAAAGCGCTAGCTTTTCGTCACTATTTTTGGTTGATGCTATCAAAGAGTAAGAACTAAATTTGAGTCAGGTTAACTTCAAAATGCCATGAAAGACAACAAATTTTATTGAAGCCAAGACATCCCCACTTTGGAAGAACACATTGCTATGACAAGTATAATTGGCCAAACCTCAATTATAGAAAGATGGGGGTATTCAAGCTGCAATTGGTTGAGCTATGTATTCTTGAAAATCTGATTCTAGATATGAGATGTGAGAAAACTGCTGTGAGTTGAGAGTTGCATGCAGGAAAGCTGAAATCTGTCTAACAGGAAACAACTATCAACTGTTGGATTCTATAATAAATGTGTGTTATAAAGAAAAAATATTTCAGTTTATGTAATCCGTGGCATAGTGGATAATTTCTAGGAAAAGTTGGAAGAAAAATCTGGGATCCTAGTAGATTTTCATTTGCACTAGGAAAATATGTAGATTTTAGAGAATTTATTCTCACGAAAAGCCCTTTGGTTCAGATATTTGATTTTTATCTTCATATCCCTATAATTTGTCATCAGTGGCGGATCTAGACTAAAACCGTAGGAGGGGCTGAACTACATGTCATATGAACTCGACGACGGGTGCTAATGGACTCGATTGGTTTCTAAAATAAACTAGTGAAATTTTCAATGTAATTGACGTTGTCGACCATTTATCTAATTATTTTTAATCTCCAACTCTTTATTACCTCTCTTCCATATCTAAAATTGTAGAAGAAAATGAACAAAAAATTCATAGTATGTCCAGCAGTAGGGGGGCTGCAGGATCCCCCTAGCCCCGTGCATCCGCCACTGTTTGTCAGTGTTCAATGGAACCATGATAAAATAAGGAAGGGGCTAGAGAATCTTATTTCACGGCAACAACAATGTCTCACCACGTTGTTGTCATCTAAGACACCTAAAACAAACTCCATATAGCCTACACTACAGGAAAATGACATATTTTTGTGGGCCAAGGGCCCACGAAAATAAGTATTTTGTGGGTTTTATGGCTATTTTCGTGGGCCTTGGCCCATGAAAATAACTCGTCGAAAATAAATTTAATTTCATGGGCGGCTCATGAAAATTAGACTATTTTCGTCAGCCAAAAGTGACCCAAAAAAATATATATTTTCGTGGGCCGAAAGGTGACACACAAAAATAACCTACCATTATTGTGGCCCACGAAAATGCTGGCCTGTTATTTTTGTGGGCCAGAATGTGGTCCACGAAAATAATGGCAGGTTATTTTCGTGTGCCACATTCAGGCCCACGAAAATACTGCTCGGTTATTTGTTGGCCCACGAAAATAATATGGTACTATTCATGGGCCATTCCTTGGCCCACCAAAATAGTATTGCACTATTTTCGTGAGCAACTTCTTGGCCCACGAAAATACATAAGTTTGCAGTCATAATTTCATGCATATTGTTTTAGTTCCGAGCACATAAAATAATAAATTATCTCCCGAACGAACATAACACACATATAACACTTCATATCAAACGCAACAAACTCAATTAAACATTATAAAATCCACATCATCCAAACGGGTCCATTACATTGTCCGCACAATATAAAATAAACGAACACGGACATTTCACATTGTCCATACAATATTTTTCTTAAAGCAAATCATAACACATTGGCACATTGATCTTTCCAACAAACCAACAAATTGCTCCGACACCATTTTCCTCGTCGTTTTCCTGTATCAAGCCAAAGTGAAGTATATAACTACTAGATTCAAATAAAAAAACAACATATTTGATTCTATGGCTTAATACACGAGCTCCATTTGAAATTAAGATACACAATATATGATGTAGATGAAAACATAAAATTACCTAATTGCTACCACCGGGAGCGAAGAATTGATCGACAAAGTCGTCCCCTCCACCCTGTCCTCCTGAAGAAGATGCTCGCAAATTTGTAACAGGATGAATATGAAAGTTTTGTGCCCTTGAGGATAATCCCTATATTAAAAATAATACATGTTACAAGTATACTAACACTTTATAAAAATTAAAGAGAACATAACTATAATATGTACATGTGTTCCAACAGGAAGAGGCTATGGAGGCACCGGTAGTGGTGAAGACATAGGTAGCTGCGGAGGCTGCGTTAGCGGTGGCATGGCGGCAGGCAGTCCAAGCTGAGAAAAGTATCCCTAAAATCATTTTGAAATGTTTAGCTTCATTCTACTATATATATGCATGCATCTCTTGTTTAACATAAATATTTGAACTCTTATATTAATTTACCTGCATCGCTTGTTGCCACGTTGCCAGATTCGAGAAGTAGTCATTTTATGCTTTTATAAACTCGTCCTGTCGTTTCATGCGGTCTTCTTGTAGCCTCAAGTGGTCTCTCAATGCAGTCTGATCCTCCTCCATTTGTTTTAATCTGGACTCATTTCCTGTATGAGTACGCTGAGAAGAACTTTGTCCGCTCTATAATGACCGTGACTGCGAGAGAACCACATCGGTGTTCATGATACTATTGAACATCGAACACCTGAAATAGTGATATGTCATAATTATAAAGTAACATTTGGAAAAATTGAAGTGTGTGAATATATGAATATAAAAGGAGTAAGTTCACCTCCCGTGACGCTTTCCTCCACTGTGGATTCATCCACCGGATTCATATAAAGCAACTACATCGACGTCTTCCTTTCTCCAATTGTAATCATCTCCATGACGTCGAACCATCTCTTCACCATATTTCTCCTACATAAAAACTAATTATAAAGCTACTATACAACAATTGTATTGATTAATAATTACTTTTACTTATATGACATACCGAGTTCTGAGTGGCGGTTGAAGTGCACAATTGACTGTCATTGTCGGTACCCTCAATACCGGGTACCCCCGAGCACAGGGTGAAACCGCCTAAGGACCTCGCCTCCTCCGCAGAGGTGAGCTCCGAAAGCGCCACGTGTCCGGCAGGGCCGGAGCTCTCCTCTCCTCAAAGGATAGCTCCGGGCCTGCCACGTGGCCCAGAAGGCCGGACCTCGCCCCCTCCGCCGGGGTGAGCTCCGAAGGAGCCACGTGTCCAGTAGGGCCGGAGCTCCCCTCCCCTCGGAGGATAGCTCCGGGCCTGCCACGTGGCCTAGAAGGCCAGACCTCGCTCCCTCCGCGGGGGTGAGCTCCGAAGGCTCCACGTGTCCAGCGGGGCCAGAGCTCCTCCTCTCCTCAGAGGAGAGCTCCGGGCCCGACACGTGGCCAGCAGAGCAGTGCTGCCCGCACGACGTGGTAGGCAGCGGGAGTAAAGGTGTGCCATGCCTTTACCATACAAAGCATTCAAGACCCGCGCCTTCCCAAGGCGAAGGGGCGCGACGCATGCCTGTCAGGAGGCGCTGTGACCAGTCACAGTCAAGACAGGCGTACAGTGTCTGAAGCTGCAGACCATTGAAGGCAGCGACAAGACATGGACAGGACGTGCCCTGCCGCCCCTGCCATCGCCAACGACTACACGCTACACCTAGCCTGCGGCATGGGCAGGGCGGCAAGACGAGGACCTCGATGCCAACACCAAGATATAGCTGGTAGGAAATCACCCCGAGGCCACCTGTCGGGTCCTTGGGGCCCACCTTGTAAGCCACCCGAGCCTTGGACTATAAAAGGCTCGGGTAGGCAACGTTACGGGGGGTTCGACATTTGACCCACTCTCCCGTAGGGTTTGCACTCTAGCCATTCGCATCCTTAGGTTTGACTCATCCTCAAGCTCAGGACTCCGGTTCTGAGCTACAAGCAATACAACAAGCACCTCTGCTCACCGTGGACGTAGGGTATTACGCTTCGGCGGCCTGAACCACGTAAAAATCCCTCTGTCAAGCTTCTCCCTCAATCGTCCCTAACACGTAAGCTCTCCGTGAGTGACTAGCCCCTCCGAAAAAGAACCTCCGCTGGCTGCCCAGAGCAGGTCCGAGGGAAGTGTCGTCTACACACTTCGACATTTGGCACGCCAGGTAGGGGCCCTTTTCCCTTGCGCGACGAGCTTTCGCCGACGAAGATGATGAAACTTCCGTCAGCGGCAAGCTCTCCCCGCCCACGTTCATGACGAACAGTGACCAGCGGGGACTACGTCTCGACACGCTCAGGATGGAGTGTGTCGGTGCAAGCTGGAGGCCAGCAGGCGACTCCGGTAGCGCCGACTCCAGCAAGATCTGCCGCAGCACCGAGTGAATCCCAAGCAAGCGCGCTAGCCGCCACAGAAGCACTCTCGGACTATCCGCCTGCTGAAGACACCCTCCACAGGGCCACCCAGCAGTGGATCCGCGACGTCAACGACCTCGACACTGCTGCCGTCGATCCTCAGCTCCAGATCGCGCGGTACCGGTAGACGCCCTGGCGCCACCGGTCCGTGCATGGGAGCCCAAGACAGGCGCTCCGGCGCTACCCCAGTAAGTTCACCATGCTTACTTAGGTGTTCATTTAAATTTCGCATTAATTTATATGATTACCTCCCCACGCTCTAGACAGTGTACACCCATTGTACACTCGGTTCCTCTTTCCTACTCCCGTCCATAGTAGATATTTGCCATCATGCCGAAGGCGGTAGTGCTTGGGGTACCTGCCAGAGGCCCGGGGGCCTTCTCGACCTCCCCCTGTAAGAGTACTGTAACGCCAGTTGGTCTCCTCCAGAAAAAGACCTACGCTAGACCGAGGGGTCAGGAGCCTTGCTTTGCCCAGTCCTGCACCCAAAGCATGCGCACTCTGCCTCTCCAGCGCTATGGTCTAAGTACTAGGGGGCTAGGCGGTTACACCCTGACTAGGGCTGGGGGCCAGACCTCCGGGACCAAGTGCACTGGATTACCCAAGCCCCGTATTCCGGTCCGGGACAGTAAGCCAAATAAGACTAAGGGACAGGGAAGGGAGGGCGCCTGAGCAGAGCCGGACCTCGTCTCCCTCTCCTCAGAGGCGAGCTTCGATGCCGGACTTCATCCCTTCTGCAGGGAGGAACTCCGAAGCCGGACCATGCGCCCTACACTATGCTAAGGTCCGATGCCGGACGGCACCCCTATCGCAGGGGCGATCTCCAAAGCCGGTCGCCACCCCCAGGGGTGAACACCGAAGCCGGACCGTGCGCCCTACATTGGGCTAAGGTCTGATGCCAGACGATACCCCTATCGCAGGGGCGATCTCCGAAGCCGGTCGCCACCCCCAGGGGTGAACACCGAAGCCGGACCGTGCGCCCTACACTGGGCTAAGGTCCGATGTCGGACGATACCCCTATCGCAGGGGCGATCTCCAAAGCCGGTCGCCACCCTCAGGGGTGAACACCGAAGCCGGACCGTGCGCCCTACACTGGGCTGAGGTCCGATGCCGGACGATACCCCTATCGCAGGGGCGATCTCCGAAGCCAGTCGCCACCCCTAGGGGTGAACACCGAAGCCGGACCGTGCGCCCGACACTGGGCTAAGGTCCGATGCCGAATGACACCCCTATCGCAGGGGCGATCTCCGAAGCCGGTCGCCACCCCCAGGGGTGAACACCGAAGACGGATCGTGCACCCTACACTGGGATAAGGTCCGATGCCGGATGATACCCCTATCGCAGGGGTGATCTTCGAAGTCGGTCGCCACCCTCAGGGGTGAACACCGAAGCCGGACCGTGCACCCTACACTGAGTTGAGGTCCGATGCCGGACGATACCCCTATCACACGGGCGATCTCCGAAGCCGGTTGCCACCCTCAGGGGTGAACATCGAAGCCTGACCGTGCGCCCTACACTGGGCTAAGGTCCGATGTCGGACGATACCCCTATCGCAGGGGCGATCTCCGAAGCCGGTCGCCACCCTGAGGGGTGAACACCGAAGCCGGACCGTGCGTCCTACACTGGGCTGAGGTCCGATGCCGGACGATACCCCTATCGCAGGGGCGATTTCAGAAGCCGGTCGCCACCCTCAGGGTTGAACATCGAAGCCGGACCGTGCGCCCTACACTGGGCTAAGGTCCGATGCCGGACGATACCCCTATCGCAGGGGCGATCTCCGAAGCCGGTCGCCACCCCCAGGGGTGAACACCGAAGCCGGACCGTGTGCCCTACACTGGGCTGAGGTCCGATGCCGGAAGACACCCCTACCGCAGGGGTGACCTCCAAAGCCGGTCACCACCCTGTCAGCAGGGGTGAACACCAAAGTCTGACCTTGTTCCCTACACTGGGTTGAGCTATGAAGACACACATCACTCCCTCCGCAGGGGTGAGCTCCGATCCCGGACCTCCCCTCTTCTCAGAGGCTGAGCTCCGATGACCTCCTGGACCTTGCGCCCTACACTGGGCTGAGGTCCAATGCCGGCCCTCGCCTTCTTCTCAGAGGTGAGCCCCGATGCCAGTCCTCGCCTTCTCCTTAGAGGCGAGCCCCAATGTCGGGCCTCCCCTCTTCTCAGAGGCGGAGCTTCGATGACCTTCCGGCCCTCGCCTTCTCCTCAGAGGCGAGCCCTGATGCCGACCCTCGTTCTCTCCTCAGAGGCGAGCCCCGATGCTGGACCTCCCCTCTTCTCAGAGGCAGAGCTCCGATGACCTTCCGGCCCTCGCCTTCTCCTTAGAGGCGAGCCCCGATGCCGGCCCTCGCTCCCTCCTCAAAGGCGAGCCCCGATGCCGAACCTCCCTTCTTCTCAGAGGCGGAGCTCCGATGACCTTCTGGCCCTCGCCTTCTCCTCAGAGGCGAGCCCCGATGCCGGCCCTAGCCTTCTCCTCAGAGGCGAGCCCCGATGCCGGGCCTCCCCTCTTCCTAGAGGCGGAGCTCCGATGACCTTCCGGCCCTTGCCTTCTCCTCAGAGGCGAGCCCCGATGCCAGCCCTCATTCTCTCCTCAGAGGCGAGCCCCGATGCCGGACCTCCCCTCTTCTCAGAGGCGGAGCTCCGATGACCTTCCAGCCCTCCCCTTCTCCTCAGAGGCGAGCCCTGATGCCGGCCCTCACTCTCTCCTCAGAGGCGAGCCCCGATGCCGGACCTCCCCTCTTCTCAGAGGTGAAGCTCCGATGACCTTCCGACCCTCGCCTTCTCCTCAGAGGCGAGCCCCGATGCCGGCCCTCGTTCTCTCCTCAGAGGCGAGCCCCGATGTTGGACCTCCCCTCTTCTTAGAGGCGGAGCTCCGAGGACCTTCTGGCCCTCGCCTTCTCCTCAGAGGCGAGCCCCGATGCCGGCCCTCGCTCTCTCCTCAGAGGCGAGCCCCGATGTCGGACCTCCCCTCTTCTAAGAGGCGGAGCTCCGATGACCTTCCGGCCCTCGCCTTCTCCTCAGAGGCGAGCCCTGATGTCGGCCCTCGCCCTCCCCTCAGAGGCGAGCCCCGATGCCGGATCTCCCCTCTTCTCAGAGGCGGAGCTCCGATGACCTTCCGGACCTCTCCTCTTCTGAGAGGCAGAGCTCTGATGACCTTCTGGACCTCCCCTTTCATCGGAGGCAGAGTTCCAATGACTTCCAGATCTCCGCCCCCACAGCTGGGCCGAGCTCCGATGCCAGCCCTCCCCCTCTTCTCACAGGCGAGCCCTGATGCCGGACCTCACCCTCTCCTCAGAGGCTGAGCTCCGATGACCTCCGGACCTCACGCCCTCCGTGGGTCTGAGCTCCAATGACTTTCGGACCTCCGCCCCCACAGCTGGGCCGAGCTCCGATGCCAGCCCTCGCCCTCTTCTTAGAGGTGAGCCCTGATGTCGGACCTCACGCCCTCCGTGGGCCTGAACTCCGATGACTTCCGGACCTCCGCCCCCACACCTGGGCCAAGCTTCGATGCCAGCCCTCGCCCTCTTCTCAGAGGCGAGCCCTGATGCTGGACCTCACGCCCTCCATGGGCCTGAGTTCCGACGACCTCCGGACCTCCGCCCCCACAGCTGGGCCGAGCTCCGATGCCAGCCCTCACCCTCTTCTCAGAGGCGAGCCCTAATGCCGGACCTCACGCCCTCCATGGGCCTGAGTTCCGACGACCTCTAGACCTCCGCCCCCCATCTGGGATGAGCTCCGATGCTAGCCCTCGCCCTCTTCTCAGAGGCGAGCCCTGATGCCGGACCTCACGACCTCCATGGGCCTGAGTTCCGACGACCTCCGGACCTCACGCCCTCCGCTGGCCTGAGCTCCGATGTTGGCCCTCACCCTTTCCTCAGAGGCGAGCCCCGATGCCGGACCTCACCCTCTCCTCAGAGGCTGAGCTCCGATGACCTCCGGACCTCACGCCCTCCGTGGGCCTGAGCTCCGATGACTTCCGGACCTCACGCCCCCCGCTGGCCTGAGCTCCGATGCCAGACCTCGCTCCCTCAGCAGGGGTGACCTCTGATGCCGGTCTACACCCCTCCATAGGGGTGAGCACCGAAGCTTGACCTCTACCTCTCCTCAGAGGCGAGCTCCGAAGCCGGACCTCCCCCTTTCACAGGGCTGAGCTCCGATGCCAGGGTTCACCCTCTCCTCAGAGGCTGAACTCCGAAGCCGTCGAGACCCTATCAGCACAGGGAATACTCAAGACAAGGAAGTGCGCGGAAAGAAGAAGGCCCCACCCTAGGATCGTTACCTCCCCCGAGGTGGGCCCGGGGGCCACTGTCGGTACCCTCAATATCGGGTACCCCCGCGCACAGGGTGAAACCGCCTAAGGACCTCGCCCCCTCCGCAGGGGCGAGCTCCGAAGGCGCCACGTGTCCGGCAGGGCCGGAGCTCTCCTCTCCTCAGAGGATAGCTCCGGGCCTGCCACGTGGCCCAGAAGGCCGGACCTCGCCCCCTCCGCCGGGGCGAGCTCCGAAGGAGCCACGTGTCCAGTAGGGTCGGAGCTCCCCTCCCCTCGGAGGATAGCTCCGGGCCTGCCACGTGGCCTAGAAGGCCAGACCTCGCCCCCTCCGCGGGGGTGAGCTCCGAAGACTCCACGTGTCCAGCGGGGCTAGAGCTCCTCCTCTCTTCAGAGGAGAGCTCCGGGCCCGACACGTGGCCAGCAGAGTAGTGTTGCCCGCCCGGCGCGGTAGGCAGCGGGAGTAAAGGCGCGACATGCCTTTACCGTACAAAGCATTCAAGACCCGCGCCTTCCCAAGGCGAAGGGGCGCGACGCATGCCTGTCAAGAGGCGCTGTGACCAGTCACAGTCAAGACAGGCGTACAATGTCTAAAGCTGCAGACCATTGAAGGCAGCGACAAGACATGGACAGAACGTGCCCTGTCGCCCCTGCCATCGCAAACGACTACACGCTACACCTAGCCTGCGGCATGGGCAGGGCGGCAAGACGAGGACCTCGATGCCAGCACCAAGACATAGCTGGTAGGAAATCACCCCGAGGCCACCTGTCGAGTCCTCGGGGCCCACTTTGTAAGCCACCCAAGCCTTGGACTATAAAAGGCTCGGGTAGGCAATGTTACGGGGGGTTCCACATTTGACCCACTCTCCCGTAGGGTTCGCACTCTAGCCATTCGCATCCTTAGGATCGACTCATCCTCAAGCTCAGGACTCCGGTTCTGAGCAACAAGCAATACAACGAGCACCTCTGCTCACCGTGGACGTAGGATATTACGCTCCGGCGGCCTGA
Organism: Neostapfia colusana; assembly: GCA_030760725.1. Lineage (NCBI taxonomy): Eukaryota > Viridiplantae > Streptophyta > Magnoliopsida > Poales > Poaceae > Neostapfia > Neostapfia colusana. The sequence goes on from JASWHV010000015.1 coordinate 65,938,877, forward strand.
ACCACGTAAAAATCCCTGTGTCAAGCTTCTCCCTCAATCGTCCCTAACGAGTAAGCTCTCTGTGAGTGACTAGCCCCTCCAAAAAAGAACCTCCGTGGGCTGCCCAGACCAGGCCCACGGGAAGTGGCGGCTAAACACTTTGACAGTCATCTATGCCCCTATGCCCTCTCATATAAGCATCAATGAAAGAGGGTTCCTCACCACTTTGAGCAGCCTATATAGATAGGTTATAAATATTGTCAGTACCCGCGATATGGGGTACCCCCGCGCACAGGGGAAAATGCCTAAGGATCTCGCCCTTCTCCGAAGGGAAAGCTCCGAAGGCGCCATGTGTCCAGTGGGGCCGGACCTCCCTCCCCTCGGAGGAGAGCTCCGGGCTCGCCACGTGGCCTACAGCAGCCAGACCTCCCCCCTCCGTGGGGGGAGCTCCGAAGGTGACACATGTCCCGCGGGGCCGGACCTCCCCCTCTTCAGAGGAGAGCTCCGGACCTGCCACGTGGCCGACAGAAGCCGGACCTCCCACCTCCGCGGGGGAGAGGTCCGAAGGCTCCACGTGTCCTGCGGGGCCGGACCTCCCCCTCCTCAGAGGAGAGCTCCGAGCCCGCCACGTGTCCAGCAGAAGAGCGCTGCCTGTCCCCCAGCGGTAGGCAGCGGGCGTAAAGACGCCCCATACCTTGCCCGTACAAGGTATTCAAGGCCCGCGCCTTCCCAAGACGCGGAGACGCGGAGCACGCCTCTGTCAGGTGCCGGTGCGCCCAGTCGCATCACAGACTGGCGCGCAGTGTCAGAACCTGCCAGCCAATAAACACCGCGACAAGACATCCCATGCCGCCTGCGCCGTCATCAACCACTACGACTAGCATGCGGAATGGGCAGGGCGGCAAGACGAAGACTCAGAAGCCTTCGACCAAAGACAACTACCGGCATAACTGCAGATACGGTAGATGATAGACAATCTTCCCGGGACCACCTGTCGGGTCCTGGCCCCCCCTTGTAAGCCGCCCGAGTCTTGGACTATAAAAGGCTCGGGTAGGCGACGATAGCAAGGGTTCGCACTCTGCAACTCATACGCTAGCCATACACTCCCAAGCTGTAACTCACCCCAAGCTCAGGACTCCGGCCCTGAGCAGCAAGCAATACAGCGAGCTCCATAGCTCGCCGTGGACGTAGGGTTTTACACTTCGGTGGCCTGAACCATGTAAAACTCACCGCGTCAAGCTCTTACTAACTCGTCCATCTGCGCAAGCTCTCCACAAGGGACTAGCCCCACCGAAAAAAGAACCTCTGCGGGCTGCCCAGTGCAGGCCCGGGGGAAGTGTCGACCGAACACTTCGACATTTGGCGCGCCAGGTAGGGGCTTTTCTCCTAGCGCGGCAAGTTTCCGCCGACGAAGATGACCAAGCTTCCTTCAGCGGCAAACTCTCCTCCTCCGCGTTCACGGCGAACCGTGACCAGCGGGGAGTACATGTCGACACACTCAGGATGGAGTGTGTCGGCACAAGCTGGTAGCCAACAGCCGACTCCGGCAACGCCGACCCCGGCGATGCAGGCTCCGACCAGTGTGAGATCTTCTGCAGCGCTGAGCGTACACCATGGGGGTGCGCTAGCTGCAGCAAGAGCACTGCTGCGCAACCCACCTGTTGGGGATACGCCCCATTCTGCGACCCAACTGTGGGTCTGCGAGATGGACCGCCTCGTCGTCGCCGCCGTGAACCCTCAGTTTCGGCGAGGGCGACGCCCCGGTCAACCGGCTGTGTCGCTGACGCGCACGCCCATGGTTGACGGGCAAACGGCGCATTTCAGCTCCTCCATGCTCCCGTCGACGGACCTGAGAAGGGAGCTGGAACGGTGCCACTTGGGCCAGGATGCCCGGGTGTACCTCGAGCGACGTCGAGAAAGGCATCGCAACCAAGAGACTGGCGACAGCATGACGTCGGCCTCAATGCCGCATGGAGGGCAGATCTTCGCTACGCGAGTCCTGCCTCAGGCTAATGCCGCGCAGCATATGCCACAACCATATGCGCCGCAAGCAGCGCCCCCGGTCTATGGTGCAGCCTTGCCCATGCCGGGATACACGGTGCCAAGTGCGAACCAAGCGTTCGCAGTGCAATACCTGCGGCAGCAGGAGCAGGATGTGCAGCTCTTGCACCCCACCTTTGCTTCGCGAGGTGGCCACGCAAGTTTCGCCCGCACCTACCTGAGAAGTACGACGGTAGCATCAACCCGGCGGAGTTCCTCCAGATCTACTCCACCGCCGTACTTGCCGCAGGAGGGGATGAGGCTGTCATGGCCAACTACTTCCCCGTCGCCTTGACCGGCCCAGCTCGGTCTTGGCTCATGAATCTACCTCAGGGGTCCATAACTTCCTGGGGAGAGCTCTGCCGGCAGTTCGTCGCCAACTTCGGCAGCTCCTACACCCGTCCCGGCACGGAGCTTGACCTCCATGCCGTCAAGCAACAACCTGGGGAGTCGCTGCGCTCTTTCATCCAGCGGTTCTCCCAGGTACGCAACACCATCCCGCATATCCAAAGTGCTTCTGTGGTGGTGGCGTTCCGACAGGGTGTCCGGGACGAGAAAATGCTTGAGAAGCTCGCGACCAGAGAGGTCCGCGACGTCTCTGAGCTCTTCAGCCTGGCGGACAAATGCGCCAGAGCAGCTGAAGGGCGGAACTGGCACTCTCTGCCGACCTCCGAGCCAGGAGGACAGCCCGGGTGCGGCGCTGCTGCCTATGGGGGTGGCAAGAAGGCCAAGAACCGGGGGAGTGGCAAGATGAAGTCATCGTTCACGGCTCCCGTCGCCGCAGCAGCGACGACTAGTGGAGCTCGGGGGCCACGCCCCGACAAAAGGCAGCGGCAGTCACCGGCCCCAGATAGTGACCAGGGCGGGCAATGCCCCGTGCATGGCGCCGGCAACCATACTGCTACCGAGTGCTGGGATATCCAGAGGCTCGCAGAGCGCTTCCGCAAAGGAAGACAGCAGAGAGCTGAAGGACCGCCCTACCCTCAGAGGGATGGCAAGCAGAAGGTCGACGCTCCAGTCAGCACCGCCCACCAGGTGGGGTTTCAGGAGCCTCAGCGTGTCATAAAGACAGTGCATAACGGTGAGGACTCCAGCTCCGACGGTGACGAGACAGGGCGGTAGCCAACTGCGGCACGCCTCCGTGCCTCGGACATACCTCCCGGGGGCCTCCCAAGATCTGTCAACCCCTTGAAGGCCTTGCCAGAAGGGGAAGACGCCTTAGGTCATCCAAGACGAGCCCGGGTCCACCTACCCCTTGAAGGCCTTAGCCAGAAGGGGAGAACTCCCCGGGGGCCCCCAGGAGAAGCCGCGCAGGACCTGATCCAGCGCGAAGATGACAACCTCGTCGACGAGACTCGGCTGCAGGTAACACTCCACAACGCGCGGTCTCGGCTGATGTTCTAAGCACTACCGCCAAAGAATCGAACGCATCGGGGACCTGCAGGAGGGCAACCTGGTGTCGCGGCACGCTCTATTCCAAGAAGGACCCATAAGCACTCCCCCAGCAGGGAAGGTCCCTTCCGAATCATGAAAGCTGCCGCCCCAGGTACACATGCCTTTCAACCGAGTGTGGGATCCGTTCCCAAAATCCTTGGCATCGGCGCGCCAGGTAGGGGGCTTTTCCCTTGCGCGACGAGTTTCCGCCGACGAAGATGACCAAGCTTCCTTCAGCGGCAACTCTCCTCCCTCGCGTTCACGGCGAACTGTGACCAGGGGGAGTACATGTCGACACACTCAGGACGGAGTGTGTCGGCGCAAGCTGGGAGCCAGCAGCCGGCTCTAGCAGCGCCGACCCTGGCAATGCAAGCTCCAACCAGCGTCAGGTCTTCAGTAGCGCTGGGCGTACCCGGCGGGGGTGCGCTAGCTGCAGCAAGAGCGCTACTGCACAATCCGCCTGCTGGGGACGCGCCTCAGGCAGCGACCCAGCAGTGGATTCGCGAGGTAGACTGTCTCGTCGTCACCGCCGCAAACCCTCGACTTCGGCGGGGACGACGCTCCAGCCAACCGGCTGTGTCGCTGATGCGCACGCCAATGGTGTCACTTGGGCTAAGGTGCCCGGGTATACCTCGAGCAACATCGAGAAAGGCATCGCAACCAAGAGGCTGACGACAAACTCTCCTCCCCCGCGTTCGCGGCGAACCGTGACCAGGGGGGAGTACATGTCGACACACTCAGGACGGATTGTGTCGGCGCAAGCTGGGAGCCAGCAGCTGGCTCTGGCAGCGTCGACCCCGGCAATGCAGGCTTCGACAAGCATGAGATCTTCTGCAGCGATAAGCAAACCCCACAGGGGTGCGCTAGCTGCAGCAAGAGCGCTACTGCGCAACCCAACTGCTAGGGACACACCTCATTCAGTAACCCAGCAGTGGATATGTGAGGTAGACCGCCTCTTCGTCGCCACTGCACACCCTAGACTTCGGCGGGGACGACACTCCGGTCAACCGGCTGAGTCGCTGACGCGCACGCCAACTGTTGACGGGCAGACGACGGACTCCAGCTCCACGAGGCTTACGTCGACGAATCTGAGGGCAGAGCTGGAGCGATGCCACTTGGGCCAAGATGCCGGAGTGTTCCTCGAGCGACGTCGAGAAAGGCGTCACATCCAAGAGGCTGGTGACAGCATGACGTCTGCCTCGACCAAACCTGAAGGGCAGATCTTCGCCATGCGAGCTCTGCCCCAGGCGTACGCCGCGCAGCATATACCACAATCATATGCCCTGCAAACGGCGCCCTCGGTCTATGGAGCAGCCTTGCCCATACCGGGGTACACTGTGCCAGCGGCGAACCAAGCGTTCGCGGCGCCAACACGTGCAGCAACGGGAGCAGAATGTGCGGCCCTGGCGCCCCACCTTCGCTTCGCGAGGTGGCCGCGCAAGTTTCGGCCGCACCTGCCCGAAAAGTACGACGGCAGCGTCAACCCAGCGGAGTTCCTCCAAGTCTACTCCACCGCCATACTTGCCGCAGGAGGGGATGAGGCTGTCATGGCCAACTACTTCCCCGTCGCCTTGACTGGCCCAGCCCGGTCTTGGCTAATGAACCTCCCTCAGGGTTCCATAACTTCCTGGGGAGAGCTCTGTCGGCAGTTCATCGCCAACTTCGGCAGCTCCTACACCCGTCCCGGCACGGAGCTTGACCTCCACGCCATCAAGCAACAGCCTGGGGAATCACTGCGCTCCTTCATCCAGTGGTTCTCCCAGGTATGCAACACCATCCCGCATATTCAAAGTGCTTCTGTGGTGGTGGCGTTCCGGCAGGGTGTCCGGGACGAGAAAATGCTTGAGAAGCTCGCGACCAGAGAGGTCCGCGACGTCTCCGAGCTCTTCAGCCTGGCGAACAAGTGCACCAGAGCAGCTGAAGGGCGGAGTTGGCACTCAATGCCAGCTTCCGAAGCCAGAAGACAGCCCGAAGACGGCGGAGTTCAAGCTGAGCTCCCGACCACATCAGACAGCCAAGAGCCAAGCACTGGCTGACTTCGTGGCTGAGTGGACGCCAACGAAGGCTGACCCAGGGGGTCCCGAAGACGGTGAACCAAAGTATCGAGCTCCGGTCTTCACCGGGCCTCACTGGACGCTCTTCTTCGACGGCCCCTCGCGAAAGCAGGGGGCCGGTGCCAGCATACTGCTTCTCATGCCATCGGGGGAGCAGTCTGGGTACATGGTGCATCTCAATCCCAAGGCAACCAACAACTTGGCAGAGTATGAAGCACTCATCTTTGGCCTAAAAGACGGTCCTGTCTCTGGGGCGCTCGCCAGTTGTTGGCGCAGGGCGACTCCCAGCTAGTTATCAAGCAAGTTAAGGGTGAATGCCCCTGCAATGACCCACAGCTAGCTGCTTATCTGCTCCACGTGCGGATGTTGGAGAAAGACTTTCTCGCCTTAGACCTGCGCCATGTACCGCGCGCTGGCAAGGCCGCAGCTAACGACCTCTCAACGAAGGCCTCCATCAGAGCCCCTGCGCTCGAAGGAGTCTTCAAGGGGACATTGCTGCGGTCCACAGCCCGGCCCACCGAGCCGAGCGAAGGGGGCTGAACCAGTGCCTCGAAGCTAGGCAGTCCCAGCGGCCCTGCAGCCATGGATGCCGCCAAAGGATCGTAAGCATCACTAGGGACTCCGTGCAACCCAGGGCTCAAGATCCAGAAGCTCAAGTAGTCCCGATGCATGGACCACGGAGGTCCGGGACTCCTTGAAGGAAATCCTTCCTGATGAACGTGCATTCGTTGAACGAGTGGTGCGGATGGCTAAGTGCTACGCGCTGGTATCTTTACTGGTGTGGCGCCACGACATCCTATTGTGGTGCATAACCCAGGAGGAAGGCTGCAAATAGCTCGCAGTAGTCCAAGGAGGCGAGTGCTGGGAACGCTCATCGTCCCGCACGCTGGTCGGTTAAGCCACCCGGCATGGCTCCTACTGACCGAGAGCCACCTGGACGCCGTCAAACCGGTTAGGGATGCAATGCGTGCCAGGTCCACGCCAAACAGACCCACACAACCGGTGCAGACGCACACCCAGAGCCGTCGGGGGATACTGGCTCCTCCATGTCGAGGGCCAGTCGGACTTCCCAGGGCCGGGTCACGGGAACTACCCTTCCACATGGTATGCGGGGCCGAAGTCATGCTTCCCCCTGAGATCGCCATGGGGGTCCCCCCGTGTCCGGCGTACGACGAAGCCACGCATGACCCGCTCTGCGTGAAGACAGGCGCTCCGAAGCTACCCCAGTAAGTTCACCATGCTTACTTAGGTGTTTATTTAAATTACGCATTAATTTATATGAACACCTCCCCACGCTCTAGACAGTGTGCGTCCATTGTACACTCGGTTCCTCTTTCCTGCTCTCATGCATAGTCGATATTTACCGTCCTACCGAAGGCGGTAGTGCTTGGGGTACCTGCCAGAGGCCCGGTGGCCTTTTGGATCTCCCCCTGTAAGGGTACTGTACCGCCAGTTGGTCTCCTCCGAGAAAAGACCTACGCAAGACCGGGGGTCAGGAGCCTTGCTTTGCCCGGTCTTGCACCCAAAGCATGCGCACTCTGCCCCCCGGCGCTACGGTCTGAGTACCGGGGGGCCGGACGGTTACACCCTGACTGGGTCTGGGGCTAGACCTCCGGGACCAAGTGCACTGGATTACCCAAGCCCCGTATTCCGGCCTGGGACAGTAAGCCAAATGAGACTAGGGGACTGGAAAGGGGGGACCACTGAGCAGTGTCGGACTCCACCTCCACAGCCAGGCCGAGCTCCGAGGCCAGCTCTCGCCCTCCTTTCAGAGGCGAGCGCTGATGCCGGACCTCACGCCCTTCGTTGGCCTGAGCTCTGATGACTTTCGAACCTCCGCCCCCACAGCTGGGCCGAGCTCCGAGGCCAGCCCTCGCCCTCCTTTCATAGGCGAGCGCTGATGCCGGACCTCACGCCCTTCGCTGGCCTGAGCTACGATGGACTCCGGACCTCACGCCCTTCGCTGGCCTGAGCTCCGATGACTTCCGGACTCCGCCCCCATAGCTGGGCCGAGCTCCGAGGCCAGCCCTCGCCCTCCTTTCAGAGGCGAGCGCTGATGTCGGACCTCACGCCCTTCGCTGACCTGAGCTCCGATGACTTCCGGACTCCGCCCCCACAGCTGGGCCGAGCTCCGAGGCCAGCCCTCGCCCTCCTTTCAGAGGCGAGCGCTGATACCGAACCTCACACCCTTCGTTGGCCTGAGCTCCGATGACTTCCGGACTCCGCCCCCATAGCTGGGCCGAGCTCCGAGGCCAGCCCTCGCCATCCTTTCAGAGGCGAGCGCTGATGCCGGACCTCACGCCCTTCGCTGGCCTGAGCTCCGATGACTTCCAGACTCCGCCTCCACAGCCAGGCCGAGCTCCAAGGCCAGCCCTCGCCCTCCTTTCAGTGGCGAGCGTTGATGCCGGACCTCACGCCCTTCGCTGGCCTGAGTTCCAATGACTTCCGGACCTTCGCCCCCACAGCTGGGCCGAGCTCCGATGCCAGCCCTCGCCCTCCTTTCAGAGGCGAGCCCTGATGCCGGACCTCACACCCTTCGTGGACCTGAGCTCCGATGACTTCCGAACCTCCGTCCCAACAGCCGGGCCGAGCTCCGATGCCAGGCTTCACCCTCTCCTAAGAGGCTGAACTCCGAAGCCGTCAAGACCCTGCCAGCATAGGGAGTACTCAAGACAAGAAAGTGCGCGGGTAGGAGAAGGCCTCACCTCGGGCTCGTTACCTCCCCCGAGGTGAGCCCGGGGGCCACTGTCGGTACCCGCGATATGGGGTACCCCCGCGCACACGGGAAAATGCCTAAGGATCTTGCCCTTCTCCGAAGGGAAAGCTTTGAAGGCGCCATGTGTCCAGTGGGGCCGGACCTCCCTCCCCTCGGAGGAGAGCTCCGGGCTCGCCACGTGGCCTACAGCAGCCAGACCTCACCCCTCCGTGGGGAGAGCTCCGAAGGTGACACATGTCCCGCGGGGCCGGACCTCCCCCTCCTCAGAGGAGAGCTCCGGACCCGCCATGTGGCCGATAGAAGCCGGACCTCCCCCCTCCGCGGGGGAGAGGTCCGAAGGCTCCACGTGTCCTACGGGGCCGGACCTCCCCCTCCTCAGAGGAGAGCTCCGAGCCCGCCACGTGTCCAGCAGAAGAGCGTTGCCTGTCCCCCAGCGGTAGGCAGCGGGCGTAAAGACGCCCCGTACCTTGCCCGTACAAGGTATTCAAGGCCCGCGCCTTCCCAAGACGCGGATACGCGGAGAACGCCTCTGACAGGTGCCGTTGCGCCCAGTCGCATCACAGACTGGCGCGCGGTGTCAGAACCTGCCAGCCAATAAACACCGCGACAAGACATCCCATGCCGCCTGCGCCGTCATCAACCACTACGACTAGCATGCGGCATGGGCAGGGCGGCAAGACGAAGACTCAGAAGCCTTCAACCAGAGACAACTACCGGCATAACTGCAGATACGGTAGATGATAGACAATCTTCCCGGGACCACCTGTCAGGTCTCGGCCCCCCCTTGTAAGCCGCCAGAGTCTTGGACTATAAAAGGCTCGGGTAGGCGACGATAGCAAGGGTTCGCACTCTGCAACTCATACGCTAGCCATACACTCCCAAGCTGTAACTCACCCCCAAGCTCAGGACTCCGGCCCTGAGCAGCAAGCAATACAGCAAGCTCCATAGCTCGCCGTGGACGTAGGGTTTTACGCTCCGGCGGCCTGAACCACGTAAAACTCACCGCGTTAAGCTCTTACTAACTCGTCCATCCGCGCAAGCTCTCCGCAAGGGACTAGCCCCACCGAAAAAAGAACCTCCGCGGGCTGCCCAGTGCAGGCTCGGGGGAAGTGTCGACCGAACACTTTGACAAATATAGTTACGCAAAAGCTAATACTATAATACTAAATCATAAATGTACTAAACTCACCATCCGTTTCGAGAGACGAATATGACCATCAGCACACTTAACCATCCAAGGAATCATTACTTGATGATATTGATCGTCCTTGAGATAAAATTTTGAAGCTCCTATTTTCTTGTTCATCATCTGTCCAAGTTTCTCCTTGTAGTACAAGCACACGGTTGTGATCCGAGCATTAGACATCATATCATTCACAACTTTACGTGCCGCTTTGTGGAAGACTTTGTGCTCTAGACTCGAGAGCAACGTCATGATCATCGGGCAAACAACATCGTTCCTATAAAAAACATAGTACTTTTATTACTAAAAATATAATAGACATAATTATAGTGCAGTGTAGTGAAAACATACTCAAAAATCATGCCAGACAGCCCCTGCCACATTCTCATGCACAGCATGTGGAGCAATCCTATAGTGCTCCCAATGTATTGCAGGTTTCTCTTCACCTTTAATGTTTACAAGCCCTGGATAATGATGGCGATATATAGTAACCAACACTGAATTAGGCTGCCTACGATGTTGTCGTCCATACCAATCCAGGTCATCCCATTGCCCAAAAGTTAATTTAACAACATATAATATTTATCAAAAATATTATATCTATAATTCAATACTGAGTTTTATATTTACTTACCAGTCACCGACAGGAGTGATTTCGTAATCGTTGTTGTGGAGGCACAGCCAACTGGAGAGTGTTTGAAGACCGATATCTGAATGATTGCGGCAACTCTTCCGTATCGGTGTCATCCCCCTCGTCCTCCTCGGCTTCGTCATCAACATAGGCTCTTACCCCTTGTTGTTGTTCATGCCCCGCAGAAAGTCCTTCCCCTTGATCTTCTTGCCACTCCTCATTACCCTCCTCTTGGATCTACTGCTCCACCTGAAATTATATAAATTAGGTTTCGCAATATGATATATGAGTAAATATAATAAAATTAAAAATACATGAATCTGTTCATTAGCTTGTTCCATGCATCTTCTAAATGCCCCTCGTCTACTATTGTTTGAGGCACTGCCTTGGAAAAGAGAGTCTTGACTACGTGAAGAGCTAGTAGACTAACTCTTGCTTGAGGAGCCAAAGATCCCCTTAGCTATATTCTTAAGACCACGTGGCATCCTGTTAAAAAAAATTATCAGAGATAAATACTTAATGATACAAACAAAAGTAATGAAAATTAATTCAAATGTAATATAAATCAATTACATGATTAAAATTCATCATGATCCGATGTTCTTTCGGTAACATGTCGACCAACTTTCTTCTTCTGTCTCATCTTAACTTTTTTAGTGCTAGGTCTCTTTCTTTTAACCAGTACTACCTCTTCTACCCCATTGTCTTCAACATCACCAACTAATGTATCAAGACCTAAACCATTATCTATATTAAAAGATGGTAGTATATCATCCTCTTGGTACACTTCTTTCTGTTCTTCTTGATAACCAGCATCACCAGGGGCATATAACCGTTCTCGTGGATTAACTTTATACACGACCCACCAAGCACTCAACTTTGGACAAGCATACGGTAGGTAGTAAACTAACTCAACTTGATGAGCAAGAACATAATTATCGCATCCACGAAGTCTATTTCATGTTTTACCTCTACTATACCAAATTCATCGTGTCATGTTCCCCTGTTATTATCAAACTAGCTGCAGTGGAAAAAGTAACTCTAAGATCTTTGGAGCCACCAAATTTAAATTCCACAATGTTTTGAATAATCCCATAATAGTTAGTTTCATGCCCCTGTGCATCACATGCTCTAGTTACAACTCCACTATTTGTCGTGGCTGCAAGGGGATGTTTTGCTTCAAATTTGGCCGAACGAAATCGGAACTCATTTACGTCGTAACGACCAAAACTCCTTGCTATTATGGTTCCTTGAGAAAGTTGTCGTAGGTCTTCATGAACATTAGCATCGACCATGCACTAAGAATTAAATAAAAATATTAGTTTTACTAATCAACTTGGAGGTGATAAAAGTAACATGTAATAAGAGAATGTTACATGCTTCCAAAACCAATTGACGAAGTTAGGACCCCCATTAAGGCCATCATGACGCATTTTATCTAATTGTTTGTTGGTTGGTTGACGCGTATACTTCCAAAATTATTTGTCAAACTCGCTACATAATGCAAAATATTAATATATTAGAACATCTTTCATGTAAAATATGAGAAAATATTAGGTGTTACCTCGCGATAATTAGAATAAAAAACACTTACACAAAATATTGAGCCATCTCTTCGATATTTGTATACATGTATAACATACATGAATTCCATTCTTCTTCTGAAACCACATGTCTACTGCTGCCACCAACCGCTTTTCCTTTCCATGAAAAAATATTTAATTTTCCTGTAGGAGTTTCTTCATCTATATGGTACCGTGTTGTGGGAGCATACACATTATGTTCCTCTACAAAGAATGTACTTGAGAAATATGCTACCTCTTTCAGAGTAAAATGCTTCTGCAATACACCCTTCTACTCTTGCTTTATTCAAAACCATTGCTCGTAGTTTCTTTAGTGTCCTTTCAATGTGGTACATCCATCAATATTGTACGGGGCCACAAACTTTAGCTTCGTAAGGCAAATGCACAAGTAGATGTTGCATTATATTCATAAATCCTGGTGGGAATATCTTTTCCATTTTGCATATGAGTAAAGATATTTCTTTCTCAAGTTTTTCCATCATTTGAACTGTAATTTCTTTAGCACATAGTTGTCTATAAAAGAAACTAAGTTCTGTAAGTACTCTCCACACATCCTGATGCACATATCCACGGAACATTACTGGAAGAAGTCTTTTCATCGTTATATGATAATCGTGGCTTTTAAGATTATTCAATACCCAATTTTCAAGATTTGTCGTGCGTCTCAACCCAGCACAGTAACCGTCAGAAAATTTTAATTGTTGTAACCATTTTAGAACTTCTTTCCTTTCACTAACTTTAAGACAAAATGGAGCACGTGGCATCTCTGTTTTCCACTACCATCCTGTCTGACTTCTAGAGTCGAACGATTACAAATATCTGCTAAATCTTTTCGAGCCTTCAAATTATCTTTTGTCTTGTTAAAATTGAAACATGTGCTAATTATGCTTTCTCCTACATTGTGTTTCTGGTGCATCACATCAATGTTGTGTAGCAATAACAATGACTTAGTATAAGAAAGATCCCATAAGCCACATATATGAGTCCAATTGTGCTCCTAACCAAAACCAACAAACACATCATCTGTAGGGATAAGCTGACTGAGCCATGCAGTAATCTTAGCACTAGCCAAATGTTTCAACGGACCCTTTGCTACAATAGTATCCTTTCGAAATGTATTAACTTGCTTTCGAAATGGGTGATTTGCTGGTAGAAATCGTCGGTGGCAATAAAAAAACACACTTTGCCCCCATGAGTAAGTCTAAAACAATTAGAGTCTGATCCACAAATAGGACAACAAAGTTTATCATGTGTGCTCCATCCTGAAAAAACACCGTATGCAGGAAAATCATGAATGGACCACAAGTATGCTGCTCGCAAGTTAAATTTTTATTTTTTGTAGGTATCATACGCTTCTACTCCGATCTACAATTCTTTTAACTCCTCAATCAATGGTTGAAGAACAACCCCAAACGTTTTCCTAGATGTTTACGACCGGGAACGATTAGAGACAAAAACATGTATTCATATTTCATACACATAGCTGGTGGAAGGTTGTATGGTATAGCAAAAACCGGCCAAAATAAGTACGAGGCAGAAGATGTGTTGAATGGTGTGAAACCATCGGTGGCCAATCCAATACGAACATTTCTAGCATTTTTTGAAAAGTACTCATCAAAAGAGTCCAACGCCTTCCAAGCCTGAGCATCAGAAGGGTGTGTCATTACTCCCGTTGTTTCGCGCACACCTTCCTTTATGCCACCGCATGTGTCTCGCAGTTGATTTAGATAAAAACAACCGTTTCAGTCTTGGTGCAAGAGGCATGTAATGAAGTTGTTTAACTACCACTTTAGTCTTCACCAATTCACCATCCTCATTTATGGCCTCAATGTATCGAGATTCTTTACAAACTAAGCATTGTGTCAAATTTGCATTCTTCTTCTAGAAAATCATACAATTGTTAGGACAACAAACAATTTTTTCTACTTCATACCAAGGCCTGACAACAATTTCTTTGACCGGTACATGTCTCTTGGCAACATGTGATTAATCAGAAGAATGTCTGCTATTAAATCCATAAGATCATCGTAGCACTTGTTCGACAAATTATACTTTGATTTTATAGACATGAAACGAGTAACGGTCGAAAGGACATACATTTTAGTGTGATCATGCAACTGTTCATGTGATGCTGAGAGAATTCTATAGAACTCTTGAATTTCAGGTCCAGGAATTTCTTCAGATGTATCTGCACCACGATCACCATCTAATGCTTCAACCATGTCTTCCATTCTGTCCTCGTTATCACCATCTATGTTATCAACATCAACATTACTATGATATAACTCGCCATGCTCATACCATGTTTCATAACCTGGCATAAAACAAAATCGACAGAGGTCTCGTTCCAAGTCAAACTTTTCCTTGCATTAAAAGTTACAACACTTGCTGCACAGACATTTCACAAAACGGTTGGTCGATAAAGAGAAAGCCCGACTGATAAATGCCTTAGTATTGATGGCCCATTCATTTAAAGGCGCAACATTCTTCCGCCAACCATCATACATCCATCGTCTATCATCACCTATGTTCTAGACTATATAATATAAGAACATAGAAGTCGTAAATATGTATGTTGCAACTAAAAATATCGCAAAAACAAATTATTATTTAATTACATTCACTTTACATCTATTGGAAGGGATAGGTCCTAAATCCACCCAAGAGTAACCGAGAGGGGCGTGCTTATAACGAGACATGGGGTACAGATCCAGACAAAATTTCGGCAGCATAACCCCGTTGTTCTCCAACTACACGCCCGACAATGGTGCAACGGAGAATATTAGGGTTATGCCATCGAAATTTTGTCCGAATCTATACCCCACGTCTCGTCGTAAGCACACCCCTTCGGTCACTCCCAGACTGTCCAAAAAGGGACAATTCCGAACCTACACGCCTCACATGCGTAACGCATGTGAGACGAGCCGGTCCGAAACGGGTGACGCATATTGTATAGGTTACGTGAATCTTACTTTTTAGAGTGATTCACAAGAGAGGGGTAAGAATGAGAGATAGGAGGAAAGAACGATGGAGAGACAGTGAATTGGGTCAGCCGTTCTAAGCTATGCTCCATCGGGTCCCGCTAGTGATAACTTTTAGACGGTCCAACTGTCGGGCCATAAATGGGTTGTGCCGGGCTGAGCCCGCCCGAAACCCATTTATTTACATTTCACCATAAGAAATTTTTTCTAAAACACACATTAAACATGGAACAATTTACATGCTTCTAAGAACGCTATCTAATATTTATGAGCTACTAGTCACTTTTCTTGCATAGATGGATATGGTACATGCACGACCATAATAGCCATTAAACAAAAGCACAACACATAAATTAAAGCATACACGTTACTTAGGGTAATGAAAATGAAATTGTATTATAGCGTTATCTTCAAATGAGTAATGAAACTACGACGAATTAGGGTCATATATTTTGCTTGAGCTTATGACTAAATATCGAAACTAGAATAATTCAAGAGATTACCATTGTACGTAGGATGAATTCGGTGGAGTTGGACCGGTGGAGAAACTTTAGCTGCGGTCGGCACAACCCGAAGCGACGCCGGGAGGGGGCAGATCGGCGGGGGGACAGGGAGGGGTGTTAGCGCTGAATCGCTCAGAAGGCACAATTGCAAAAGCTGCATGATTTTTTGTTATGCGTTAATTTACACACAATTGAACACTGCTTATATAAATGAAATCAAAACAGAAAATGTGTCCATGGGTGAGCGAGTTCAGCTCCACGATCTGAGCTACTCGTTCCACGCCTCGTTCTCTAACAAACTTGATGCCACGCCACGCGCCATGCGAGCACATCGTGCCGCTGACAAGCATGCTAATGCAAACGAAACCCAGACACACACGGTGCAAAGTATTCTACACATTCGGCTAAATGCAAATATAAAAGGTAAATACAACTACCTGACGGCTTCTTCTGATGGCATGGTGGCCTGGGCAGCCCGTGGAAAAAGCGGCTCAACAGTTTGGGGGTGCGGCGCCGGGCCAGTCGATGCTGGGCTGCACAGCGGAGAGAGCGGCAGCACGCGCAATGGGAACCAGAGGTTGCGGCCGGGGCAGCCCGGGGAAGAGGCGACTGGAGGTGCAGCCGCGGGCAATGAGAACAGCGCCGTGCAATGAGATCGAAGGTGCAGCGACCGAGGAACAGGCGACCGGAGGTGCAGATTCCGAGGAACAGCTCGACCGCAGGTGCAGCGCCGGTAGCCACAAACCCACGGCGCGGTAGCCTGGCCGGCCGCCAGGCTGCGCTGTTGAAGACGCGGTCGAAGGTGTCCGAGGCTGCAGCACGGGGAACAGCGACGGTGCGCGGCGGCAGCACGGCGGGCGGCGGCTTAGTCTCACGCGAGAGAAAGAAAAGAGCCTGATCTCTAAACCTATATCCGGTTATTTTCGTGCGCTACGCCGCCTTGGCCGATGAAAATGCATGCCTTGGTGTGCGTGTCGGTCGGTAGCCGCAGTTTCGTGTGCATTAAGTAGCCGACGAAATTAACGCATTTATTTTCGTGAGCTGGGCAACAGACCGACGAAAGTAGCCTCCAATTTCGTGTGTTGCGCTTCGGCCGATGAAAACGCATGGCCTAGGTGCGCGTGCCCTGTCAGAAGCCACGTTGTTTTCGTGAGCCTCGTTCCTGGCTGACGACAATATAGTGTAATTTCGTGCGCTTTACCTCGGCCGACGAAAATTTCTGGCCTAGATTCGTGTGCCCTGCCGGAGACCGACTTACTTTCGTGTGCCTTATGCAACCCACGAAATTATTGGTCTTATTTTTGTGTGCTACCGCCTAGACCCACGAAATTATACTCTATTTCGTGTGCCATTCGTTCAGCCCACGAAATTAGAATGTAATTTCGTGTGCCACCGATTTGGCCCACGAAATTAAATCATGTTTTCGTGTGCTTCGTGTTCCCACGAAATTAGACTCTAATTTCGTGTGCAACCTATTTAGCCCACGAAATTAAAACATATTTTCGTGCGCTAGGGACTGGCTCACAAAAATATTTTTAATTTCGTGAGGGCCCAAAAAATAGAGTTAGCGCACGAAAATTATTCGTTTTCTCGTAGTGCTAGCTTGTTGGAGAACTCGTTGACTTCATCACATCACCAGCACCATCGTTGGATATATGTACCATGGAGAAACCACAGGCCACCCCTACATGCAAATTGGTGCCAGGGAGTCAGAACGAGTTTCCTAGCCTGCAATGAAGTTTGGTGTGATCCTTGATGCGACTTAAATTGAGCACTACGACATCCATGTCAGGTTTCTACACTCGTAGAGCTTGGTGGGACCCAAACTCCTCAGCGTGTGTTTATGGTTATGGTGGGTGAGAACCAAATCAGAGTCGCAACAACATGAGGATGGTCAACGTGAATTTGAGATTGGAATAGAAGAGATGGAAAGCAAAGAAGTTAACATGTATAGAGGCAACAACCAATGCCAAGTTGATATTTCTTATGTTATCACTGGCTAGCTTAGTTTTTAAACTAACTATAAATAACAAAATAAGATTCAGAAGAGTACATGGATTCGAAGTAACTGAAAAATGCAAATAGCTAAGTACATTTGACTTAGGCAACGTCTGCATCTCTGAGTAAAAACTTAATCCGGCCAGTTATGGATAGACGTTGGCGGTGCCTTTGGCATCGTCTGGACTTTCTGGAACGTCATATTGAAGATCTCTGATAAAGATCGATTGGAGCGATCTTTCCAATGGTTGGGGGGCTAGTTGTAGTGGCGGACCTAGGATTCTTGATCACGATATGCCAAAATAATATTTTGATCAATAATTTGAAGAACAAGTATAAAATTATCCGACCAACTCGTTATACAAAGTATATATAATAATTAAAAATATTTGTTCGGCTATTTGATCAATCAAACAATTAAAACATGATCCGATAGAAAAGCACGTCTAGGACTCAAGTTCGATATGACTATCAGCATGGGCACGCATCAAGCGTGACAGGGGGCTGCAATGAGTGTTACCATGTGTGCAGTCAAAGACTACCGCTGTAGCAAATTTTATGAGCGGGAAGCCAAGTTGCTCACCACCTCACCAAGGTCAAAGAGCAAGCAGCCATCACCAAGTGAACTGCCAAATCTACAGCGTATGTCGGGTCCATGTGTACAGTCAAAGACTCCCGCTGTAGCAAATTTTCTGAGCGGGAAGCCAAGTTGCCCGCCACCTCACCAAGGCCAAAAAGTAAGCAACCAGTAAAGTGAACTGTCAAATCTACACGGTATGCCGGGGCCCACCCGACAATACCATATAAGTCCGCCCATGCTCGTTGTCGTCATATTGTGTCTCCAATGAATCTTTCTTGCGGTCATCTTCATGTTCAAATGAAGTTGACAGATCGATAGCTCGTCTTGTTTCCTCCATCCATAATGGTATAGGTGGATACCAACATTCACTGTTTTTGTCTCGTCTGCTTTTTTGAAGGCTCGATTTAAGTGACCAATGGTCAGATCCACGTATGATAGATTGTTGCATATATTAGCAAACTTTATTTGGTGGTCGATTAGTAGCACTTATAGAGATAATAGAAAAACTTACAATGCACTAGATGCATTCGACCATTAGTATAACATTCGTGTAGTAAATTTACATAATAAATCGAACCCTATGTGTGAACAAGGCTGGAATGCAATTCACGTTTTAAAAAAGGCAACGACTGCTCTGCGCCGGTGCATAACATTGCGGGTTGCAAGTTGTAGTACGAAGAACCCGGATGGTACAGGGGGTTGAAATGGAGACGCATGACGGTCTTTCCTTTTAAATCAGTCGGCGACGACGAACTACACCCCCCCCCCCCAGTTCTCTCTCCCATCCACCGTCCTCGCACTACGCCGCCCGCCCTCCCGGATCTCATCGCCCCCCTCGCCGGCGTTCTTGCCTCCGTACTTCTAAAAAAGCGGGCTGCCGGGGTGATCCGTGGCCGGAATCGAGCCCGCCGCCTGGGACGGGTTGGTTTGCCAGATGTTTATCGCCTTCTGATTCATCCGGATTCCGGATCCACCGCAAAGGCGGCGCCTTTGTGGGTTCTCCGCGCCATGGTGGAGGGTTTAGTTTGTCGGCGGTGAGGCGGGCATCTGGCTTAGTTCTCTCGTTGGACTAGTCAGGCGAGGCCTTGAGGACGCGAGCGTTTGTGCGGCAATATGCGGAGGCGGGCACCGGAGTACCGGCGCCCGTCGCGGCGTCGGCTGCCTGGGTGGATCTGGTGGCTCCTCGGGATCTTCCTCCTCGTCGGCCTCATGCTTTTCGTCCTGCACCACAACCAGAAGGAGCAGTTCCGGCCGCCTGTTGTAGTGAGTGCCTCAAACTTGACTTCATGTTGCTTTCCGATTGCTCAGTTGTCTGATATCTTTGTTATGATCATTGCTTTATTGTTACTTCTGAAGAATTATGAACAAGTTTATGCTTTTTAGGTGTTTTATGTTCGTCACCTGTGTAGTGGATATTAGTCAGCACGATAATTTGAGATCTTTTGAATGTATGCATAGAATGTTCATGTCTTTATGTTTTATGACTTGTAGCTATGAAAATTGAATGTTAGCTATGCTAGTAAAGCTTTCTGCATTTGTGTGCTCGGTAGTAGGCTGTTGAGGATCACAACACAATTTGCCCCCTAGATCTTGTAATGCTATAGTTCAGTATCTGGTCTGCACAATGTTCCAAAAGGTGCTAGGCGGGCGGTGACCTTCCGCCTAGAGGCTAGGCGGCGCCTAGGCGTTATGTATTGTAGAAATGATGCATTTAAATTTTTTATAAAATACAGAAGTATGCCGACCCCAACATGCTTGGGATAAAGGCTTGGATGTTGTTGTTGTTGTATAAAATACAGAAGTATGTGCATATTTTTACTGTCCTTGGCTGATTTTCCAGGCCCAGTTTCACTCTCCCCCCTCCCGCACACAGGCCAGCCCAGCTGTCTTTATAGCCTCTTTCCTCACGGCCGAGCCCATTCAGCCTCCTTCCACGCCCCCCTTCCGCCAGCTTCTTCTTCCTCCCCCGGACCTCCTCCTGTTCCAGCTCGAGGGATCTGCGCTCGCCCCCTCCGCCACCACCTTTCTCCTCTCCTCCCTCCCCGACCGCCTCCTCTTTTGCAAGGGATCTGCGCCCCCGCCACCCGCCTCCTCTTGCAGCGAGAGATCTGAGGCCGCCCCTTGAGTTTTCCCCACAGGCGCACGCCCCGCGGTCGCCTACCCCCCAAGACGAGTCGGACAGCCCGCGCGGAGCGCTGAAGCGTTCCTTGGCAGCCGCCTTGCCACGCCTTTTGGATCACTGGGTCTGCAACATGGTTGTATTTTTCATTATGGAACTCTAGCTGTCACTTGCTGTTTTATTGTTGGCAGAAAGAATTTTTGGTTAATGATGATTGGTTGTCAAACATGATTTGCGGTTTTAGGAGTTGGTGTGGCATGATATCTAGTCTGTCGCTGGACTTTTTCTGGTGATCTGTTCGAGTATTTAGGTAGGAAGTAATTCTCACAAGGTGGCTTCCCATCCCCCCTGTTGATAACAAATTGTCGAAGTGTTGCGGTCGACACTTCCCTCGGCCTGCGTCAGGGGCAGCCCGCGGAGGTTCTTTTTCGGAGGGGCTAGTCCTCTCGAGAGGGTCGCATTGGATGAAGGAGGATTGACACGAGGGTTTTTACGTGGTTCGGGCTGTCGGAGCGTAATACCTTATGTCCACGGGAGCTGTGTTGCTCGGAGCTTAGAACCAGAGTTGTAAGCTTGGTGATGATCTGAGTTGAGTTGCCCGAATAGCGAACTCGCAAGGTGGCGAACCCCTTGCAACGTTGCCTACCCGAGCCTTTTATACTTCAAGGCTAGGGCGGCTTACAAGGTGGGCCCTGGGGCCCGACAGGTGGCCCCGAGGTGATTTCCTGCCATCTACCATATTTTGCCGTGAATGCTGGTAGTTGTCTTCTGGCGATGGCTCCTTGGTTGTCGTCCTGCCCATGCCGCAAGCTAGGCGTAGTGGTTGATGATGGCAGGGACGGTAGGGCATGTCTTGTCGCTGTGTTTATTGGTCTACAACTCTTGATATGGTGCACCTGTCTTGACTGTGACTGGTCACAGTGCCTCCTGACATGCGTGCGCCACGCCTCCGCGTCTTGGGAAGGTGCGGGTCTTGAATGCCTTGATCGGACAAGGCATGGCGTGCCTTTACTCCTGCTGCCTACCGAGCCGGGGTCGGCAGCGCGGCATTGTTGGCCACGTGGCAGGCCCGGGGCTCGCCTCTGAGGAGAGGGGAGGCCTGGCCCTGCCGGACACGTGGCGCCTTCGGAGCTCACCCCTGCGGGGGGGGGGGGGGGGGTGAGGTCCGGCTCTCCTGGCCACGTGGCAGGCCCGAAGCTCCCCTCTGAGGAGAGGGGAGGCCT
Organism: Neostapfia colusana; assembly: GCA_030760725.1. NCBI lineage: Eukaryota > Viridiplantae > Streptophyta > Magnoliopsida > Poales > Poaceae > Neostapfia > Neostapfia colusana. Next base: position 65,959,901 of record JASWHV010000015.1, read on the forward strand.
GACCCTGCTGGACACGTGGCGCCTTCGGAGCTCACCCCTGCGGGGGGTGAGGTCCGGCTCTCCTGGCCACGTGGCAGGCCCGGAGCTCCCCTCTGAGGAGAGGGGAGGCCCGACCCTGCTGGACACGTGGCGCCTTCGGAGCTCACCTCGGTTCGGCTCTTCTGGCCACGTGGCAGGCCCAGAGCTCCCCTCTGAGGAGAGGGGAGGCCCAACCCTGCCGGACACGTGGCGCCTTCGGAGCTTACCCCTGCAGAGGGGGCGAGGTCCTTAGGCGGTTTTCTCCTATGCGCGGGGGTACCCGGTATTGAGGGTTTCGACAATGGCCCTCGGGCCCATCTCGGGGGAGATAACGATCCCGGGGTGGGGCCTTCCCCTTGTCTACCCTGCACACTTTCTTGTCTTGAGTGTTCCCTGCGCTTGTAGGGTCTTGCCCTCTTTGGAGCTCAGCCCTGCGGAGGGGGTGAGGTTCGGCATCGGAGCTCGCCTCTGAGGAGAGGGAGAGGTTCGGCTTCGGAGCTCAGCCCTGCGGAAGGGGGAGGTCTGGCATCGGAGCTCAGCCCAGTGGAGGGCGCAAGGTCCGGCTTCGGTGCTCACCCTTGCGGAGGGGGTGACGACCAGCTTCGGAGCTCACCCCTGCGGAGGGGGTGTTGTCCGGCATCGGAGCTCAGCCCTGAGGAGGGCGCAAGGTCCGGCTTCGGTGCTCACCCCTGCGGAGGGGGTGATGACCGGCTTCGGAGCTCACCCCTGCGGAGGGGGTGTTGTCCGGCTTCGGACCTCAGCCCAGTGTAGGGTGCAAGGTCTGGCTTCGGTGCTCACCCCTGCGGAGGGGGTGATGACCGGCTTTGGGGCTCACCCCTGCGGAGGGGGTGTTGTCCGGCTTCGTACCTCAGCCCAGTGTAGGGCGCAAGGTCAGGCTTCGGTGCTCACCCCTGCGGAGGGGGTGATGACCGGCTTCGGAGCTCACCCCTGCGGAGGGGGTGTTGTTCGGCTTCGGACCTCAGCCCAGTGTAGGGCGCAAGGTCCAGCTTCGGTGCTCACCCCTGCGGAGGGGGTGGCGACCGGCTTCGGAGCTCACCCCTGCGGAGGGGGTGTTGTCCGGCTTCGGACCTCAGCCCAGTGTAGGACGCAAGGTCCGGCTTCGGTGCTCACCCCTGCGGAGGGGGTGACGACCGGCTTCGGAGCTCACCCCTGCGGAGGGGGTGAGGTCCGGCATCGGAGCTCGACTCTAAGGAGAGGGAGAGGTCCGGCTTCGGACCTCATCCCAGTGTAGGGCGCAAGGTCCGGCTTCGGTGCTCACCCCTGCGGAGGGGGTGACGACCGGCTTTGGAGCTCACCCCTGCGGAGGGGGTGTTGTCCGGCTTCGAACCTAAGTCTAGTGTAGGGCGCAAGGTTCGGCTTCGATGCTCACCCCTGCGGAGGGGGTGACGACCGGCTTCGGAGCTCACCCCTGCGTAGGGGGTGAGGTATGGCATCGGAGCTCACCCCTGCTGAGGGGATGAGGTCCGGCACTGAGTAGAAAACGGTAATCCTGCCCAGAGGTCTTTCCTTCCCTGTCTCTTAGTCCTATTTGGCTTACTGTCCTGAGCCGGTATACGGGGCTTAAGTAATTCAGTGCACTCGGTACCGGAGGTCCGGCTCCCTCCTTGGTCAGGGTGTAACCGTCTGACCCCTAGTACTAGACCGTAGCGCTGGGGAGGCAGAGTGCGCACGCTTTGGGTACAGGACCAGGCAAAGCAGGCTGCACACCTTAGACCTCCCGGGGGCAGAGTGTGCACGCTTTGGGTACAAGACCAGGCAAAGCAGGTTGCACATCCTGGACCTCCCACTCTGGCGTAGGTCTTTCCTCGAGGAGACCAACTGGCGTCACAGGACCCTAACAGGGGGAGGTCCGAGAGGCCCCCGGGCCTTTGGCAGGTACCTCAAGCACGACCGCCTTTGGCAGGATGACAAATGCTGACTAGGCATGAGAGTGGGAAAGGAGAGCCGGGTGTACGATGGGCGTACACTGTCTAGAGCACGGGGAGGTGATCATAAAAATTAATGCGTAATTTAAATGAACACATAGGTAGGCGTGGTAGGATAGGGTTCTTTTCATTCATGTAAGTCCATAGGAGGAAGACAGGCCATACATGGTGGAAACGACCCGCCCCATTGTGAAGGGGGGCAGGGCCTACGCGCTTAAGGTATAGGACCAAGCTAAGCCGGACGTAGTCCTGGACCACCCCCTAGGGCTTAGTTGCTCCGAGCGCTGCTCCTGGGCAGGGATGAAAACAGATCGGATATTTCCCGATCCGTCCGCAACCGTTTTTGAAAATATTCGATCCATATCCATTTTTATCGGATTTTTTTCGGATCCGGATACGGATTCGGATATTTGAAATCGGATATCGGATCGGATATGGTTTTAATCAAAATCCGTCCGTTTTGTCGGATATCCATATTGGGTCGGATATATCCAAACAATATCCGAAATATATCCGACCCAACAAAAACCCTAACAAGCTAACCCAACCCGGTAGCCCCCGCGGGTGAAGGTTAGAAAATATTATTGTAATGTTATCGTTGATGTGTGGCAATAAAATGTATGAACCATATATGCATTATGTACGAACTATTTATGTGTTTCAAGTTTCATGTATGAACCATGTATAAATTTGATGTGGATGTGTTTTGAATTATATGTATGAACTATGAATTTATGTTACTTATGAATTATTTTTCCGAAATAAATATCCAAATTCCGTCCGATATCCATAATTTTCCGATCCGATGAATCCGTTTCCGATACATCCGATATATCCAATACCATATCCATTTCCGACAACATCTGTGACTGGTCACAGTGCCTCCTGACAGGCGTGCGCCGCGCCTCCGCGTCTTGGGAAGGTGCGTGTCTTGAATGCCTTGATCGGACAAGGCATGGCGTGTCTTTACTCCTGCTGCCTACCGACCGGGGTGGGCAGCGCGGCACTGCTGGCCACATGGCAGGCCCGGGGCTCGCCTCTAAGGAGAGGGGAGGCCCGGCCCTGTCGGCCACGTGGCGCCTTCGGAGCTCTCCCCTGCGGGGGGGGGGGGGGGGGGTGAGGTCCGGCTCTTCTGGCCACGTGACAGGCCCGGAGCTCCCCTCTGAGGAGAGGGGAGGCCCGGCCCTGCTGGACACATGGCGCCTTCAGAGCTCACCCCTGCGGGGGGTGAGGTCCGGCTCTCCTGGCCACGTGGCAGGCCCGGAGCTCCCCTCTGAGGAGAGGGGAGGCCCGGCCCTGCTGGACACGTGGCACCTTCGGAGCTCACCCCTGCGGGGGGTGAGGTCCGGCTCTGCTGGCCACGTGGCAGGCCCGGAGCTCCCCTCTGAGGAGAGGGGAGGCCCGGCCCTGCTGGACACGTGGCGCCTTCGGAGCTCACCCCTGCGGGGGGGGGGGGGGGGTTGGTGGGTGGGTGGGTGAGGTCCGGCTCTTCTGGCCACGTGGCAGGCCCGGAGCTCCCCTCTGAGGAGAGGGGAGGCCCGACCCTGCTGGACACGTGGCGCCTTCGGAGCTCACCCTTGCGGAGGGGGCGAGGTCCTTAGGAAGTTTTCTCCTGCGCGCGGGTGTCGGTACCCGCGATATGGGGTACCCCCGCGCACAGGGGGAAATGCCTAAGGATCTCACCCTTCTCCGCAGGGAGAGCTTCGAAGGCGCCACGCGTCTTCGGGGCCGGACCTCCCTCTCCTTAGAGGAGAGCTTCGGGCTCGCCACGTGGCCTGCATAAGCCGGACCTCCCCCCCTCCGCGGGGGAGAGGTCCGAAGGCGCCACGTGTCCAGCGGGGCCGGACCTCCCTATCCTCAGAGGAGAGCTCCGGGCCCGCCACGTGGCCGACAGAGGCCGGACCTCCCCCTCCGCGGGGAGAGGTCCGAAGGCTCCACGTGACCTGTGGGGCCGGGCCCCCCTCTCCTCTGAGGAGGGCTCCGGGCCCGCCACGTGCCCAGCAGAAGAGCGCTGCCCGCCCCCGAGCGGTAGGCAGCGGGCGTAAAGACGCCCCCTACCTTGCCCGTACAAGGTATTCAAGGCCCGCGCCTTCCCAAGACGCGGAGCACGCCTCTATCAGGTGTCGTTGCGCCCAGTCGCATCACAGACTGGTGCGCAGTGTCAGAACCTGCCAGCCAATAAACACAGCGACAAGACATCCCCTGCCGCCTCTGCCGTCATCAACCACTACGACTAGCATGCGGCATGGGCAGGGCGGCAAGACGAAGACTCAGAAGCCTTCGCCAGAGACAACTACCGACATAACTGCGGATACGATAGTCTGCAGGCAATCTCCTCGGGACCTTGTAAGCCACCCGAGCCTTGGACTATAAAAGGCTCGGGTAGGCGACGTTAGCAAGGGTTCCCATTCCAGCAACTCATACACTAGGCATACTCACCCCCAAGCTCAGGACTCCGGTTCTGAGCAACAAGCAATACAGCGAGCTCCTCAGCTCACCGTGGACGTAGGGTTTTACGCTCCGGCGGCCCGAACCACAACCCGCCGTGTCAAGCTCTTCCTTAACTCGTCCATACGCTTAAGCTCTCCGCAACTGACTAGCCCCTCTGAAAAAGAACCTCGGCGGGCTGCCCAGTGCAGGTCCGGGGAAAGTGTCGACCACACACTTCGACAGCGGGGATACCCGGTATTGAGGGTACCGACACAAATGTTATTCACGTACTAGGAAGATGGATGCTTTCTTCCCTGATAAGTGGAGAACAACATGTGACTGAAAAAGTCTAATCTGTATTGCACATCGAATTTCTGTGCTGTATATGATGTCATATATTATAAATGAAACTGGATTATCAAGGATCTATTTGTCGGTAGCTGCGTTTCCAAAAGGAATGGCATTCTGTTTCCTTTTTTTGGCATCAAGCAACTTCCAGTAATGCTCCTTTCTCTCCTAGGTGTATTCTGGTAACTCTAGAAATGCAAGTTGTACCTGCATTTATTTATAGTATTGAAATATCACTGATTAGATTGAGTTTCTTCAACGAACTGCCTATGAATCAATCCCTATACATGCTTAATGCCAGTTCCTTGGAACTGGAACTATTTGCTGAAATATACTCTTTCTTAAATTGAGATTTGAAGATTGCCAAATAGAGATCTGGTGGTACCATTGATAGAAAAGATTACTTTAGGATCGTATGAGACTGGTTCTTGCTGCTACGTTTATTGTACAGGTTTTCTTTGTTGCAATTCTGGTGCTTGATCACACCAAAAACTGCCCTGTTCAAACAGTTCAGCACCTCTCCTAGGTGCTGTTCTTGCTGATCTATTCTAGCGGATCTGTTCAGGGGAAGAACAGATTGTTGCAGCCTGTTTCTGGAGGTGGAGTCGCAGAACAGAAGAGGGAACAGGGGGCACAGAGGAGAGAGATCAGGGTGGCGGTGGCTAGGGCTGCTACCCTGGGTGGCGGCGGCTAGGCGGCGGCTAGGGCAGGGGCTAGGCGGCGGCTAGGGCAGGAGGGAGGTGGAGGAATTTTTCTTTTATTGATCTCATTTAAAACTGGGGTGTTTGGCTTTTTTATATAGTTCCCCTTATAAGAGTCCTGATCTATTACAACTCAATCTTTTAGTCTATCTCTAATTCGATCTCTAAGAAGACTAAACTCTAATTTCTTCTAGAAGAGAGATCCGGCCTCGACCAGGGGCAGATCAGCCCACACGGCCCAGTTCTGGCCGCCCTGGGCCAGGGGCAGATCAGCTCACATTCTCCTCCTGATCCTGATACTGGCCCACTTCTAGGATCCCGATCCTTTTTTCTCATCTCCACGAACTTCTGTCTTCCAAGTGCCTTGGTCAAGATGTCCGCCATTTGGTCTTGGGTGGAGATCTGCTCAAGCACAATAGTACCGCTGTCCACACACTCCCGTATGTAGTGGTACTTGACATCGATGTGCTTGTTTCTGTCATGATGTACCGGGTTCTTGCTCAAGTCTATAGCTGACTTGTTATCAATCCGCATCACCGGCGCCTTCAATTTTTCAGCTAAGTCCTCCATCAGCCGTGCCATCCATACACCTTGACATGCCCCTTGAGCTGCTGCTATATATTCTGCTTCACATGAGGACAAGGCCACCACCTTCTGCTTGCAGGACTGCCATGAAACGGGGCTGTTTTCAAGACAGAACAGCACCCCGCTTGTGCTCTTGCGGTCCTCCACGTCTCCCGCATAGTCACTATCCGAGTACCCAATAAGCTCCATGTATCCTCCTCTTGCATAGAAGACTCCATAGTTGATTGTACTCGCTATGTAGCGTACAATGCGTTTGACTGCAGCAAAGTGCTCCTCCTTGGGCTCCTTCAGAAATCGACTCACGTACCCGACCGAGTAGGCAAGATCGGGACGTGTGTTCACCAAGTATCGCAGTCCTCCCACCAAGCTCCTATAATCTGTTGCATGCACCAACGGACTATCACTTGTCTTGTAAAGCTTGAGGCCTTGCTCCATGGGGAATGCACAGGGGTTGCATCCCTCCAGGCCAACTTTAGAGACAAGTTTGGAAGCGTAGGCCGTCTGCCCAACGCTTTTCCCTGCATCAGATTGCCGCACCTCCAGGCCAAGATAATATGACAAGAGACCCAAGTCGCTCATCTTGAACCTCTTCATCATCTCCCCCTTGAACTTCTTGAGGTCGCCTCCTCCTGTGATCACAAAATCGTCAACGTATACGCTGACGATGAGCTTCTCATCTTCAGCTCCACGGAAATAGATTCTGTGCTCCCTCGTACTCTTCTAGAAACCAAGCGATAGCAAGCTATCGTTGAGCTTGGCATTCTAGGCCCTGGGCGCCTAACGAAGTCCATATAATGCTTTCTTGAGCCGATACATCTTGTGTTCAGCTCCGTCGATGATGAAGCCAGCGGGTTGGGAGACGTACACCTCCTCCATTTAGTCGCCGTTCAGGAAGGCGCTCTTCACGTCCATGTGGTGTACCTCCCACCCCTTGTGCGCAACAACTGCAAGGAGCAAGCGAATAGATTCTAGACGAGCTACAGAAGCAAATACCTCGTCAAAATCTATTCCTTGCCGTTGGACATAGCCTTTTGCCATCAATCGAGCCTTGTGCTTCACCACCTCCCCATGCTCGTCCTTCTTCACCTTGAACACCCATTTGAGGCCAATGGGCTTATGTCCTGCAGGAAGATCAACAAGCTCCCAAGTCTTGTTTTCTTTTATGGACTCCATCTCCTTGAGCATGGCCCGTCTCCAACACGGGTGTTCCTCAGCATCGGCGAAGGACGTGGGCTCCTCCGCAGTGGTGAACATGAGCTCCCCCTCCTCCAAGCTTGGTGTGCGCTCAGCCCGACCAGGAAGGGTGAGGGTTCCAAGCACGTTGCGCATCGTGCGGAACCGTAGTTTCGCGCCGTTGTTGTAGTAGGCGTCGACGACGTTGCTGCCGGGGTCCGATAGCGGTGTGACGAAGCGGATGGGCCGTGGAGGATTCCGGGGCGTGACGAAGGTGCGGGAATCTTCAAGTCCGGAACCCCCTGCTGCTGCTGACCCCCGTGCAGGACTGTCCCAGCCCTGATTTGCGCTGGACAGTCCCTGCAGGGGCCTTTGGGGCGACGCTGCAGGTGCTGGACCCTCTCCAGCAGGTCTGGAGGCTGGTGCTTGGAACTCCTAGGGTCTGGACAAACCCTTCCGTGCCCCTCCTGGGCATTGCTGGGGTGCTGTTCGGCCCTTCCGGACCCTGCAACATCTCTCCGGGTGCTGGAACATCCTCATCCAGCTGGCTGACACTGATGAGGGTGGTGGTAAGGCGCGGGATGAGGTAGACGTCGTTGAGCCTCCTGTGCTCACCCGTCTTGGCGGTGAATAGCACCGTACCGTTTCCCTGGATACACACGACGGAGTTGTCGCCGAACTTGATGGTTCCGACGACGTTTTCATCAAGCTCAGAGAAGACGGCGCGCGAACCCGTCATGTGGTTGGTCGCGCCCGTGTCGAGGTACCAACGAGTGTCGTCAAAGTTGTCGTCGTTGTCGTTGTGAGCGAAGACACGTCCCTCCACTATCTCCAGTGGGCGCGTAGGACATTCCTGTACAGGCTCCTCCTGTACTAAGGCCACCCTTGTCATAAACAAGGCGCCCTCATCCTCCGCCTTCGCCACGAAAGCCTGCTGCTGCGGCTCCTCCTGCTTAGACTTCGACCGACACTCCCTGACCCAGTGGCCCTTCTTCCCGCGCTTCTTGCACTAGCCCCGCGGAATATCCTTCCCGGAACCTTCCTTCTTGCCTCCGTTCGTCTTGGGCGGGCCCTTTTGGCCGCCCCTCTTAGAAGAACCCGCGGACTGGGTAGACCGCTCCTTCCGCTGTGCCTCCTACTCCTCCCGAGTGAGGTACAACTGGCCGTCGTGTACTCCTCCCTTTCGCTGCGTCGAGTCGAAAGCGTTCTCCGCCGCCCTGAGACGCTCAGTCACCTCCGACAAGGTGAGGGTCGACACGTTCAGCAGTGTCGTGATCGCCACCACGATCTGTTAGCTTCTCCACGACCCTCTCTTCTCCTATCTCCTCCCCTAGCGACGGAAGCTATGATAGCAATGCCGCTCAGGCGGAGGGAGAAGTCCTCCATGCTCTCGCCATTCTTGAAGGCAGCGACTTCGAACTCCTTCCGGAGTTGTTTTGCCACCGTCTTCTTCACGCGGTCGGCCCCGACCCACATGATGGCGATCGTGTCCCATGTCTCCTTCGCCGTCCTCTTTTCTCCGATCGTCGTGATCATCTCCGGCGGGACAACGCTAACCAAGATATCAAGCGCCATCATATCTTCTTGCTCACTCACATTGCCCTCCTCCACGGCATTCCAAAGCAGTCGTGCCTTCAACTTGATCTTCATCATGACAGCCCACTCCGCGTAGTTGGTCTTGGTGAGCACGGGAAACCCCGTCCCGGTGTTCACCTCACGAGCTGCTGGAAAATGTGTCGCATGGCTGATGGCGTTGCCGCTGCTTGGAGGTGCGGACGACATCGTGCTGAATTCAACATAGGGTCGAACCGGTTCTGATGCCATGAATGTTGCAATTCCGGTGCTTGATCACACCAAAAACTGCCCTGTTCAGACAGTTCAGCACCTCTCCTAGGTGTTGTTCTTGCTGATCTGTTCTAGCGGATCTGTTCAGGGGAAGAACAGATTGTTGCAGCCTGTTTCTAGAGGTGGAGTCGCAGAACAGAAGACGGAACAGGGGGCGCAGAGAAGGGAGATCAGGGCAGCGGCGGCTAGGGCTGCTACCCTGGGCGGCGGCGGCTGATCCTAGCCTTGGTGGTGGCTAGGGCAGAACCTAGGCGGCGACTAGAGCAGAGCCTGGGCGGTGGCTTGGGCAGGGGCTAGGAGACGGCTAGGGCAGGAGGGAGGTGGAGGAATTTTTCTTTTATCGATCTCATCTAAAACTGGGGTGTTTGGCTTCTTTATATAGCCCCCCCTCTTACAAGAGTTCTGATCTATTACAACTCAATCTTTTAGTCTATCTCTAATTCTATATCTAAGAAGACTAAACTCTAATTTCTTTTAGAAGGGGGATCCGGCCTAGGCCAGGGGCAGATCAGCCCACACGGCCCAGTTCTGGCCGCCCTGGGCCACGGGCAGATTAGCCCACATTCTTTCAGGTAAAGGCTTAGATTACGCAGTTTTAAGAATTTATTGGTAACCATAATATGAATTTCTCTTGGTAGCATCAAGCTGTAAATTAAAGTCTGCTGGAGGCTCTGTTTAAAAAAGAGGTCGCCTAGGCCGCTTAAGCGCCGCCTAGACGCTGAGCGGCACCGGACCGCTTCGCTTTTCCCTAGGCGGCGGCATTAAGCGGTCGGACCGCTTTTTTTTTTCGCTTCGGTTTTTTTTCTGCTTTATTCCACTTAATTCCGCTTTCCACTGCTTTGTGTGTCCATATAAAAAGAACAACTAACTCTAATTTATTTTTTCATTCCTATCGGTGGCGGTTGCTGTTAGCAAGGTGGTAGTGCCCTGTCTTAGAGTCTGGCTGCCTACACAAGATAGTGTCACACTCTATCTCATCTCATTTTATTGATTGATTAAATATTTTTAACTTTAAAAATATACATATATAATATATTATATAGATTTAACTCCGCTTTTTGCAAAACGCCTAGGCGCTAGGCGGAGCTCCCCCGCTCGCTTTTTTCTACCGCTTTTTTAAACACTGGCTAGAGGACAATAAAATGATAAGTTGCTAATTAGTTTGCAGCTTTTTTGAACTTCTGGAGTATTGTGCTATTAGTGTCAAGTGGAAGAACATGTAGATGCAATAAATTGACTTGAGGCGGTATTTGGGACAATTTTTTAAATGAGGTTGTATATTTGGTCCCTAATAATGACATGATGGCCTGGGGAGTCGGTCCGGTTGATGTGGACCGTCGGATCTTATCTGACGGTCCCCCTTTCAGATCGGACATATAAAAATTCATCCCCACTCTACGCCCTAACCCTAAAAATTTTTTGTCCTGCCCTTCTCTTCTCCACCGTCGGCGGCTGCGGCCTGGACCAGGAGGCAGGCGAGTCGACCGGCCATGGCATCCAGGTCGGAGCGCCTGGACGCCTAGGTAGCGACTAGGCGGCGCCTTTTAAATGCTTATCCTGATGCTAATTATAGGACATTGCGCTCTATAGAAGTATGCCGATCAAATAAAGAATGTTATGCAGATTAGAAATTAGCTTCTCGTCCATGGATTGTTCTGTTCCCTTTAGGATTATCTCGAGATAGATCTGGCAATTCATTTAGTGTAGTGGCTCCGAAAAGGAATTACTTTTGTAAGCCGTTTGTTAGATGAAAGCTTGAATTTCTTTAGATTCACAATTACAAATCTATATGAAGTTCAAATCATTTATTGCCTTAGATGTTCCAGTTTACTTGATGCTATTACACGTGGGATGCACATGTCATCATCATATTGGGAGAAATGGAAATTATATTCTGTAGTAAATTGGCAGTTCCTAAAATTCCAGTTATAGAAATATGTTTGCATTCTCAGACCAGTTTCTACTGTCAACACTATAAAGTATGTAGTCAATACTTAATATTAATAATTTACCATTTCATAGTTCTTGCAAGTAACAAACTGTGTGTACAAACATATTCTCATCGCAATAGTTGTCCAAATAATATAGATATACTGCAAAAGAAACAAAGACCAAATCATGGGTGTATAATTTGAAAATTCTCCTTACAATAACAACAAAGCCTTTTTGTCCCAAGCTAGTTGGGGTAGGCTATAGATGAAACTCACAATGAAAACGTCAAATTAAAATAAAAGAAAAATGAGAAAACAGAGGGGAAAATGAGAAAAAAGAAGGGGGTGGGGGGGGGGAGCAAAGACTCAAAGCTTAAGGTAAAATGGGGAAGCTAAAAATCAATGTTTTGGCACGTGGATTGCTAATTTCCACACACTCCTATCTATGGCTAGCTCCCTAACGATATTCCAATCCCTCATGTCTCTCTTCACGGCCTCCGTAAATAGTCACTCAGCCCTCGAGTGTTGCCAAAAGTTGAAACATCTAGCTGATTAATTTTGTATTAATCTTAAATTCCACTTCAGCCACAACATCTTCACGGAAAGTTTTACTGTGATTGAGGACCCTTCACTTTGCTTTGAACCTATACAGTTCACTCCCAGTCAGTGAATATATTGACTATGTTATATGAGTGGATTATGGAAAACATTAACATTTCTGTACCTTATGGATTGTAGTTCAAATTCTTTATTTACTGCTTCAGTAAGCAAAAATCTCTTCCATTTTTAAAATTTAGTCCCTGTTCACATTTTCTCATGTTTTCTTTTGACCTGTCTCAGGATAATGGCTCAGAAATTAAGGAAGTCCCTCATGAGAAGGTGAATTTCACAGAAGAGCTTTTGAGCAGTACGTCGTTTGCACGCCAATTGGCAGATCAGATGACTCTAGCGAAGGCATATGTCATGCTTGCAAAAGAGCATGGCAATCTTCAGCTTGCATGGGAACTTAGTTCCCAGATAAGGAATTGTCAAAGATTGTTATCTGAAGGGGCTGTTAGTTGGAGAGCCATCACTCAAGAAGAAGCCCATCCTATAATAAGCCGGCTAGCACGGTTAATATACAAAGCACAGGATTCTCATTACGATATCAGCACTACAATAGTGACATTGAAGAGCCATGCCCTCGCACTGGAGGAACGTGTGAAGGCAGCAATTGTTCAGAGTGCTGAATTTGGTCAGTTAGCTGCAGAATCCTTACCAAAAAATCTGCACTGCTTAACTGTGAAACTGACAGAAGAATGGGTTAAGAGCCCTAAGCATAGGAGTCGCTCAGAGGAGCAACGAAATTCCACACGTTTAGTGGACAATAATCTGTACCATTTCTGTATATTCTCTGATAATGTGCTGGCCACTTCAGTTGTTGTCAATTCTACGGTCTCCAATGCAAATCACCCTCAGCAGCTTGTGTTTCATGTGGTCACAGACAGAATCCATTTTGGCGCAATGTCAACTTGGTTTCTCATAAATGACTTAAAAGGCTGCACCGTTGAGGTCCTATGCATAGATGAGTTTTCTTGGTTGAATGCCTCTTCATCTCCTCTGGTCAGGCAGCTATCTGAAGTGGAAACTCACAGTTACTACCACTCAAGCGGGTCAAAGAATCTTGAAGAAGTAAAATTCCATAACCTGAAGTTTGTTTCTCTGCTGAATCACTTGCGGTTCTACCTTCCTCAAATACTCCCCAGCTTGGAGAAGGTGGTTTTTCTTGATGATGATGTTGTGGTGCAAAAAGACTTGACACAACTGTTCTCCGTAGAGCTGCATGGTAACGTCATTGGAGCAGTGGAAACCTGTTTGGAGTCATTTCATCGGTATCACAAGTATCTCAATTTCTCGCACCCAACTATCAGCTCTAAAATCGATCCACATGCTTGTGGATGGGCTTTCGGAATGAACATCTTTGACTTGATAGCTTGGAGGAAGGCAAATGCCACATCACTGTATCATTACTGGCAGGAGCAAAATTCTGACCTATTGCTCTGGAAGACCGGCACGCTTCCTGCAGGTCTTTTGACATTTTATGGCCTGATGGAACCACTAGACCGCAGGTGGCATGTCTTGGGACTGGGGTATGATGTAGACATAGATGATCGATTGATTGGGAGTGCTGCTGTTGTGCACTATAATGGAAACATGAAACCCTGGCTGAAGTTGGCTATTCGCCGCTACAAGTACATATGGAAGTGGTATGTCAATTTCTCGCACCCATATGTTAGAGAGTGTATGTTGCATTAGAAAGTCTGCAATATGTGTTCACCTTCCATGTTATGGCATGCCATTGAAACACTTCAGTTTCTTCACATGAGGGTGCTTTTCGCACCTTATTTGATGGATCTTTCAGAGGTAGAATATATACTCAAGTGACAACCAAAGAGGTCAACTGTTTTAAGTTTTCTTTTTTCGGTTGGGGGAGATTCATTTTGGGGTGAAAATAAATCCTTTGCAGGTTTTTACATACAATTTGGTCTGGAAATTGAGCAGTCTATCCAGAACATCTGGATAGATATTGTAAAAGAGATACAGTTGTTGGATCAAGGGGTCATTTTTTGAGATGTTAGAAAATGCCATTTACCAGTTCAGCTGTGCAAAGTCACTGGTGTTACATTCTTTTGATAGTATTTTGTTTTATACTGGTGAAGAAGAGTCCCCTTTCCTCCTTTATAAATAGTTGTTTTTATATTATTCGTACAGTATGGCAGTATGAACCCAGTTGAGATGGAGAAAAAATTGAAGCAGGCATTCAAAACCATTTGAGTTCCTCATAATCAAGCTGTCACTAAACTTTTCGATGACGTTTTTCTAAGCTTGATCATAGACTAGCATTTGGATTTGTTATATACTATTTTTATGTTAAGATCTGCAAAGATATTGTTCCATCTGCTGTTTGTGGGGAAGTTTAATACAAATACGCAGATCCTTGGCCTTGAGTGGCAATACGATGGCGATTACATGGGAATTGTCTCTTTTTAATTATGCATTAAGTTCAGTTTGATAGAACTGGCGTTTCTGCCCAGACTTCATCCTCCATTTTTGGTTAGCCTTCTTTGGTTTAGTTTCTTGTAGCAAAACTATTAGTAGATATTTTGCCCGTGGATTCCTAGATATTTTGCCCCCACTTCCATGAAAAGCATTTGACTGCGCGCTCGTGGAGAACGCATGTAGGAGAGTTGGCTGCGAGACGTGGAGAGCTCACTTTTTTAATCTACTGCCGTTTCATGCAGTGAATGGCGAGACATCTCATAATTGGAGAATATGTTTTATTCAATCTTGCCCTAATGGGCTGAAAGGGATACATATATAGGTCTTATACCAAAAAGACTAGAATACCCCTGCCTCCTTAACACATAGTATTCCAACACCACTGTAGTCCCAACATCTAGCCACGGTATATGTTGAGACTGAACCGAAACTTGGTAAACACCGACAAGGGCAGACCCTTCGTGAAGATATCAGCGAACAACGAACTGAGACGTCGGAACGTGGAGCACTCGAACCTCCTTGAGAGCCACGCAGTTACGAACAAAGTGAAGATCGATCTCCACAGGCTTAGTGCGCTGGTGCTGCACCGGGTTGGCGGAGAGGTAGATGGCGCTGACGTTGTCGCAGTAGACCAACGCACTCCGGGCGAGGGGAGAGTGAAGCTCCTGAAGGAGCTGTTGAAGCCAGGAGGACTCAACCACACCGTTGGCAACAACGCGGTACTCCACCTCAGCACTCAAGCGGGACACCACGTGCTGCTGTTTTGAGGACCAGGAGACGAGGTTGCCACCCAGGAAGATGGCGTAGCCAGAGGTGGACCGACGGGTGTCCGGGCAACCCGCCCAGTCGGCGTCGGTGTAGACAACTAGCTCGAAGGCGGAGTCATGCCGAAGAAAAATGCCGTAGTCGTGAGTGCCCCGCAGGTACCGAAGGATCCGCTTCATCGCCATGAGATGCGACTCCCGCAGATTATGCATGTGAAGGTACACCTGCTGAACTGCATAGGAGATGTCCGGCCTGGTGAAGGTAAGGTACTGCAATGCACCTGCAAGACTCCTGTAAGCGGTAGGGTCAGCGACAGGAGCACCGTCAGCAGAGGAGATCTTCGCCTGGATATCCACCGGAGTGGAGCACAACTTACAATCAACCATGTCCGCTCTCTGGATGATATCCAGGCAGTACTTTCGTTGGTGGAGGAACAAGCCACCCGGTCGGTGCTCGACCGCAACACCCAGGAAGTGGTGTAACTGGCCCAAGTTCTTCATCGAGAACTCCTGTTGCAGGGCGGAGATCGTGCGCTCAAGGAGAGCTAGGTTGGATGTCATGAGTACAATGTCATCGACGTATAAGAGGAGGTAGACAGTGTCACCTTCACGCCTGTAGACGAAGAGCGAGGTGTCCGCCTTGGCCTCGACGAAGCCAAGGGAGACCAGGAAGGAGGCGAACCGGTTGTACCAAGCCTGAGGTGCTTGCTTCAGCCCGTACAGAGACTTGTTCAGCCGGCAGACCATGTCTGGACGGACTAAATCAATGAACCCTGTCGGCTGAGTGCAGTACATCGTCTCCGTCAGCGTCCCATGGAGGAAGGCATTCTTGACATCCAACTGGTGGACAAGCCAAGAGCGCGAGAGAGCCAGCAACAGAATAGTGTGAACCATCGTCGGCTTCACCACCGGGCTGAAGGTCTCGTCGTAGTCGACTCCGGGGCGCTGAGTGAAGTCCCAAAGAACCCAACGGGCCTTGTACCTCTCTAGAGACCCATCCACCTTCTTCTTATGCGTGAACACCCACTTGCCTGTGACAATATTGCCATGACCAGGACGGGGACCAAGTCCCAGGTCCGGTTAGCAAGTAGGACCGCATACTCTTCTTCCATAGCCCGAAGCCAGTGAGGATCGGCGAGGACGCCACAGATAGAAGAGGGGATAGGCGAGATGGGTGAAGAGGTAAGCGGTGGTGAGTCGTCGAGGAGAGGACAACCCCGGAGAACCGCTCAACCGGCCGGAGAACCCCCAGCGGAGCAGGGGGGTGGTACACCGGAGGCTCTGGGCGGGAAGAAGCCCGTATACCAACCCGCGCTCGTCGCTGATAGACGAGAGCAGGGTCGATATACCGCGGCACAGGAGCCACGCGGGGTGCATAGTCGACGTCGGAGACGCCGGGGCCGCACGTGGCGCAATAGGCGATATCGTGGACGTCGGGGCGGCGTAGCGGATGGCACCGGAGCCGCGCGTGGCGCAGCGGACGATGTCGGAGACGTCGGGGTCGCGCATTGCGCAACAGACGACGCCGGGGCCGCGCGTGGCGCAGCGGACGACGTCGGTGACGTCAAGGCCGCGCGTGGCGCAGCGGAGGACGTCGGTGACGTCGGGGCCACGCGTGGCACAACTGGTGGCGTCAAGGACGTCGGGGCCACGACACACGTTGTCGAGGACACCGGGACTGCGCGCGGCGCAACGAGTGGGTAACGTGCAGGAGGTAAAAAACAAGGTCGTTGTATAGGAGCGGCCACAGGGTTAGTTGAGAAAAGGGAATCCAACTCAGCGACCGAGTTAGAGGACGAAGCGAATGGAAAGGAAGACTCGTCGAAGACGACGTGTCGAGAGACCAAGATACGACGGGTGGTAAGGTCAAGGGACCGATACCCCTTATAGTCAGGAGAGTACCCAAGAAAGACACACCGGGTCGAGTGGAGGCGCAAGCTTATGGGGAGTTGTGGCAGAGAGGTTAGGGTAGCAAGCGCACCCGAAGACTCGGAGGTGGTCGTAAAGAGGGGTAATATCGAACAGAGCGAAGTGAGGAGTGGATGCACTAATCGCCATAGTAGGAAGACGATTAATGAGGAATGTGGCAGTGTGAAGAGCCTCTGCCCAGTAACGAGCAAGGGTGGAGGCATGGAACATCAGAGAGCGCATGACACTGTTGGTGATCTGAATCATGTGTTCAGCCTTGCCGTTTTGGGGGGAAGCGTAAGGGCAAAACATACGCAACTGAACCCCATGAGAGAGCAGGAAGTCACGGAACACTGAGTTGTCAAACTTGCGTTCGTTGTCACACTCGACCGCCCTGATCGTGCACCCAAATTGGGTGGACACCCAAGCGAAGAAGTGAGAAAGAGTGGCGAACGTATGAGACTTCAGTCGCAAGGGAAAAGTTCACGAATAGTGTGAAAAATCATCAACAATCACTAAGTAATATTTATAACCAGAAACACTGAGAATAGGTGATGTCCAAAGATCACAGTGAATCAGATTAGAAATACGCTCAACATGAGTGATAGAGTGCGGGAAAGGAAGCCGAACATGGCAACCTAACTGACAAGCATGGCACAGAGACTCATGAGTACCCCTAGTACACGAAATTACTGAGCTACTAGACAACTTGGACATGACATCAACACCGGGGTGCCCAAGCCGACGATGCCAGGTAGTCGAAGAAGCTGTCGTAGCCAGACAAAAAGGCGTAGGCGAAGCGGAAGCGGGAGGACGAAGCGTGTACAGGGGCCCCAAACTATCATAGTGGAGAAGAAGACGCCGGATAGTAAGATCTTTCATAGATAAACCAGAAGGATCAAACTCAATGGAAACATGGTTGTCAGTAGTAAAATGACGAACAAAAAGAAGGGTGTTGGATAATGTTAGGAGCAACAAGAACATCACGGAGCTGAAAAGAACCCGTCGAACCCGCGTCACCTATTGAGGTGACCGGAAGAACAGACCCATTCCCAACAACGGTAGATGAAGGAAGAGAAGGGTGGGTAGAAGAGAGTATACCAGCGTCAGGGGTGGTGTGGTATGGAGCTCCGGAGTCCACAACCCAGTCAGGACCAGGTGGCGTGCTGAAGGGAGACGCGAGCGACTGTCGGTCCCAGGCCTGAGGTGAGTCGTGGTGCTGCACCGAGGACTCAGGCTAGCCAACTGGGTTCCCCGAAGCCCAGTGGGTCAGAGCGGATGGCCTGGCAGCAGGGTAGCTTGGCCCGCCAGTGGTCGGAGTCCACTGTCCACCAGCTGTGTAGGCAAATCCGCCGTAAGCCGGAGTGACCACGTAGGTCGGCTGAGGACGCGACGGACGTGTTGGAGTAAGACCCGTAGACGACCCAGGCCACATGGAGATCTAGCCAGTCCACGGGTTGTAGGGTGTGGGCCAGATCACGCCACCCTGACCTGTACCACCGCTACTGCCACCAGTAGTGCCTCCACCAGTACGGCCACCACCACCACCACGACCATGACCGGCGCGCTTGCCGCGGTGATGATTACCAACACCAGAGGTAGAAGGAGCCCCTGGTGTGATAGGTGGACGCGTAGAGTGTCTCCCAGAAGGAGCGGCTGGTGGAGGAGGGCGCGGGGACGACCTAGAGCCGTAGAGGGCCGTGGCAGGCGAGGAAGCGACGGAGCTGCCAGAGGTAATCTCTTCAAGCTCGAGATCCGACCTTCTCGAAGGTCGGGAACGACGTCTCGCGAAAAAGCCACGAGCGAAGGTGGGTGTAGTGCTCGTTCAGGCCTTGAAGGACCTGAAGAACGAGGGAGCTGTCCGGGACGGGCTCTCTAAGGTCGCGAAGGGCATCCGCCATACCCTTCATTTGGCGACAGTAGGTAGAGATAGAGAGGTCGCCCTGGATGGTGGTGCCAAAACAAGCTCGGATGTGAAGAGCTCGAGTTGCACGATTCCCCTAGAAGCGCTGCTCGAGGATCAACCACGACTGACGAGCAGTGTCGCCACTGCGCTGGCCGACTATGTCCTGCAGCTCCTCAGAGAGAGACCCGAGGATCCAAGCAAGAACCAGACTGTCCATGCTGATCTAGGAGTCGTCCAACAGGGAATCATCCCGTAGGACGTGGTTGTCAAGACGAAATCACCTCAAGGTCAGAAGAAGTAGGCTGCGCCATCTGCTGTAGGTTGTGGAGTTGGAGCTGAGAACAACCGGAACAAGAGTCCGGATGTTCTGGATACTTGCAACCTGAGCGTTGAGGGCGGTGACGAGAGAAGCCGCGTAGGTGTTGTAAGCAGCGCCAGCGCCCGCGGGGAGATCATGGGTAGAACTCCACTACTGGCGCGGGGATTCCTCGAACTCGTGGGTGAGGGCCGCCATGGACGCCCGTTCCTGCTCCAAGGCGAGAACGTGAGCGCGCTCTCGCTCACCGGAGGCGACGAGAGCCGCGGCGACAATAGTCGCAGAGGGGTAGCCACCACCACTGTTAGGATCCCCGAATCGTCTATAACAGGGAACGGAGAAGGCGCAATAGCGGCCACAGGGGGAGGCGCGCCGACGGCCATGGGGAGGGGTGAAGGCGCTGCGGCGGCCATGGGGTGGAACAGAGGCGTGGCGGCGGCCACAGGAGGAGGCGCGGCGGTGGAGGCCAGGGAAGGGGGTGCAGCAGCCACAGGAGGAGGCGTGGCGGCGGCGGCCAGGGAAGGGAGCGCGTTGGCAGCGAGGGAAGGGGGCACGGGGGCGGTAGCCAGGGAAGGGGGTGCGGCGGCGGCAGCCATAAGAGGCGCGGCGGCGGCCAGGGAGGTGCGTCGACGACCGTAGAGGCGGGGAAACTCGGCAGCCCGCCGGCGGCGCCAGCCATCGGGGGTGCGGCGGCTGTCTAATACCAAATTAGAGAATATGTTTTATTCAATCTTACCCTAATGGGCTGAAAGGGGTACATATATAGGTCTTACACCAAAAAGACTAGAATACCCCTGCCTCCTTAACACATAGTATTCTAACACTCGTATCTTTTAGTAACACTCGGTGCAGCTCTGTACCTGGGAAGGCTTCAGTCGCGTGTCCCCAATTTTCTGCTGTTGCGGCAGTTGAATGATAGATACCACGTCGCCTCACTGTCCCCATGTTCATTGGTACAACTTTTGAATTCTGACACTCTTGGATGATGATTGCAAGAAAAGGGTATTGTCAATTATTTTGTTGCGAGGTTGCGGAACTTAAAAACTTGACCATCCAGCGAGTACTCATTTAGTTCCTCTTCGTCTCAGTTGAACTTGTTCTCAGTATTGACAGAGCTTTGATTTTATTTCCGCCTTAGAAACAAAGCCACTGGTGAATGAGTACATTACCAAAGTGCAAATATGTCAGGTGAATCGATTTTAGCCCTAGCTCCTGAATTCCAAACCCCCTTAGCTGTGGAAATAGGATGAGCAGTGTTACCATCGGACCCAGGCATGTCCAATCAATTATCATCCGGAAAAGGACTCGAGTAATCCGAACTCAGATCGAGCGTGAGTGAAGAGGGTTGGCTTTGCCTGTTTCCTGTGGAAATTTATCAGCCATCAATTACTACGTTTCTGTGTTCCACCCTATGCGCTCAACGCATAATAAGATTTTCACATAGTAATCCTTAACATTACAGCAGAGATCATAGATACTTGAAGGATGCACTCGCGAAGGTCGTAACTGAATCTATGCTCCCAATATAATTCTTCTCCCGGATGGATATGCTGAAGGTTCTTCTATGTTTGCACAAATTGAGGGAAGCTTCCAATGAGTCACAAGCCACGAGGCAATGGAAGATAGATCACGGTCAATGAGTATTGTGGTGGTGTACTAGAACAAGCGACTACTAGCCTACTCGTACATATAGTACACAACCCTAGCAAGCTGCTCCTGCTGCCGAGACAAGGGGATCTGAAACTGTGTCACTGTTACCACCCTGCGTATCAATCAGACCAACTTTTCGAAATAGAAAACCATTGAAAATCGTCCAACTGATGCTGGAATCCCCTAACAAATGCTTTGTTGGGATAATCTTCATTCACTTTTGATTGCCAAATCTCACATCATATTGCCAGTACCGTTCTAACAAAACATTATTTTGCATGGCTCTAACTATTGTATTGGAAAGATACTCCATTGAGTTGCTTCTTTCTTTCCATTTGGTTAAGACGTCGTTCTCGTATGACAGCACAAGGGATCGCAACTATTCTTTATCCCCGCGTGGATTGCATGGTCGTACTCAGCAACAGTAATATATAGCAACGTTTGTACTGGTTGCATTGATAGAATCCAACAGCCATCTTTGACAGGAGATTTCAACACCCTAGATCGCTCTCTCAAATGTACTTACCTCTACACGGAATCTCATTTTTTAGAAAATAGAATGAATTTACGTCTCTGCATGTCCGCACACAACATTTCTACACGAAATCTCATAATTTTGTGGTAAGTTCGAAATGCTTTTGCCATTCATAATTCTTGATGAATTCGAAATAAACATGTTTAATAGCCTTACCATAAAATGATTACAGTTCTTTTATTTAATATTTTTTCTCGAAAACACAGAAGAACTGTGTTTTGATATATTAGAAAGAAAATGGGACAAGAACCCGATACGACACAAGTTACACACCCTACTCACACTAGCATGCCACACTAGTGTTATCAGATCACATCTGTTGGAGCTGAACGCCTTATGTGAGCGACCTCGATGCTCAGATCGTCAGAGTGTCGCCAGTGTTCAGCGTCGCCGCTCAAAAACAGAGTATAGCAGAGTGTGTAGACTTTCAGTCTTATGCAAGCGGCGGCTTGTATTCTCATTGATCAGTTGCTCTTATAGTCTTACATAGCACACACGCCACACACACCCACAACGTCTACGATGCGATCTTCACGCCAAGTGACTGGTGATTCAGGATCACGATGCAATACATGGACAACATGCAGGACCGAGCCTTGGTCTGTTACACCAGCTTCGGTCAGAAACGAAAAAACGTGATGCAGCCAACTAACACATGCACAGCTAACTAACTCACACGATGGAACAACAAGATTAAACCAACAGTTCACCCACTTAATCTTGTTTTATTGGACTTATATTCAGCTTCCTTCGTATCTCCATGAAGCTTGCCCTTGGGAGTGCTTTTGTCAGAACATCGGCGAGTTGTTCCTTTGTACTGATGTGATTCAGCTCAACCACTCCTATATCGACACAGTCTCGAATGTAATGAAACTTTGTGTCTATATGTTTTACCCGGTCATGAAATTTCAGGTTCTTGCTCAACTCAATAGTTGCTTTGTTGTCCACCCATAGACTGAATTTCATTTGCTTCTCATCAAAGATTTCAGCTAGCAGCCGGCTGATCCACACCCCTTGACATACTCCAGTTGTTGCTGCTATATACTCAGGTTCGCATGATGAGAGTGCAACAACTCGCTGTTTATTTGAGCTCCAAGTCACCAGATTTTCCCCAACAAGGAATGCAACTCCTTAGGTGCTCTTTCTGTCGTCCAGGTCACCTGCAAGGTCACTATCACAGTAACCAGTGATCTTCATCTCATTTCCTTGTGTGTACTTACAGCCATAGTTGCTGGTACCTGCAATATACCTCAGTACCCTCTTAGCAGCACTCCAATGAGTTTCTGATGGTGATTGCATATACCTACTGATCAAACTGGCAGGAAAAGCAATATCTGGCCTGGTATTTACCAGGTACCGCAGGCAGCCAATTATGCTTCTGAACCTGCTAGCTTCAGTTGACTCACTCCCATCTTCTTTCCTGAGGTGTGATCTATTTTCCATGGGTGTATCGCAGGAGTTGTAATTCAACATCCCTGCCATCTCAAGTATCTTCAGAGTGTAGGCCTTTTGACACAATGATATCTCCCCTTGAGACTGCTCGACTTCAATCCCCAAATAGTAGCTCAATTTGCCTAAGTCACTCATGGAGAAAGTCCTCATCATCTCAGACTTGAATTCAGTTATCTTTTCTTCAGAGGGTCCATAAATAATGAGATCATTAACATAGAGTCTAATTAAAAGAAGTCCAGAGCCTTTACCTCTCCTATACAAAGCATGGTCAGACTCACACATGTTAAATCCTAGGAGATGCAGTTCTTGGTCAAGCCTTGTATTCCATGCTCGAGGAGCTTGTCGTAGGCCATACAGAGCCTTTCTAAGTCTCAGCACCTTGGTTGGATGTTTCTCATCAATGAAACCCGGAGGCTGATTGACAAAGACCTCTTCCTTTAAGTCTCCATTCAAAAATGTTGATTTAACATCCATGTGATATATTTCCAAGCATTTGTTTGTAGAGATGGCCGGCAGAATTCTCACTGTTCCAAGCCTGTCCATGGGTGCAAATACCGCTTCAAAGTCCACCCCCTGAACTGTATCCTTTCACAATCAACCTTGCTTTGTACCTAATAATATTCCCAGAGGGGTCTTTCTTGACTTTATACACCCACTTGAGTCCTATGACTTTTCCTCCTGCTGGTTTGTCCTCAAATACCCATGTTCTGTTATCTTCAATGGCTTTCAATTCTTCCATCATAGCACATCTCCAATTATGATCTTGTATGGCTTGTTACACATTTGCTGGTTCTTCAGCAGATAACAGGCATAAAGCAGAGTATTGAAAATCAAGAATTGGCTCAGTTTCACTTACCACATCCTCTATGGTTCTGAATCTTTGAGGCACTCCCTCAGAATCTACTTCTTGCCCTATGGGAGGGGTCACAAAATGAATACCAGCTGGAGAAGTAGCTTCTGGAGTCTTGGGCGTGTTTGTCTGAAAATGCTCATAATTTTCTTCAGTTTTAGTCAGCCTCTCGATAGTTTGAGACCAGTGTACATGAAACACTGAATTTTCCACCTAACCAGATGCTCTTCCCTCCAAGCCCAGGGTTTCTTCTCATCAAACTTCACGTCCCTAGACACAAGTACTTTGTTGTTCAGAGGATCAAATAACTTGTATGCCTTGGTATTTGCCTCGTACCCTAAAAACACACAAGGTATTGCTCTGTTTGAGAGCTTTGTCACACCTGGACCTAGTACCTTTGCATATGCTGAACAACCAAAAGTGCGAAGATGCTTTATTGAAGGCTTCCTCCCAGTCCACGCTTGATAAGGGGTCATACCATTTAGGCTTCGGGATGGTGACCTATTGAGCACATACACGGCATTTTTAATAGCCTCTCCCCAAAACTGAGCTGGAACATCCATCCCTTTTAACATGCACCTAGCCATTTCTACCACTGTTTGATTCCTCCTTTCCATCACACCGTTTTGTTGAGGAGTGTATGGTGCAGTTGTGAAATGTATAATCCCCAATTCACCAAGATATGCACTGAAGGCATTTGAATTAAATTTGCCCCCCTTTCTGTCTTGAAAGCTTTCAGTTTCTCTGAACTTTCAGTTTCAGCTTGTGCCTGAATAAGCTTGAAACACCGAAAGATTCATCCTTGATGACTAGCAATTCAACTCACTTGTAACAACTGAAGGCGTCCATAATCAATAAGAAATATCTCTTTCCTCCTGGTGTGGGAGGATCAATATGACCGCAGACATCCCCATGAAAAAGATCCAACACTTTCTTGGCTCTGTATTCTGAAACTTGTGGAAAGGTTCTTCTGCGCATCTTGCCGAGTACACAGCTGTCACACAATTGTTCAGAGTGACTAATCGATGGAAAACGTTCAACCATTTTCTTTTCTCCCAGGACCCTCAAGGGCTTGAAGTTTAAATAGCCATACCTAGCATGCCACAACCAGCTTCTTTCATCCAACCGTGCCATAAGGCAGACTGGATAAATGACTGTCAACTTAGCAATGAACAGATTGTTTCCATTCACAGAAGTCTTGATCAAAGTGGAGCCATCTGCTCCAATGATGCATAAGTGACCATTTTTCATAACCACTCTGTACCCCTTTTCAATCAACTAGCCAAGACTAATTATATTGGACTTGAGCTTGGGGATAAAATATACTTCAGAAAGTACCTTATGAACTTGTCGTTGGCCTTGGAAGACCACTTGCCCAATCCCACAGATCTCAACATGTGAGGCATCCCCAAACTTTACTGTGCCTTTAACTGAATTATCAAGAAAGGAAAGAATGCTCCGAGTACCTATCATATGGTTGCTTGCCCCCGGAGTTCAAATACCAGCAACACACAGTGTTTCAATCTGATGACACACTGTCTTCAGTTTCGTCAGTTTCTGCAGTGGTGGTCTTCAGACAACTTGAGGACAGCAACAGAGCCGGCTGGTCAGTTTCTGCCTTGGCAAGATGATTCTCCTCCTTTCTTTCCTTCCTTGGCTTCCGGCACTCTTTCGCCCAATGCCCTCAAATCACACAATTATGGCATTTCCCTTTTCTCTTTAGGGTCCGTTCAAAGGTTAGCTTGGGAGAAAAGGATGCAGAGTTTTTGTTACCTCCTTTGCTCTTGGGAGGACAGGTTGCATACATCTTATTGCCACCCGAAAAATTCTCTGGCACAAGCCGATGCTTGTATTTTGCCAGTGTAACAGACACAAAAAACTCAATAGATGAAAAGTTGATTCAAATTCGAAATTGGAATCCAGCACGTCAAGAAAGAGAAAAAAAAAAGAGAAAAACAAAAAAAGAGGAGATGGGCCGTATTCCTAGGGCGCAGCCCACCTCCCTAGCGGCTCGGCCCGCCCCTTCCTTCTTTTTTCCCCATCGCGCATCCCAGCTGCCTATTTTCCCTCATTCCCGCGTGCGGCCCGGCCCCTTCCTTCTCCCCTCCTCCTCTCGCTCGGCCCGGCCCGACACTGTGCTTCTTCCCCCTCGCACTCGCCATTGAAACCGAGCCGGGAACCCGGCAATCCCGGCGAATGACGCGCCCCCGTCGCGTCTCGCCGCCCCGCCCGAGGTCCTACACTCCCTGGTGCCCGTCTCCCTCCATCAATTGAGCCCCATACCGCGAAACCCAGCTACCCCATTGATGGCGCAAGAAATATCTCCGGCGCCCCCGTCACCGCCTCGGACGACTATAAAAGCGACCCGTCACCGGGTCCAGAGGTGCGCACTATCCACCTTGAGCCTCCACGGGACAATTTGAGCGCAAGACGACCGGTTCTAGCGGACGATTTGGAGCTCCTTCGTTCTTCCCCGACTCCGGCCGACCTCCCGAATTCGTCGGCGGTAAGCCCCGGTTCCCTCCCCTCGTTCCTCCCTTGGCCTCCCTAGAGATCGAAGGAATAGCTCCACCCCTTAGAACCCGCGGTAGAACCCCAAAAGAGGCCTGCGCTGGACAACCGCCGCACATGGCCGCCTCGGCGAGCCGCCGGCCACCGTGAGGACAGCATCGGCCCAACCAAGCCTCGGAGTAGCTTCTCCGTGATCAGGCGATCGCGGATTGGCACCCAAACCCGGGGGAAAACAAGCGCAGCCATAGTTTCGCAATGCACCGTTGCCCCCGCCATCTCCGGCGAGCTCTAGTCGCCGCTCTGACATTTCCCCCGGCCAAAGGACGTCTCTAGTAGAATCCCTGCGACGTTTAGTTTCACGGCATGAGGTCCGAAAGGCCGCGTCGAGAGAGTGACGTAGTTCCGGCGAGCACCGGCCGCCTCCACCGCACCGGCGATCGCCCCGGCCGCCCCAGCCGCTCCCGCTTGCATGGCAGCCATGTGGCAGGCCACGCGGGCAGGGCACCGGCGTGGCCGCTGACCCGGCGCCACGCGGGCGCCAGCTCCCCACGCGCCTGCCAGGGGCCCCGGTGGGCTCGGTCCACATGGATGAGAGTCCCAACGGCCATGGACCAAGACCCGGTCCATGGAACAGTACCCGGTGGGGCTCTGGGCCCCTCTGTCAGCCGCATAACGCAGTAAAAATGCTAGGTACACCCGATTATGTACACAGAAATTTGAAAAAGGCCTTTTCGGGTGCGCAAAAATTCCAGAAAACTTCCCAAAAATAGGAATTAACCACTAGAGGATAATAACAAGCAGATAAGGGCTAGAAACTATCTAGGACAGCACCAAGCATTCGTTAACGCGCAAACCCGACAAAGTAATGTAGACGCGAAGAGGGAATAGAATGACACCCTTCGTCCATGGACACTACCCTATCCAAAAGCCAAACTAAGACATACCGGGCGCAGGGCGACCACCTAAGCCCTATGCCCATAAATCCATGATGTTATTTAAGTTTTGATTCCCTTGGGTTCGATGCTGATTTGGACAATCCACGTACTATAGCAAGCGAGGGAACCGACGAGGAATTTGACGACCTGGATTACGAGGAATTCTTAGAAGCTTTCGAAGGAAAGCTCTAACCCTCCCTTGATCATGATTGCTCCAATTAATTTGCGAAATTACCCTGTTAGCCTATTTTCAATATGCATGATTTTCGTGATTACTTTTAGAATGTTGTAGTAGCTAAGACCCTTTTGTTTGTGGTTGCATAGTCACGTGGTGGACAGGTGACGTGCCACGAGCCCTCCTTGACCTTGCCAACTCCTCCTTGACGCCCTAAGTACCCGTCATCACAATATAACGTGATGATGTGCGTAATCCTTGAAAGTACAATGCTTAGGGACCCTCGCGATGTTCGCATCGCGTTCACTACAATTAATCATCGAATTTGCGAAAAGTGTGAAAGGTGTCTTGGTGGTGTGAGTTAGGAAATGGGTTAGGATGGCGTTATACAACTTGCGTTGAGTGAAGTGGGAAAAGGAAGTGGTTGAGGCGGGATTGGTGAATGTGTAGTGCGTGCTTCGATGTAGTCCACCTGTCGTGGACCTTGATGGAGCCGCCTCACCAATTCAAGGACCGGTTCATATGACCTCGTCATAGTGATTCCGTATAACCACAGAACCTGTATGGGCAAGATTCCCTCTACCTTCTTGGTGACTTCCACATGAGCCATCTGGCGGTCGGTAGGGCACGGGGGACCAGGAAAAGACAAGGGGGAGTCATTACTCGTGGTCCGGCTGGGAGAGTAATTGCCCGAATAGCCTCTGTGTGCGTCCCGAGGTGTGATTGTGGGGTTACTCGGGGAAGATGAGGCGAACGTTACGCTACTCCCTTGCTAGGAATGTTTGACCTGTGGGTAAAGTGTACAACCTCTGCATAGTGTAAATCCGGATAACCGTTGTCACGGTATTGGCACGCTATGTTCCGAGCTCTTGTTGATTAGCCTTAGTGTGTTTCCTTGATGTGACAGGTGGTAGTGTTTACCGTGTTTTGGAGATTTCGGCTGTGTGCCGGGAACTAGTAAAGCTGTGGGCTTGAACGTTCGATTAAAACTTAGGGAACTGGCGGGATGGAGCTCAAACTCTCTCAGGTCCCACCAACTAAAAGCAAGAAACAACTGCCTCATTTGCTTGCAAAACCTGCTTCAAAGAAGACCCAACATGAACGCTTTTCGGCAACCCTAAGCCATATAACCCTTCCTTGCTATAACCCTAGCATGAAACACATTCCCTTGCGTAGTGTTAGGGCTTGCTGAGTACCTTCCGTACTCACTCTTGCTTTCTTCGCGACCCTCAGAAGCAAAAGAAGAAAGAGAGATGGAAGACGAAGCACGATACATCGACGAGTAGGCCTAGTCCTGCACCCAAGGCTGCCTCAGGGGAACGGGAGCCACTTAGTCCGCTTCTTTTCACTAGTTTGTCGCTCTTTTGAGGCCCTGCGAGGCCAATGAATTGTAACCTAAAGACTTGGTTGTAAGACCTTAAGGGTCCTGTTGAGACTGAATTAATGCGTGGCTTTCGATCCATTCTATTGTGCGTACCGACTACTGATCCAGGGATTGGTACGAGATGCACAAGTGGGCCCCGCAAGAGGTGGGTCCTGACAGCCAGCCAGTCTTCTTTGGCTATCAGAAGTTTCCCCTGCTTGTCACTATGGTCATCCCCTGCACCAAGCCGATCCTTGGCAGCATGAAGGCAACCAACCAGCTCTTCCACCGTTAGTTTGTTGAGGTCCAACAATGTTTCAGTTGAGAGTGCGATTTGCATGTACCTCGCGGGAACAACACGCAGGAACTTTTTCACCACCCTCACCTCATCCACTGTTTCGCCGAGGGTGCGCAGACCACTTGCAACGCCATTGATCCGCATGGCGAACTCGTCCACAGCTTCTCCTTCTCTGAACTCGATGTTCTCAAATTCCCGCAGCAAATGTTTGGCATTTGCCTCGTGCACGCGATCGTCGCCCACACGCATGCTTTTTACCGCCTCCCACACCGCCTTTGCACACGGCTTCGCCGCCAATGTCGTGTGCGTACCAATGGGTACACCTCACAGAATGGCTGCAAGAGCCAGCCTGTCTTCTCGCTGAGGAACTTGATCGGTCTCCACGGCGTGCCACAACTCTTGCGCCTCGAGGTTGACTTGCATCACCAGGGACCACTGACTGTAATTCGAGCGCGTCAACATGGGATAGACGAGCGAACCGCTTGACTCTCTCACCACCCGCTCGACGGCGAATGGATTGCTGAGTGCAGTATCTTCACCACTGCCGCTGGCGATTACCTTGGAAGGCGACGTCGTCTTCGGAGAAGACACTCCTGGCATCTCTTCTTCTCAACCTCGGCTCTGATACCAAATGTTGGAGCTGAACACCTTATGTGAGCGACCTCGATGCTCAGATCGCCAGAGTGTCGCCGCTCAAAAATAGAGTATATAGCAGAGTGTGTAGACTTTCAGTCTTATGCAAGCGGCGGCTTGTATTATCATTGATCAGTTGCTCTTATAGTCTTAATAGCACGCACGCCACACACACCCACAACGTCTACAATGCGATCTTCACGCCACGTGACCGGCGATTCAGGATTACGACGCAAGACATGGACAACATGTAGGACCGAGCCTTGGTCCGTTACACCAGCTTCAGTCAGAAACGAAAAAACATGATGCAGCCAACTAACACATGCACGACTAACTAACTCACACGATGGAAAAAAGTATTAAACCAACAACATCCGCGCCTGTAATCAACATAGCTCAACCAGCACTACCAACATCTAACTATGAGAGACCGAGGCGGTCAATGAATAGAGGCCCCGCGCACCTGCCAATTCCAATAGGCGTTGCTCATCGCCAGCATTACTAAGTGCTCTTACCATGCTCGGTACAACCCCATCAAATAGACGAGCATTACGGTGGACCAAAATCCAAGCACCACGAGGGTCTCGATTCCCTCATGTAATGATCAGGAGTTGCATGCCATACCTTGTCCAACCAGTCATCGAAGGAAGATTCAAATGGCTGAGCAAGGTGCTACAACCCGATCTGACATATAGGAAACTGTACCAGAATTGTCTTGCAAAGGGGCGAGACACCAATAGATAATCAATCGTTTCTTGTTCTTAATCACACAGTTGGTAACGCTATGGATGGGTAGGCCAAGCAGTCCAACTCCAACATCTGTCCTGTGGTACTAGAAATATAAAAATTTGCATTTCCCAGGAGCCCATGTCTTCCAAATGTGTTCCTACGGCCTGAACTGAATTGCTCTTGAAATAGATGCTCATATACAATTTCTCTCCATATTGTCCGGGGATAAGCGCATACATGACCATCTGTTAGATAACTAAATTAATGCGCGGTGTGAGGACTACTGTGTGAGTTAGTACGTATATTATTATATGTCATGGTGCAATCATGTATAAGTTAGTGTATGTCATGGTGCTATGGCACAGACAAGTGTGTGAGTTAATACACGCATTAGTACACGTTATGGCATGGTCATCAATATGATGTATTAGTGTGCGCATTAGTGCATGCCGAAGTCATTGTATCTTTAAATACAACAAGAAAAATAAGCCAGGTGGATTACCAGAAAAAAAAACTCACCTTCCTCTTTTGAACTCATGTATTCTACAATAGCTCGCCGGCGTTCACTTTCCTGGTGACCTCCGATATTTGGTATCCAGTGCTATATCGACCCAGGGGAATCCACAAGGGAGCTGCTCCTCTCAACGATCGTCCACCACGTCAACTGCGACGTGGGACTCTGGCCGCCAGGTGATCACCGAAAGAAGTACAACACCCATCGTCTATCCTATCCTCATGCGGACCAACTACGTCGAGTGGTCTCTAGTCATGTGGGTGAACCTACAAGCACAAGACTTATGTAACACAATCGACCTAGGGACCAACAACTTCTACGAGGACAAAACACGTTGGCCGCTCTGTGCCGCAAGAAATGCAGACATGCCTGACAGTGAAGGAGTTCACAAGATAGTAATGGGAGACGATTCAATCCATTCGAGACGGCATTGCGCGGGTGAAGGAAGCCAACATCGAGAAGTTGCACTAGGACTTCGTCGAGATTACATTCAAGTCCAGTGAGACAGTTAATGACTTCGTGTTGTGTATCACCACTATGAACAATCAATTGGACGTCCTTGGTGACAACATCTCCGACAAGGAAATAGTCAAGAAGATACTACACTCCGTTCCTAAACAATTGGAAAATGCAGCGATCTCCATCGAGACGCTGCTTGACTTCAACACCATCTCAATTGAGAAAGCAATCAGACGTTTGCGTGTCGTTGACAACCAAGAAGTCTTCATCCGCCCCGATCAAGGATAGCAGCCGACACCTTCCTCTCATAGAGGAGGGATGGCTTGCTCGCTTCAAGATAGTGATGGCAAAAAGGGTGGCTTCAATTTTGGCTCTAACGGACATTGAGTGCGGCAGGTCACGTGGTTGTGGCTGCAGCAGTGGGTCTCATAGAGGCAAGGGACAGTACAGCCAGGTTGTCTGCAACTACATTCGAGTAAACTATGGCAAAAAAGGTCTTGGTACTAAGAATGCAAGAAGAAGTAGAAAGATGAGGAGGCTCATCTAGTCCAAGGAGAAGATGAGGACCAAGCCTTGGTAATAGATCATGTTGTCACCCTGAACTGTGTTGCCCCATTGTTCGCACCAACTCTAAACTTGACTCCATCGATTCCGCATCACACCACTAAGATCAAGGAGCAAAAGGTGCTCGCCGAGCTCAGGCCACCGAAGGATTTAAGTCATCATTGATGGGTTCTGGATACAGGGGTCATGAACCACATGACCGGGTTCAAATGTGTCTTCATCAACCTTGACATCGAGGTGTGTGACACCATCAAACTCGATGATGGCCCCATCATCTAGATCAAGGGCTATGACACCATCATCTTCATATGCAAGAATGGTCAATATCATGCTCTGGTAGGGGTGTACTACATCCTGTGATTGAAGGACAATATCATAAGTGTTGGGCAACTAGACAAGGCTATCTGTTGCATGGTGATCAACAACAACGTACTAGGTGTCTTCCAGCAGAGTCGACGCCTCCTTACCAAGGTGTTGCGATCACCATCATGCCTCTATACCTCAAGATGAACATCGGGCATCGTGTGTGTCTTTTTGCATGGAGTTTAGAGGCGATCTGGCAATGGCACGCTGCGCTCAGGCACCCGGTTTCGTCTCACTATGCAAGATGGTGAAAATGTTCTATTGGATGTTGCTACTTGATCAGGTGGATCAGGTGTGCAACAGATGCCTTGTTTGTTTTCGTAGTATATCGGTTTTTTATTGAGGTGTTAATTCTTCCGCTGAATTTTTGTTTCATCTACCATTCACCTCTGTGAGACCTATGTGTGCTGAATACATTAGCTATGACGATAAAAGTTTTGAATTCTGCCAAAACACTCTTTTTGTCAAGGTCCGACTCTAGGTCCGAGCTCTGACAAGATCTGACGTAAGGTCCAACTTGCTATGGCTAGGTCTGACATGTGTTTGGTTAGCTCCGGCGATAGGTCCGACTAGCTTTGGTAAATTCTGGTGCTAGGTTCTGCTAGGTTTGGTAAGCTCTGGCTCAAGGTCCGGTTAGCTTTGGCAAGGTCCGGAGTTAAATCGCAATGGTTCTGTTTTTACCATGCAAATATTTCGAACTTGCTTTACATTTATGGAAAGTTTACTTAGTATTCTTTTACTAAGTTTTTGAAGTGTTATGGCTATTTACGGTGGTTAACATTTTGCTATGGTTTGCAACATGTTTATGTGAGGTGTTCACGTAAGGTGTTGTGATTTTCGGAACTAACGTGAGTCAAGTCGCGGACTTGTGCTCGAAAGTATTGGTTGTTTATTCATGTGCAGGTGTTGCTTGAGTTCAAGTTATGGCTGGTGAAGGGATCCATAGATCTAGTCTTAGGGAGAAGATGAGGTTCAACAACCAAGTTCGGGAGGAATTTTGGTTGAGTTGATCGGGAGGTCACGGAGCATGTTTGGATCAAGAACAATGCATATGAAGATATTGTGGATGTCGTTGGAAGGTGTTTGCACGTGTGCAAGTAGTGCATGGACGTGGCAACATGGTTCCAAGGCGTGGTGAAGAAATATGGAAGTGGAGATATGGTTGAAAAGGTTTAACCGGCTGGATTTTGCGCCCAGGCTGCGGCTGAGGCGGTTATGGTTTGTTTATGGAAAGTTTCGAGTTGGTTATAATAGGATTTCGTGTTAGGCATGAAGTAGAGTTGTTTTAGTAATGTTTGGAATGTTCCTAAGGTGTTTAAAAGTCTTAAGATTGCTTCTATCTGCGTATAGAAGAGTCTTGAGCAATATTGAAAAGTTACAGTTTGAATCCAAGTAGGAGTAGGAGTCCTAGTTTGAATTGGGTTGGCCTTAGGGCTGCTTATATAAGCAAGGGAGGCCAAGGCTCGTGGAGTGCATGACTTTGGGCTGTTCCTGTTATGTTTTGATCAATAAAATTCGTAATTTAGAGGAGCTTTTGTGCTTGGTTTGTCCGACTTATTTTTGTCAAGTCTTTCTCGTCGAGTTTCTAGACAGTACGACAGTGCTTTGGTGTTTTGATCATAACTCGGGTTTTACAGATCCAATTGACTTGATTCTTTTTGGGTTGTCTTCACAACTTGATTATATATCATCTGTGAAAATTTCATGGGTATTGGATTTATAGTTTTTTATTTAAATGAGTTTCTTTGCAGTGATGCAGATCTGGTTTTTACTCGAGTAGAATAGATTGACCCTCGTTTGATCTTTCGATCATAACTTGAGTTTCTAGTGAGGATTTCCGTGATTCTTGTTGTCGTGTCTTCGTGAATTGATTCTCTGTAATATATACCACTTTTGTCATGATTGAACACGTTTAGATCAGTTGCATACACGGTTTCTTTAACAAATCGATTTTCTGTCGAGGGATTTTTGTTGCTTCCGCTAAAAAGTTTAAATCTACCATTCACCCCTGGTGGCTTTTCACATGCTCTTTAATCCTACAATTGGTATCAGAGCCACGGTGCTCTAATCTTTGTGATTTACACGTGTTTTGACTAATCATCATGGAGAAATACTCCATAAAATATTGTGTGTTCAGTGGCATTGATTTTTAGGTTTGGAAGGCACGTATGGAGGCTTTCATCCAGGCACAAGACTTCACAATATGGGAAAAGGTGTACAAGTCTTATAACGTGCCGCTAAATGATCAAGTCACAGCTACGAACATGAAGATGTCGACAACAACAACAAAGCACAGAACTTGACCATACAAGGATTAACTCAGTGACTTCGACCGTATTGCACACCTCCGATCTGCATACGATGTGTGGAAAGCACTTTGTGACTACCACGAAGGATCCAACATGATCAAGGAGGTAAGACAAGATATGTTCAAGAAAGAATACATGCGTTTTGAGATGCAACCCGGTGAGTCAATCGATGACCTCTTTGCTCGCTTCAATAAAATTCTCAACACTTGCGTAGTGTCAACGTTATTATTTTAGATGCTGAAAATGCTAGGCAATTACTAAGTGCATTAAACATGTCAATTTGGGAGATGAAAGTTACATCTATTCGTGAATCTATTGTCATGAGTACACTTACATTAGATGTTCTATATTCTAAGTTCAAAACTCATGAAATTGACATAATATCACGTAAGAACCCCAACAAGTCTCTTGCATTTATTTCACAACGTGACATGTCTAGCTCTAGTCAATCTTCATCTTGTGGTACACTTTCTTTGTTGTCCTCTCTAACCCTTGAACAGATTGAAGAGTTTCCAGAGGAAGAATTTACACTCATCTCTACTCGGTTCTCAAAAGCATTGCAAAATATGAGAACTAGAAGGAGAGGAAGTGTCGGACCTCAACGTTGCTTCGAATGTGGTAAGATAGGACATTTTCGTACGGATTGCCCTAACCTTTTAGGTCCTACTTTCCATGATGAAAAGCAAACTAGGACGAAACACTCTTCTACAAACGATAAGAAAAAGAAGAAGGATTTATAGGACGTCAATTGGTAAATAGTTTTATCTCCGCATTTCAAGAACTTGGCTCGAGCGATGTGGACATCAGAAGTGACGAAGATGAAAATGATTTGGCAAACTTATGCTTCATTGCGGGCAAGTCAAGTTCAAGTATGAAGGAGGCAGAACACAACAGCGACAATGAAGAGATATGTTCTACTTGCAAAGAAATGTGTGATGCTATTTCTCATGCCACTGTTATAGTTAAGAAAAAGGATAAAAAGCTTAGGGACAATGCTGTTAAAATTGAGTCACTAGAATCTGAAATTAATTGTTTGAAATCTTTGATTCCTATTGATGATTCTTGTTCCTCATATGATTTAATATATGAACAATTGTTCTCTCTAAGAAGTGCACATATCTCCACACTTGATAAACTTGAGTTAGAGATTGAAAAGAACAGAGAGCTTGCTGCACTTAATGATAAAAACTTGAAAGATGTTTGTTGTTCTACAATTAATTTGTATTGTTCTACTTATGATGATCTTAATAAGAAACTACAAGATGCTAGAAATTTCTATATTGAACAATGCTTTACATTCTCATGAAGTTAAGTATTGTTCCAATTGCAAACTAAAAGGAAAAACTTCATGTCAAAATTGCCTAGACTTGTCTAAAAAATTTGATGACATGAATAGGACACTAGAGTGGTTTTATAATGGGAATAAGAATCTGAACTTGCTGTTGAATTCTTTTAAATCTTGCAATGATAAAACCGGTTTAGTTTTTTATTCCCATGCTCATGCTAAAGCACATCCACCTAAAATTGTAAAGTCATTAGAAGTGGTTTGATTAAAACAGTTTCTAAACAAAAAGAAGTGGTTTTTAAATCTGTAGGAGTGTTGTCTCATTCGGTTTCAAATAAACATGTTGTCTGCTCATGTAGATATGAACATAAAGTTAAATTTTATTGTACCTACTGTGGTAGAGATGGTCATGCCATAGATTTTTGTTATAGACTAGTTAAGCATCAGAAAAAAGGAAAGAATGATTGCAAGATCACATAACAACTGTGCAAAACCTGTTGCGTGTGCCGAACCGAATATTAGGAATATGCAACCTGCTCTAATGAGTCAAAAACATGCAAAGTTTGCTTCCAGACCTACTGTTTTTAGTGCTACTCATGTAACACCTCGTAGGTCATAGTTGGGTACACAGATTCTCAAACTTTGGCTCATAAACCTGCTGTTTTATCTCATCTTTTGCGTGTTACTTCTGCTGGACATCGTGTGACTCAATACTAGATTCCTAAATGCCTTTTGACTAACTCCAGTATTGAGTCATCGACGTATTGTACTTCTATGTAGGTTACACGCTTGAGGAAGGAGAACATTTGGATTGTAGATTCAGTATGCTCACGCCACATGACCGGTAACAAAGAATGGTTCTCCTCCCTCTCTTTTGTGTGACATGTAGAAAATGTTGCTTTTGCCGATAAATTTTCAACTCTTATAGTTGTTAAGGGTTCGGTTAGAGTAAATAATCACTACACTTTAAAAGATGTGGCGCTTGTTAAAAATTTGAAATACAACTTGCTTTCTGTTTCATAATTGCTAGATGAAAATCTGGTAATTATTTTCACTAAAAATGTTGCAAGGTTGTAGATTCAAATAGTGAGCTCATTTTTAATACGTCTTGGTTTGGAAGAGTTTTTAAAGCTGATTTTGATATGTCACCCTCTAAGCATAGATGTCTAGTTGTTAATGATTCAAAAGACTTATATTTTTGGCATCGTAGACTTGGTCACGTAGGCTTTGATCATCTCACGTGTTAGTGCTCTTGATCGCATATGTGAGCTGCCTAAGCTTAATGGGGACACAAAAATTGTGTGCTCTTCTTGTAGACATGCTAAGATGGTTGCAGGTTCATATGCTTCTCTCACAATAACCATGACAACTGAACCGGATCAACTTTTTCACCTTGACACTATAGGACCTTCATGTGTTCAATCCTTCGGAGCTAAATGGTATGTTTTTCTGATTGTTGATGACTATTCTAGATACTCTTGGGTTTATTTTATGGCATCTAAGAATGAAATTTTTAGTCACTTTAGAATCTTATTTCTTAGATTATCAATTGATCACCCATGATCTTTAAAAGCAATTAGAAGTGATAACGGAACCGAATTTAAAAATCAATCGTTTGATCACTTTTGTGCTGAAAATGGAATATATCACCAATTTTCTTCACCATATGTACCTCAACAAAATGGTGTTGTAGAGAGAAAGAACAGAACCTTAGTTGATATGGATAGGACTATGCTTGATGAATATCAAACTCCTAGAAAATGTTGGGCTGATGCAATTGCAAACTTCTTGTTATGTCTCAATTCGTGTTTCCTTGCGTGCTAAGCTAGGTAAGACATCATATGAACTTCGGTTTGGACATATGGCTAGTGTCACACACTTTCGGGTCTTTGGATGCAAATGATTTGTTAAGAAACATAATAATCTTGATAAATTTTAACATAGATCCGTTGATGGCATATTTCTTGGCTACCCATCTCATACTAGATGCTACCGTGTGCTTTTATATGACACTAACAAAATTGTGGAGACTCGTGATGTTTCTTTTGATGAAGCTATCCCAGGTACTAGCTCTAATATTGCAGGACCAGACCCATATCCGCAGGAGAGTATTTTCACCGAAGAAGATGAAGAAGTGATGCTGCTGCCCAAAAATTCAGGAGCTAATGACATTGTTCTAGCTCCTGATTTTGATTCACAACCAGCACCGACAACCACCATTGTTGGTACAGATCGTCCTCAAGTCAAAAGTTCTTCAATTTGTGATGAACATGAAGAAAAAGGAGCTTGTGAATTGTCTACTCCCCTCCGGGTCCTGAAAAATCATCCTCCACAACAAATGATTGGAAGCTTGCACGAACGAGTCACACGGTCCAGATTTTGTGATCCAAACTCTCACGCTCATTCTGTATTTGTTGCTTCTTTTAAACCCAAAGATATATCACATGCACTCACTAATGAATCTTGGATTATTTCCACGAAATAAGAGTTAGAAATTTTTGAAAGAAATAATGTTTGGAAACTTGTACCTCCACCTCAACGTCACACTCTAATCAGAACTAAATGGGTGTTCAAAAATAAACAAAGTGAGGATAGGATTATGGTTAGTAATAAGGCTAGGTTCGCTGCTCAAGGTTTCACACAAGTTGAAATACTAGATTTTGATGAAACTTTTGCTCCTGTTGCTAGATTAGAAGGCATAAGAATTTTGTTAGCATTTGCTGCATCTAAAGGTTTTAAGTTATATCAAATGGATGTTAAAAGTGCTTTTCTTAATGGCTACATAGATGAGGAGGTTTATG
This sequence comes from Neostapfia colusana, assembly GCA_030760725.1. Classification (NCBI taxonomy): domain Eukaryota; kingdom Viridiplantae; phylum Streptophyta; class Magnoliopsida; order Poales; family Poaceae; genus Neostapfia; species Neostapfia colusana. The sequence goes on from JASWHV010000015.1 coordinate 65,998,237, forward strand.
TCAAGCAACCACTAAGTTTTGAAAATCCAAATTTTCCTAATCATATTTACAAACTGTCCAAAGCCTTGTATGGTCTTAAACAAGCCCCTAGAGCATGGTATGATAGGTTAAAAACATTCTTACTTGAAAAAGGATTTACCATGGGCAAGGTTGATAAAACTCTTTTTATGCTTAAGTATGGCAATGACTCATTATCCGTTCAAGTGTATGTGGATGATATTATCTTTGTTTGTGCTTCTCATAATCTTGTGTCCAAGTTTTCAGCTATGATGAGTTCAAAATTTGCGATGAGTATGATGGGAGAACTCACATACTTTTTGGGACTGCAAATCAAGCAAACCAAGGAGGGTAATTTTGTGCATCAAATAAAGTATTTAAGAGACCTTCTTAAGCGCTTCAACATGGACAAAAAAGTCTCTTCGGACACCAATGGGTACAGCAACGACACTTGAACTTGATGAAGATGGTGAACCCGTGAATCAAAAAGAATATAAAAGTATGATTTGATCATTTTTTTACGTCATGACATAAAGACCGGACATACAATTCAGCATATGTCTTTGTGCATGATTTCAAGCTTCCCCACATGCTTCACATCGTCAAGTCGTCAAAAGAATTCTCAGGTACTTACATGGAACTCAAGAATTTGGGATTTTTCTTCCTGCTTCCTCAACCGTTACTTTGAAAGCTTTTTTGGATGTTGATTTTGGGGGTTGTAGAATTGATAGGAAAAGTATTTCGGGTGCTTGTCATTTTCTTGTTAATTCACTTATTACTTGATCCTCTAGAAAACAAAATTCAGTTGCACAATCCATAGCCGAATCTGAATATGTAGCTGCTGCTATCGCTTGCTCACAAATTCTTTAGATTGTTCAAACACTTAAGCACTATGGGGTTGATCTAGATAGTGTTCCACTATTTTATGATAACACTAGTGCCATTTGTATTGCTAACAACCCCGTGCAACATTTGAGAACAAAACACATTGACATTAGGTATCACTTTCTCCATGATAATATTAAAAAAAGAAACATTGTGCTTCACCATGTAGATACCGAACAACAATTGGCTGACTTTTTTATAAAACCTTTGGATTTCACTCGTTTTTGTTTCATTCGTAGTGAAATAGAGGTTATGCATCCCCATGGCTTAAATTGAGGGAGAGTTTTAAAATATGTAAGTTTGTGAGAATCTGAATTTAAAATAATATGAGCATAGTATTTCATACATATATGACTTTGTGATTCCTTTTATATGCTGAAAGTTCTTAATACATTACTCATGTTATACATTTTATAGTTTTTGCCATGATTAGTAATTGGAATAATTATTTACACTAAATCTGATAATGATCGAACTTTCTTGCTATTTTAAACTTGTTGCATGCTCTTAAGTGCTTTTAATAATGAAAAAATAATCAATCAACTATTCACATGTTGAGCTTTTATGTTCAAATGAAAAATTGAGAAAAAGATTAAGAGAATATGCATGCATCACACTTTTTCTTTTGAGATGGCTTATCATTGCACTTAGATATGAATTTGGAGGAAGTTGTGTATGACTAAAGCCATGTCCTTAAGCTTCTAATTGTCAAATGACATACACTTGGCTTGGTTGGTTAGAATAAGCCAATGTTCGGATTTTAAGTGGTGCTGCAAATGCATTCATCAAGGGGGAGATTGTGAGACCTATGTGTGCTGAATACAATGGCTATGACGATAAAAGTTTTGAATTCTGCCAAAACACTCTTTTTGTCAAGATCTGACTCTAGATCCGAGCTCCGACAAGATCCGACGTAAGGTCCGACTTGCTATGGCTAGGTCCGACATGTGTTTGGTTAGCTCCGGCGGTAGGTCCGACTAGCTTTGGTAAGTTCCGGTGCTAGATTCTGCTAGCTTTGGTAAGCTCTGCCTCAAGACCCGGTTAGCTTTGGCAAAATCCGGAGCTAAATTTTAATGGTTCTGTTTTTACCATGGAAATATTTTTAACTTGCTTTACATCTATGGAAAGTTTTCTTAGTGTTCTTTTACTAAGTTTTTGAAGTGTTATGGCTGTTTACGGTGGTTAATATTTTGCTATGGTTTGCAACATGGTTATGTGAGGTGTTCATGTAAGGTGTTGTGATTTTCGAAACTAACGTGAGTCAAGTCACGAACTTGTGCTTGAAAGTATTGGTTGTTTATTCATGTGCAGGTGTTGCTTGAGTTTAAAATATGGCTGGTGACGGGGTTCATTGAACTAGTATTAGGGAGAAGATGAGGTTCAACAACCAAGTTCGGGAGAAATTATGGTTGAGTTGATCGAGAGGTCGCGCAGCATGTTTGGATCAAGAACAATGCATATGAAGATATCGTGGACGTCGTTGGAAGGTGTTTGCACGTGTGCAAGGAGTGTATGGACGTGGCAACATGGTTTTAAGGCATGGTGAAGAGATATGGAAGTGGAGATATAGTTGAAAAGGTTCAACCGGCTGAATTTTGCGCTCAGGCTGCGGCTGAGGTGGTTATGGTTTGTTTATGGAAAGTTTCGAGTTGTTTATAATAGAATTTCGTGTTAGGCATGAAGTAGTGTTGTTTTAGTAATGTTTGGGACGTTTCTAAGGTGTTTGGATATCTTAAGATTGCTTCTATCTGCGTATAGAAGAGTCTTGAGCAGTATTGGAAAGTTACAGTTTGAATCTAAATAGGAGTCTTAGTTTGAATTGGATTGGACTTAGGGTTGGTTATATAAGCAAGTGAGGCCAAGGCTCGTGGAGTGCACGACTTTGGGCTATTCCTCTTATGTTTTGATCAATAAAATCTGTAATTTAGAGGAGCTTTTGTGCCTTGTTCGTCCGACTTGTTTTTGTTAAGTTTTTCTCGTCGAGTTTCTGGACAGCACGATAGTGCTTCAGTATTTTGATCATAACTCGGGTTTTACAGATCCAATTGACGTGATTATTTTTGTATTATCTTCACAACTTGATTATCTATCATCTACAAAAAATTCACGGTCATTGGATTTATAGTTTCTGATCTACATGAGTTTCTTTGCAGTGATGCAGATCTGGTTTTTACTTGAGTAGAATAGATTGACCCTCGTTTGATCTTTCGATCATAACTTGAGTTTCTAGTGACGGATTTCCGTGATTCTTGTTGTCCTGTCTTCATGACTTAATTCTCTATAATATATACCACTTTTGTCACGGTTGAACACGTTTAGATCAGTCGCATATACGGTTTCTTTAACAGATCGATTTTCTGCCGAGGGATTTATTGTTGCTTCCGCTAAAAAGTTTAAATCTACCATTCACCCCCCTTCTAGTAGCTTTTCTTGTGCTCTTCGATCCTACAACCTTCCTCTGGTAGATGATCTCATGTCCATCAATCCTATAGTGTGACGTTACCACCTATTGCCCCCGTGGACTTCATCTCTCCACAAACAAAGCACGACGACGATGACCTCAATGTGAACCACAACAACGCATCGCTTTGGTTCTATGCTCTTGACGCTGCTACCGGCCTACACCACCACCGAGCCATGGCCACAAGGTGTGCAATTAATCTCTGCACTTCACCATGGAGGATGAACCGAGTTTTTTGTTGAGGCTGAGTAAGAAGTTGGTGGGAGACAAAGTGCAAAGAGATGAAACATTGAGAACAAAAAAATGTGCAATCAGCCTCAAATGGGTCTACAAGGCGGAAGGCAGTTCTGGTGGTGAAGGGTACATGCAGCGCGTCGGCATTGACTTCGACGTTTGCACTGGTGGCTCGATTGGAGTCAATACGCATGATGTTGGCACTAGCGACACAAGAGCACTAGGAGGTTCACCACATAGATGTCAAGAGTGTGTTCCTCAATAACAATATTAAGGAGGTACATGTCATGCAACCAATAGGTTTTGTTGTCGCTGGTAGCGAGCACAAGGTATTGCACATGCAAAAGATGTTGTATGGTATTCACCAACCTCCGAGGGTCTGGAATGCCAAACTCTATGCCACCATGATGTCATCTGATTTTCAGAAGAGCAACTCTAAACATGGCATCTACACACATAGTAGAGGAGGAGCACAAATGCTGATGGGCGGCTAAATCAATGCTTTGATAATCACTAGCACCAGCAAGGACGACATTAGCGCATTAAATCAGGAGATGAAGAGCAAGTGCCAAATGGGTGACCTTGGACTTCTATCATACTATCTTGGCATCAAGGTCAGTCAAGGGTTCGGTGGTATTTTCCTGAGTCAACCCGTCTACACAGATAAGCTTTTAGAACGTTGTGGCATGAGGTAGTGTGACCTGAGTATAACACCTATGGAGAGTCATCTCAAACTGAGCCAAATGAGTATTAACAAGAGGGTGAATGTCACATAGTACAGAAGTGTCATCGTGGTACTCTGCTAACTACACCAATGATCATACCTCACCTTTTAGATTAGATACTTGAGCCGTTTCATAGAGGAACCACATGGATATCATTTTGCAGCGATGAAGCATGTGCTATGGTATGTGGCTAAAACACGAGATCATGTACAACACTACAACAAGCTCAAGGAGGGACAATTAAAAATGGTCCGCTATAGTGATACGGATATCGCCAACGACATTGACACCCGAAAGAGTACCAACAACATCATGTTTTTCCTCAGTGGCAGTTGATAAAGGATAAAGTGGTGGTTTTTTCTTTGTGTGAGGCAAAATATATTTCGATGGCCATGCAGACGTGTCAAGGCATCTGGCTAGCTCGGCTTTTGACCAATATGATGAGGACAAAGTTTAAAGCGCTAGAGCTAATGATGGACAATCAATATGCCATTGCATTAAGAATCCCATCTTCCACGATTAGAGCAAGCACATTGATGTGTACTATTATTTCATCTAGGAGTATATCAACGAGAACAAGATCAACCTCACCTACACCATGCAACAACTGAGAACCACCTTGCGGACATTCTGACCAAGACACTCAGGAAGGTGCGTTTCTAGAGGTTGTGTGCGAAGGTTAATGTCATCAACATTTTTGAAAAATAGATTAGGAGGAGCAATGTTAGATAATCTAGTTGTAATAACTAACTAAATGCATACTATGTTAGTACTTCTTATGGCACAGTTATTAGTGTGCGGTTAATATGCATATCAGTACGTGTTATGGCACATATATTAGTGTGAATTAGTACACGTGTTACAATGTGGTCATTAATGTGATGTATTAGTATATGTATATTAGCTAATTTTGTCGTAGCCTTATCGTGTTTGAATAACGGACCAGGACTCAGCTGACGTTCGTGGTCAGAAGAGATCCGGGGTCGACGGGGGTGCATGGTTGAACGTGTGTACCGATTTGGGTGGATTGCGCGCTAGGCGGGCCGACGTAAAGAACGAGTAGTCAGTTTATTAGTGCGTACGTGTGAGTACGTGGGTGTGCTGTTATTATTGTAATCCATCTATAAAAATGCAATGAAGTTTGGTTATGGGTGAGCCGAGCCCATTGCAAAACACTGTCTCATATTCAGTCTAAAAACTCTGTCCACGACAAGTCCATGACGCGTTCTTGGCGTGCAAGTTCTTGTGTCTGGTGATCTTGCGCCAACACGTGGCGTCAGAGCCAGGTTGGAGCTGTACAGCTGATAGGCGATGGCCGGATGACAGTCACCACTGAGACCAGTCACTGGTGAAGGTCCAAGTGGTGTTGCAGGCTCTGTTGTGATCGAGCGGATTGTGAAAGAGTTTGGAAGTTCATTGGTATATCCAATGCTGTCTCGGATGAATTACAATTAGTGGGCTCTCTTCATGCAAGTTAATCTTGAAGCTCAAGACCTATGGCACGCCGTGGAGTCTGAGGTCAAGGATCGCCGGGAGGACCGACTTGCTATGGCGGCAATACTCAGAAGTGTTCCCGGCGACATGCACATGTCGCCGGCCTCTAAGAAGAGAGCAAAGGAGGCGTGGGAGTCGGTGAAAAGCATGTGGATAGGAGATGATCGTGTGAGAGAAGCCAATGCCCAGCAATTGATCAAGGAGTTTGAGAACATTCAGTTTAGAGATGGGGAGACAGTCGACGATTTTGCAATCGGGATCACTGGCCTGGCCAGCAGTGTTCGAACACTCGGTGAGTCGCTTGAAGAGGTCCGGGTTGTCAAGAAATTTTTGCGTGTAGTTCCACCTCGTTACATGCAGATAGCCTTATCTATTGAGACTCTCCTTGATCTCAACAAGCTCTCAGTGGAAGAACTGGTGGGGAGATTAAGAGCTGCAAAAGATAGACTCAGGAGGCAATGGGGATGTCACGGACAGGTTCGGACGTCTACTGCTAGCCGAAGATGAATGGCTGGCAAAGTACAAGCATTGTCTAACGCCAGAGAATTCATCGACAAATAACAAGTCTGGAGGTACCTCTCAAGGGAAAGCAAAGGCAGGAGGACGCCTAGAACAACGTGACAACAAAGGCAAGGCCACGTCTGAAGGAACTCCACGTAGAAAAGGGAAGTGTAGAAACTGTGGTGTTTGGGGCTATTGGATCAAAGACTATAGAAAGCCAAAGTGTGATCTGAAAGAACGAGAGTCACATCTGACCAGAACAGATGGTGACCACCCAGCTTTGTTACTGACCAAGGTTGAGGTTCAGACACAAGAGGCTATTCTGAATGAAGAAGGTGCAATTCAGAGTTCTGCAGAAGATGTTCAGTGGTACCTTGACAGTGGTGCCAGTAATCATATGACTGGAGAGAAGTCCTTTTTATCCTCACTTGATAATTCTTTAAAGGACAAGGTACACTTTGGTGATGGATCACAGGTGAACATATGTGGACTGGGATCTGTAGTCTTCATGGCTTATATGAAGAACACAAGGTACTTTCTGACATCTATTTCATTCCCAAGTTGAAGAGTAATATTATCAGTCTTGGACAACTAGAAGAAGGGGGGTGCAGAATTGTGATGGAGGATGGGAGCATGTGTATTTATGGTCTGGACAGTACATTGCTCATCAAAGCCTCAAGAGCCTCAAATGGACTCTATGTTGCAACTCTGAAACCAATCAAGACAGTATGTCTGATGGCCAAGATCTCTGATGAAGGATGGCTATGGCACATGAGGTTTGGTCATTTAAATTTCAGAGCTCTAAGAGACCTTGGGATGAAGAAGATGGCTTTGGGAATTCCAGTCATAGATCAGGTGGAACAGGTATGTGATAGTTGTTCTCTTGGGAAACAGCATCGCAAACCTTTTCCACATGCTTATGCATATCGAGCTGACAAGAGACTTGATCTCTTTCATGGGGATTTATGTGGCTACATTGATCCACATACACCTGGGGGTAAGAGATATTTTCTTCTTGTAGTTGATGATTACAGCAGATACATGTGGATTGAATTATTGGACACCAAGGATCAGGCACTGCATTTTTTCAGACAAATCAAAGTTCAGGCTGAAACTGAACATAGTGCAAGACTGAAAAGCTTCAGAACAGACAGAAGAGGTGAGTTTAATTCCAATGCCTTCAGTGCTTATTTAGGTGATTGTGGGATCAAGCATTTTACCACTACACCATATACTTCCCAGCAAAATGGTGTGGTGGAGAGAAGAAATCAAATGGTCATAGAAATGGCTAGATGTATGCTAAAGACAATGAATATTCCTGCATATTTTTGGGGAGAGGATGTAACTACTGCAGTGTACCTGCTGAACATATCACCTGTTGCAATTCCGGTGCTGAAACTGTCTCTGTTCTTGCTGAATAAACCGATCTGCCCTAGCAGATCGATCTGTCTTCCCTAAAGACAGACCAGAAAAATTCTTCAGCCAACAACAGAGAAATAACAGCAAGGAGAAGAACAGTTCTGGTGCAGAAAAACTGAGCAGATTGATTCTGTTCTTGGGAGAACAGATGAGGGGAGAGATCAGGTGATGCCCGATCTGTTCTGGTGTTGAAGAGACGCAAAACAGAGGGGGAAACAGTGGCGGCGGCTGGTTCTAGCCCCTGGTGGCGGCTAGGGCTGCAGAGGGAGGCGACAGCTAGGGCAGGAGCTGGGCGGCGGCTAGGGCAGAGGCTAGGCCGGCGGCTAGGGCAGGAGGGAGAGAGGCGGCTAGGGTTAGAAAAGTGGAGGAAAATTTTCTATATTGATCTCTCTCACAATTTGGGGTGTTTTTGGCTTGTATATATATATAGCCCCCCTTACAAGAGTCCTAATCTGTTACAAAGGATCTTTTAATCTATCTCTAAAAGTTTAAACTCAAAAACCTTCTAGAAAGGGGGCCCGGCCTGGGCCAGGGCTGACCAGCCCACTTGGCCCAGTTCTGGCCGCCCTGGGCCAGGGAGGGGCCGGCCTGAGTCAGGGGCAGATCAGCCCACATTCTCCTCCTGATCCTGACACTGGCCCATGTCTAGAATCCCGATCCTTCTTCTCATCTCCACGAACTTCTGTCTTCCAAGAGCCTTGGTCAAGATGTCCGCCATCTGGTCTTGAGTGGAGATTTGCTCAAGCACAATAGTACTGCTGTCCACACACTCCCGTATGTAGTGGTACTTGACGTCGATGTGCTTGCTCCTGTCATGGTGTACCGGATTTTTGCTCAAGTCTATAGCTGACTTGTTATCAACCCGCAGCACCGGCGCCTTCGATTTTTCAGCTAAGTCCTCCATCAGCCGTGCCATCCATACACCTTGACATGCCCCTTGTGCTGCTGCGATATACTCTGCTTCACATGAGGACAAGGTCACCACCTTCTGCTTGCAGGACTGCCATGAAACGGGGTTGTTTCCAAGACAAAACAGCACCCCGCTTGTGCTCTTGCGGTCCTCCACGTCTCCCGCGTAGTCACTATCCGAGTACCCAATAAGCTCCATGTCTCCTCCTCTTGCATAAAAGACTCCATAGTTGATTGTACCCGCTATGTAGCGTACAATGCGTTTGACTGCAGCAAAGTGATCCTCCTTGGGCTCCTCCAGAAACCGACTCACGTACCCGACCGAGTAGGCAAGATCGGGACGTGTGTTCACCAAGTATCGCAGCCCTCCAACCAAGCTCCTATAGTACGTTGCATGCACTAACGGGCTATCACTTGTCTTGCAAAGATTGATGCCTTGCTCCATGGGAAATGCACAGGGATTGCATCCTTCCAGGCCAGCTTTCGAGACAAGCTTCGAAGCGTAGGCCGCCTGCCCAACGCTTATCCCTTCTTCAGTCTGCCGCACCTCCAGGCCAAGATAATACGACAAGAGGCCCAAGTCGCTCATCTTGAACCTCTTCATCATCTCCCCTTTGAACTTCTTGAGATCGCCTCCTCCTGTGATCACAAGATCGTCGACGTACACGCCGACGATGAGCTTCTCATCTTCAGCTCCATGGAAATAAATCCTGTGCTCGCTCGTACTCTTCTGGAAACCAAGCGATAGCAAGCTATCGTTGAGCTTGGCATTCCAGGCCCTGGGCGCCTGACGAAGTCCATATAAAGCTTTCTTGAGCCGATACACCTTGTGTTCGGCTCCGTCGATGATGAAGCCAGCGGGTTGGGAGACATACACCTCCTCCATCAAGTCGCCGTTCAGGAAGGCGCTCTTCACGTCCATGTGGTGTACCTCCCACACCTTGTCTGCAGCAACTGCAAGGAGCAAGCGAATAGACTCTAGACGAGCAACAGGAGCAAATACCTCGTCAAAGTCTATTCCTTGCCGCTGGACATAGCCTTTCGCCACCAAACGAGCCTTGTGCTTCACCACCTCTCCATGCTCGTCCCTCTTCACCTTGAACACCCATTTGAGGCCAATGGGTTTGTGTCCTGCAGGAAGGTCAACAAGCTGCCACGTCTTGTTTTCTTCAATGGACTCCATCTCCTCAACCATGGCCCGTCTCCAGCACGGGTGTTCCTCAGCATCGGCGAAGGACGTAGGCTCCTCTGAGGTGGTGAACATAAACTCCCCCTCCTCCAAGCTTGGTGGGGGCTCAGCCCGACCAGGAGGGGTGAGGGTTCCGAGTATGTTGCGCATCGTGCGGAACCGAAGTGCAGCGTTGTCGTCGTGGTAGGCGTCGACGTTGCTGCCGACGTCCGTCGGCGGCGTGGCGAATCGGATGGGCCGTGGAGGATTCCGGGGCGTGACGAAGGTGCTGGAATCTTCAAGTCCGGAACCCCCCACTGCTGCTGACCCCTGTGCAGGACTGTCCCAGCCCCGATTTGCGCTGGACAGCCCCTGCAGGGGCCCTTGGGGCGACGCTGCAGGTGCTGGACCCTCTCCAGCAGGTCTGGAGGCTGACGTAGGAACTCCTAGGGTCTGTACAGACCCTTCTGTGCCCCTCCTGGGCACTACAGGGGTGCTATTCGGCCCCTCCGGACCCTGCAGCACCTCTCCGGGTGCTGAAACAGCAGGTCCAGCACCTGCTGGACCTAAGGAGTCGACGTGGAAGGTGGTGTAGTCCTCTTCTCCTGCTCATTCTCCCCAGTCCCACTTGGCCGCCTCGTCGAATATCACGTCACGTGATATGTATGTGCGCCCATCAGCCGGATTATACATCCGATAGCCCTTCGTCCCTGCAGCATAGCCAAGAAAAATCATCGGAGTCTCCGGTCTTCCAACTTTTTCAGGTTGGGGCGCGTGTTCTTGACATGCTCCACACACCCAAAAGTTCGGAAATAATTGACGGCTGGTCGCTCTCCATGCCAAGCTTCATATGGCGTCTTCCTGTCGAGGCCACGGGTAGGGGATTGATTCAGGATATAGACAGCCGTGATAACTGCCTCACCCCAAAATATCTCGGGCATACCCTTCGCCTTCAACATGCTCCTCGCCATGTCGACCACCGTCTGGTTGCGCCGCTCCACAACCCCATTTTGCTGCGGCGTATACGGGGCTGTGAGCTGACGTTGTACTCCGTGCTGAGCGCAGTACTCGCCGAACTCCTGTGAGGTGAACTCCCCTCCACGATCAGTACGGAGTAGCTTCAGCCTCCTCCCGGACTCTAATTCAACTGTCGCCTTGAATTGCTGAATTAAGTCGAGCGCCTTGTCCTTGGTTGCTAGAAGATAGAGCCACATATAGCGGCTCATGTCATCCACAAGCAACAAGAACATCTTCTTGCCACCTGGAGTCGTCGGTGTGATAGGCCCGCAGATGTCGCCGTGGACAAGGTCGAGCGCGCCCTCCGCGCGCTGCCGAGCTTGCTTGGGGAAGCTGGAGCGCCTCTGCTTCCCGACCAAGCAAGCTTCGCACAATTGATCTACATGATCAATTTGCGGAAGCCCGAGCACCATCTCCTCTCGTGCCAACTTCCGAAGCGCCTGGAAGCCGACGTGTCCGTAGCGCTCGTGCCAACGCCATGCAACATCATCACGCCTCGCGGTTAGGCAAACCAGACGTGTGATGTTGAGTCTGATGGAGTACAGCTTGCTGTCGTCGCGCTGAACTCGTGTGAGGAGACGCTGCTGCTCATCCCGTATGTGCATCACTCCTCCTTGCACCATGATGTTGTAGCCATCCTCATCCAGCTGGCCGACGCTGATGAGGTTGGTGGTGAGGCGTGGGATGAGGTAGACACCGGTGAGCCTCCTGTGCTCACCCGTCTTGGCGGCGAATAGGACCGTACCCTTCCCCTGGATACGCACAACGGAATTATCGCCGAACTTGATGGTTCCGACGACGTTTTCGTCGAGCTCGGAGAAGACGACGCGCGAACCCGTCAAAGGCATCGTCGTTGCTGCGGTGAGCGAAGACACGTCCCTACACTATCTCCAGTGGGTGCATAGGACATTCCTGTACAGGCTCCTCCTATACTGAGGCCACCCTTGTCATAAACAAGGCGCCCTCGTCCTCCGCCTTTGCCACGAAAGCCTGCTGCTGCGGCTCCTCCATAGGCTTCGACCGACACTCCCTGGCCGAGTGGCCCTTCTTCCCGCACTTCCTGCACTGGTCCCGCGGAATATCCTTTCCGGAACCTCCCTTCTTGCCGCCGTTCTTCTTGGGCGGGCCCTTTCGACCGCCCCTCTTAGAAGAACCCGCGGACTGGGTAGACCGCTCCTCCTTCCGCTGTGCCTCCCACTCCTCCCGAGTGAGGTACAGCTGGCCGTTGTGTACTCCTCCCTTCCGCTGCGTCGAGTCGAAAGCGTTCTCAGCCACCCTGAGACGCCCCGTCACCTCCGACAGGGTGAGGGTCGACACGTCCAACAGTGTCGTGATCGCCACCACGATCTGTTGGAAGCGTTCTGGAACGCTTCGCAGGAGCTTCTCCACGGCCCTCTCTTCTCCTATCTCCTCCCCTAGCGACGCAAGCCGTGATAGCATGCCGCTCAGGCGGAGGGAGAAGTCCTTCACGCTTTCGCCATCCTTGAAGACAGCGTCTTCGAACTCCTTCCGGAGTTGCTGTGCTGTTGTCTTCCTCACGCGGTCGGCCCCGACCCACATGATGGCGATCGTGTCCCATGCCTCCTTCGCCGTCCTCTTTTCCCCGATCGTCGTGATCATCTCCGGCGGGACAGCGCTGACCAAGATGTCAAGCGCCATCATGTCTTCCTGCTCGCTCACGTTCCCCTCCTCCACGGTCTTCCAAAGCAGCCGTGCCTTCAGCTTGATCTTCATCATGACAGCCCACTCCGCGTAGTTGGTCTTGGTGAGCACGGGGAACCCCGTCCCGGTGTTCACCTCACGAGCTTCCGGTGAGGGTGTGCCATGGCTGATGGCGCCGCCGCTGCTTGTAGGTGTAAACGACATCTTGCAGAATTTAGCCTAGTGTTGAAACCGGCTCTGATACCACGAATGTTGCAATTCCGATGCTGAAACTATCTCTGTTCTTGCTGAATAAACCGATCTGCCCTAGCAGATCGATCCGTCTTCCCTGAAGACAGACCAGAAAAATTCTTCAGCCAACAACAGAGAAATAACAGCAAGGAGAAGAACAGTTCTGGTGCAGAAAAACTGAGCAGATTGATTCTGTTCTTGGGAGAACAGATCAGGGGAGAGATCAGGTGGTGCCCGATCTGTTCTGGTGTTGAAGAGACGCAGAACAGAGGGGGAAACAGGGGCGGCGGCTGGTTCTAGCCCCTGGTGGCGGCTAGGGCTGTAGAGGGAGGCGACGGCTAGGGCAGGAGCTGGGTGGCGGCTAGGGCAGGAGCTGGGCGGCGGCTAGGGCAGAGGCTAGGCCGGCGGCTAGGGCAGGAGGGAGAGAGGCGGCTAGGGTTAGAAAAGTGGAGAAAATTTTTCTGTATTGATCTCTCTCACAATTTGGGGTGTTTTTGGCTTGTATATATAGCCCTCCCTTACAAGAGTCGATCTTTTAATCTATCTCTAAGAAGATTAAACTCAAAAACCTTCTAGAAAGGGGGCCCGGCCTGGGCCAGGGCTGACCAGCCCACTTGGCCCAGTTCTGGCCGCCCTGGGCTAGGGAGGGGCCGGCCTGGGCCAGGGGCAGATCAGCCCACATCACCCACAAAGAGCTTGAAGGCATGACTCCATTTGAAGCTTGGACTGGTAGAAAGCCAGTAGTGAAGCACATCAGGGTTTTTGGATGTGTAGCATTTGCCAAGAAAGTTGGGCCTGGTCAGACAAAATTATCTGACAGAGCAACAACTTGTGTGCTCTTGGGTTATGAATCAAATACAAAAGCTTACAGGCTGTATGATCCTCAAGAGAACAAGATTATTGTGTCCAGAGATGTTGTATTTGATGCAAAAAGAACATGGAAGTGGAAAGGAGCATATGGTAATATGTCAGACTCTGACTCCATATTCACTGTCAGGAGGACTGAAACTACTGAAAATCGATTTGAAAATGAAGAACACTTTCCTCAGGAGTCTGCAACTCCTAGAACACCTCAAGCTGATCAAAGAACCCACCAGCTGGAGTCCAGTGGGTAACACCACCTAGTGGACTATGAAGGAGTCCCTCAAAGGTTCAGGCGTGTCAGTGATGTGGTGGACAACAGTGAGCTCTTGTAAGACTTTGAATACAGTGGCCTATGTTTGGTGGCAGCAGAAGAGCCCCATCGATCAAGCTCTGCAAGAAAGGAACTCGAGAGAAGCAATGCTGACAGAACTTCAGGCTATAGAGGAAAACAAGACTTGGGTATTTTCTGATCTCCCACCTGGTTGCAAAGCAATTGGACTTAAATGGGTATTTAAAGTCTAGAAAGATACAACGGGTAACATAATCAAGTATAAGGCCAGATTAGTTGCCAAAGGGTATTCACAAAGACAAAGATTGGATTATGAGGAAGTCTTTGCACCAGTAGCCAGATTGGAGACAGTAAGAACAATGCTTGCTCTAGCTGCAAATAAAAGATGGGAGCTGCATGATCTTGATGTAAAATCAGCTTTCCTGAATGGGGAGCTAGAGCAAGAGGTGTATGTACAGCAGCCTCCTGGCTTTGAAGACAAGAAGTATCAATGGAAAGTTCTGAAACTCAAGAAAGCTCTCTATGGGCTTAAACAAGCTACCAGGGCTTGGAACATACGGCTTGATCAAGAATTAAGCAGACTTGGGTTTATTAGAAGTGAAGTTGAACATGCTTTGTATAGAAGAGGGACAGGAGCAGACATGTTGATATTGGGAGTCTATGTCGACGACATAATAGTCACTGGCCCAAGTGTGAAAGAAATAGAAGCATTCAAGAAAGAAATGAAACAGAGCTTCAGCATGACAGACTTGGGAGTTTTGTTCTACTATCTTGGTATACAGGTAAAACAAACTCAGAGTGGCTTTTTCCTTAGTCAGAAAGCATATGCCTTAAAAGTACTAGAGAATGCAGGTCTTAAGGGTTGCAATGCAAGTGACACTCCTATGGAGCAGAGACTGCATTTAAGCACTACTGATGATAGCAGAAGGTTTGATGCTAATTTTTTCAGAAGCATCATTGGGTGTCTCAGATACCTTGTCAACACAAGGCCTGATCTGGCATTTGCAGTGGGAATGACTAGTAGATTTATGCAAGAGCCCTCTGAACTGCACTGGCTGGTAGTAAAAAGGATTCTTAGATACATAGCTGGCACCATAGACTATGGTTGTAGGTATGATCTAGGATATTCTCTAAAACTAGTTGGTTACAGTGACAGTGACCTTGCTGAAGACATAAGTGATAGGAAAAGCACATCTGGTGTTATATTCTTTTTGGGAGTAAATCTGATTACTTGGTGCTCTCAGAAACAGAAAGTTGTTGCACTCTCATCTTGTGAAGCTGAATATATAGCAGCTGCCACTGCTGCTTGTCAAGGAGTGTGGCTGAGTAGATTACTAGCCGATATGCTAGGTGAGGAAGTTCAGAGTTTCAGACTTACGGTGGATAACAAATCTGCAATTGAACAGAGCAAAAATCCCAGGTATCATGACCGAGTTAAACATATTGATACCAGATTCCATTACATCAAAGGATGTGTTGAAGAGGGACTGGTGAAACTTGCTCATGTTGGGACTGAAGATCAAGTTGCAGATATGCTCACCAAGGCTCTTGGAAGAGTCAAGCATATCAAGAACAAACAGAAGCTGAAGATTATTCCCATACACCAAGATTAGTGGGGTGAGATGTTAGCTAATCTTGTCGTAGCCTTATCGTGTTTGAATAATGGACCAGGACTCAACTGGCGTTCGTGGTCAGAAGAGATCCGGGGTCGACAGGAGTGCATGGTTGAATGTGTGTACCGACTTGGGCGGATCATGCTCTAGGCGGGCACGACATGAAGACCAGGTAGTCAGTTTGTTAGCGCGTACGTGTGAGTACGTGCATGTGCTGTTACTGTTGTAATCTATCTATAAAAACGCAATGAAGTTTGGTTATGGGTGAGTCGAGCCCATTGCAAAACACTCTAATATTCAGTCAACACTCTGTCTCAGTGCGTGGTCACCACGGCGAGTTCGTGACGTGTTCTTGGCGTGAGAATTCTTGTGTTTGGTGATCTTGCGCCAACAATGTATAGTGCGTCCTTGTATATATCTTTAGATACAAAAAAAAACTGGACAGCCAGAAAAAAACACTAGCCTTCAACTTTTAAACTCACGTATTCTACATAAGCTTGTCGATGTTCAGTTTCCCGCTTCCACTTCAAGCTACAGTGAGAAATACATGAGAAGATCCCAAAGACCGAAATATTCAACAATTGCTCCAATTGAAGATGCTCATTCAGTGCTTTTCGTGGCTATACCCTTTTTGGCCGTTCTCTTGGATACCACAGAATGGAAGCGAGGGTCTGTTAAGCTACTATGCACCGACCGGTTGACCCGAAAACCTTAAGCCGATGGGGAAGGGTGTGCAATTCACTTATATTTCAACACCCCCCCTCATGTGCAGACTCTCTCGGGCTGCAAACGTGAAATAGGAGTCGACTGCAATTTATTTAATAAATTGCACCCGCCAAGATTCAAACACAAGACCTCTAGGCCTGATACCATGTTAAGCTACTATGTACCGACCAGTTAACCCTAAAAAGTTAAGCTGATGAGGAAAGATGAGCAATTCACTTATATTTCAACACGGTCAACACCCACAATGCGTTGTCCATGGAGCCATCTATCCTCCAAAGTTGAGCACGAGTTCCATTCCCCACTTCCGTGAGTAGAGCCAACCCTTAGTTGTACATGGACTGGAAACATGCTCCAATGTCGATGGGGCTCAGTATTTTGTAACCACAACCATCTCATACGAAAGGTAGCTGTACAGGCATTACCAATATCTTCATCTGAGTTCATGAGCCAAGGAGAGTTCAGTTGCAACACTTGTGGATCCGGACAAACCAAATGCGTCAAAACTCAGAACCTGGTCAGCACCTTGGTTATAGAGTGAGTCTGAAGAGACTACTCAAGAGAAATCTAGCAGGGGACTCTCGCGCTGGTGATTCTAGGTCAGGGTGCCCTTTTACTTGAAGCATGGTCTGGCCTATATCCTTGCGTATGGCTTCTAATGTCTTCAGCTCAACAGAACTCCCTGAAGCATCACGAACATAGAAAGTGTTGACAGCCTTGTCACCCCTAGTTGACAGTTGTGCTCTTGAGACAGTCAAGCCATTCTCACGGAAGATGCGTGTTACTTCTGATAACAGCCCCGCTCTATCGCTTGTTGACAGTTCTAACTTCAGGCCCTGCATCAAACTCAAGCATAAATACGCAAAATTAGGAATAAAAATAAATAACAACTTTCCTTTGGATTTTGAGGTAAAGTACTTAGATAAAGGAGTTAATAATAATTACAACCCACAAATAATTCAACTCATATCAAATATAGTCTATATGAAACACAAACTAAAATTTAGATTACAAATTGATCAAATTAGTACTTGCATTTTTTATATGTTATAAGATAGTTTTTCATGCATTCTCTATAGTATCAGCCCGTGCAGACGTTTGGGATTGATATACTAGTAACATAATGTGCATATACATGTTAGATGTTTGCCTTCAAGCTAGGAGTTCATGTGATCTGAATACCTAATCTTAATTCAATACTGTAATGATATCAAAGCAGAGAAAAGCAGGAGGGAAACTGCAAGCATGGATGAGTTAGTTTTAAGCATCATACTGGTAGGTCAAACAAAACAGCATGACTTTTGTCAGGAGGGAAACATTCAGTGTGACTCAACATTAACTTATAGCAGACAATACAAAATGTAATTCTCCAACAAGAATTTACAACCTACAAAGATGCAGCACAGCATTTAATTCCCTATCTGAACAAGTAAATACAGATGTAGAGCATTGGTGCCCTTAAGAAAGTAAAACAAACAACGAAAAAAGAAAAAGTATCAAATCAGGGCTGACACAGTCTAATTACCTCAGATACTCTCCGTTCTATAGCTGCTTCAAGGCATTGGATAATTCGCTGCCTACCGGCCTCTGAGTTGATAGGTGACCCATGCCTAATATAATACTCCTATTCGACCATGGTATTAAAAGCAAACAAAAGGTTAAATTTTTGCATCTAGAGATAGGAATTAAAGATAGAATATTGTGATGATGTACCTGGTAAGACTCAGGACCCTCAGTATCCACACTCCCATGAAAAATCACATACTCCATATCTGTTAGAGTGCAAATTGTGTCCAACAGAAGCTTTGGTCGATCCTTGCACCGAATCGTCACCACAGAATAATCTACCTGAAACCAAGTGACGGTAGAGACCATTGATCTGGGCTCGATATTTGACCTATCCTTGTCATACCTTTCATAATCTCCATCCTCAAGCATCATTTGGTGCAGCCTCCGCTCCGTGTGGGTTATCCCTGTTGAAACCATTTTCTTTGCATCTCGGCTCCTGTTATTCCCCTTGAACACTTGGCAAAGACGTTCCTTGATTCTGCCAAGCCTTTCTGCATCAGAGATCGCCAACCCCGAATTAATATCAGTGACCTGCAGGACTGCTGCTGCTCGCTTGTTACGTGTCCACACCTCTGTATTTGATGAGTGGTTTAGACCCGATCTTCCGAAAGGTAGGTCGATTGAGGTGAAGAACTCGACGTTAATGATCCGTGGCACTCGAGCAGTTTGAACACCCATACAATCACTGCACCACTGCTCCGTTGGTTATCAACCATGTAGCACATGCTTGACCTCGCCAAGAAAGCTAATCCCTGCAAGTGCAACCGAGAACACTAGCAAAAACGTAGAAAACGCGATCTGAAAATCATGAAATTTGGGGTCTCACAAAAACCGTAGAACAGCGGCTGTTTATCTAAGTAAAACCCACAAATTTAGCCGGCGGCTACAGTATTTAAAGCCTAGGGTTCGGCCATAAGACCCTTAGACGCGTCCCTAATGGACTCATACGGGATACAAGGCCCAAAAGTCCAATACGGTGGTGCAGCACTGGGCAGAACTCTGAATTCGACTTGTTTCGACAACTCCCAATGACTATTGACGAATTTTAATGTGGGACCAGAACCATTGGAAAGTTTATCTTCTCATCTTTCCATGCATATGTAGAACGTCGAAAACAGAGTCCGTATGCATCCTGAGCGTCCGTTTTAAGATGGACTGCTCCTATACTCCGAGTTGAACTCGAGTCCGAGCTGGCGACTGTTTCCATCAACTTGTGGGCGTCCCATCTGGTTCTTCACGTTCCCAAATCCTCCTTCCTTTACTTGTTAATCATGTCCATGGTTCCTAATAACAATTAAATCATTAAATAGCAATAAAATCACATGGGTAGGAAGTTAGGAACGAGTTCACCTACTGATTTAATAACCGTGCTCGTGCTCTTGTGATTGGTCCTTATATATCAATGTGAGTATCCACTGTTGTGATGTCCTCATCATCCTCTCCCTCTTAAATCAGAGTCGTCCTCGACTCAAGATCATCTTTTTCTTCCAAGTATGGTCCTAAATCTGAAATGTTAAATGTGGGACTAACCCCAAAATTGAGAGGCAACTCAAGCTTATATGCATTGTCATTGATTTTTTCAACAATCTTAAAAGAACCAGTAGCTCGTGGCATAAGTTTAGATTTTCTCAGATGAGGGAATCGTTCTTTTCTCAGATGTAGCCATACCAAGTCCTCTGGTTCAAGTTTTACTTCTTTTCTACCTTTACTACTAGAAATTCTATACTTCTCATTCATCCTTTCAATATTTTTCTTTGTAGTTTCATGCATCTTAAGAATGAATTCAGATCGTTGTGTAGCATCCAAAATTATAGTTTCAGAAGGAGGCAAAGGTAATGAATTAATAGGAGCACGGAGATTAAAACCATACACTACCTGGAATGGGCTTACCTTTGTAGTAGAGTGAACTGGCCTGTTGTAAGCAAATTCTATATGTGGTAAACAATACTCCCAACCCTTTAAATTTATTTTTAAAACAGCCCGCAACATAGTGGATAGAGTACGATTTACTATCTCAGTTTGTCCATCGGTTCGTGGGTGACATGTGGTTGAAAATAGCAGCTTGGTTCCCAATTTATACCACAAAGTTCTCCAAAATGACTTAAAAATTTTACATCACGATCAGAAACAATGGTATTTGGCACACCATGTAACGAATAATTTCTGTCATAAATAAATCAGCAATGTGCGAGGCATTATCATTCTTATGACAAAGTATAAAATGTGTCATTTTGGAGAAACGATCAACAACCACAAAAATACTATCCCTCCCCCTCTTAGTCCTAGGCAATCCCAAAACAAAATCCATAGAAATATCCTGCCAAGGTAGACTAGAAACAGGAAGAGGCATATAAAGACCATGTGAGTTAAGTCGAGACTTAGCTTTATTGCAAGTAGTGCATCGTGACACGTAGCGCTCGACATCACCACTCATCTTTGGTCAAAAGAAGTGTGTGGCCAGCACGTCCTCAGTTTTCTTCACTCCAAAATATCCCATCAAACCTCCTCCATGTGCTTCCTGCAAAAGTAGTAGACGAACGGAACTAGCAGGAACACATAGCTTGTTAGCACGATAGAGGAGACCCTCCCGTAGTACATATTTATTCCAAGTTTTTCCTTCTCTATAATTTTTAAAGGCATCTTTGAAGTCCAAATCAGTAGGATATAATCCTTTTATTGTTTCCAAACCAAATATTTTATAATCAAATTGGGACAGAGTGGTGTAACGTCTAGATAATGCATCTGCAATAACATTCTCCTTCTCTTTCTTATGCTTAATGATGTATGGAAACGATTCTATGAACTCAATCCATTTAGCATGTCATTTATTCAGATTGGTTTGACACTTAAGATACTTCAAAGATTTATGATCAGAATGTATGACGAACTCCTTAGACCACAGGTAATGTTGCCAAGTTTGTAGAACTCGCACTAAGGCATACAGTTCCTTATCATAAGTAGAATAATTTAGAGAAGGACCATGTAATTTTTCACTAAAGAATGCAACGGGTTTATCTCCTCGTATGAGAACACCTCTAATACCAATGCCGCTTGCATCAAATTCTATCTCAAATGTCTTGTCAAAATCAGTAAGTTGTAGCAATGATGCTTGTGTAAGCTTTGATTTGAGAACATCAAAAGCTTGTTGCTGCTGTCGCCCCATCGAAACTGCACTCCCTTCTTCGTCAGTTCATGGAGAGGTGCTGCAATGGTGCTGAAATCCCGCACAAAGCGTCGATAAAAACCTGCAAGACCAAGAAAACTACACACCCGCGTGACGGTCGATGGAGTTGGCCAGCTAGTGATCGCCACAATTTTTGCCTCATCCATCTCAATTCCCTGCGATGAAATGACATATCCAAGAAACGAAACTCGATTGGTGCAAAAGACGCACTTTTTGAGGTTACTAAACAAACGTGCGTCTCTCAAAACACTGAAAATAACACGTAAATGATTAAGATGTTCGTCATATGACTTGCTGTAAATGAGTATATCATCGAAGTAAACCATCACAAATTTTCTAATAAAAGCACGTAAAACCTTGTTCATTAATCGCATAAAAGTTCTAGGTGCATTAGTTAAACCAAAAGGCATGACTAACCACTTATAAAGTCCAAATTTGGTTTTAAATGCAGTTTTCCATTCATCTCCTAGTGCCATTCTAATTTGGTGGTAACCACTACGCAAGTCAAATTTTGTGAAAATAATAGCACCACTCAATTCATCAAGCATGTCATCTAAGCGTGGAATAGGATAACGATATCGAATGGTGATGTTATTAATCGCTCTACAATCAACACACATGCGTCAGCTACCATCTTTCTTAGAAACCAAAAGAACAGGAATAGAACAAGTACTAAGTCCTTCACGAATATACCCGCGATTCAAAAGATCTTGAACTTGTCGCTGAATTTCTCTTGTCTCTCCCGGATTCGCCCTGTACGCCACACGATTTGGCAAACTTGCCTCTGAAATCAAGTCAATCTTATGTTCAATGTCTCTCATAGGTGGTAATCCAGGGGTATCTCCGGGGGAAACACATACGCAAAATTCTGCAAAAGGTTAGCAACAGCAGGGGCAATGCAATGGACACTTCATGAAGCGAAAACATGACTTCTTTGCATACTAACGCATAGTACATTTCATTGGTATTAAATAAATCAGCAAGGTCAGATTTAGTTGTGAGCAGCGAAGGTGATTTTAACTTAATTACTTGCTATTTTTTAGAGTCTAGTAATTTTGTTGTCTTATCATCACGTGTTTTACTTTTCGCCAAATGTACACTTTCAGCAGGAGTCATAGGAGGCAAAGTGATTTTCTTTCCTTTATTCATCAGAGTATATTTATTAGTTCTACCAATGATGAATAGCATCCGTATCAAATTCTTAAGGACGTCCCAACAAAAGAGAACAAGCATCCATAGGTACGACATCAAAATCGGCAAAATCGTGGTAAAAACCAATCGAAAAATGTACTCTCTCTGTTTGTGTTACCCTAACCTTACCGCTGTTGTTGAACCACTGAATGTGGTATGGATGAGGGTGTGCTCTTGTTGTCAACCCAAGTGTCTTGACCACATCCGTGTTCACTAAATTATTGCAACTGGCTCTATCAATTATAGTGTGCACATGACAGTCCTTGACGATGAGAAACATGTGAAAAAGATTGTGTCGCTGTAGTTTGTCATCCGCCTCAACTTTGGAGCTCAAAGCACGCTGCACAATTATGCTTCTATAATTTTCCGTTGCTGCAGTACCAAGTACCTCTTCATCTGTGCTATAGTGGTCATCTTTTGGTCCTGCAACGTTAGTAGCAAGAGAATATTCATCTTCAACATTCAAAGTACTATCATACCCGCCACCATCTCGTGCTATGTATGCTCGTTTGCTAAGGCAATCTTTCATCTCATGACCAACTCCCTGACAGCAGTGACACTTAATGTTGGAAGTTCGACTCGTGGAAGGAGTGGAAGACGTAGGCTTGAATGGTGTCGTCTTGCTGTCCTCCGGCACGCGAGGAAATGGAGCAGTAGATGAAGTTTTGGCCACCATTGGATGGTATAGTGGCAGTAGGAAAACTCGAAGATGGTGCTGTTTTGGATGGTGTAGATGTCGAACGTGGTGTGAAGGTGCTCCTCATGCGTTGGTGCTACTACTGTTGGCGGCCCTGCAATTCTTTTCTGCCAACATAGCCAGCTGAAATAATCTGTTAACAATATCATATTCCTTATAATCAACAATATACTGAATTTCACGTCTCAACCCCCCATGTCCTCTACTACCCCACAGAGCAACATACCCTTTTGTAACTCTTGATAATACTCATCTACGGACATGTTACCTTAGTCTAAGCGCTGCAATTTTTTGCGAAGGTCCCGCTAAAAAGGAGGAACAAAACGAACACGCATATCTTCTTTTAATGTATCTCATGTTGGAGGATCAGTTCTAGTTTTAACAAGTTCATTCCACCATATGATAGCAAAATTCTTAAACTCACTAGTGGCTTGACGAACTCTATATTGTTCAGGAACAAGGTGAGCATTAAATTTCTACTCTACTGTTATCTCCCAATCAAGATATGCCTCAGCATCATAAGCACCGGAAAAAGAGGGTATAGTAAATTTGACTTTAGCAAAAAGATCATCAAGAGGACGATTAAAATTGTTATGACGATCATTATAATTATAACGATTATTACCTCCCATACCTCGTAAATAAAGTGGAAGTCATGGTTGATTGTTATGTTCTTCCATACTATAAGCACCGCCTTCACGATCTTCAGCGAGAGGCAGCCGCGCCTCAAGAGTATCCATCCGAACAAGATCAGCAAGTTGGCGATTCAAGGTCGTCAATGACACCTCTGTTGATGCGTGGGTTTTGGTGAACATATCTGTTATTTTCCTCATCATGTCACGCAACTCAACATGTTGAAGACATTCATCATCCTTTTTATCTTCTGCCATTGTTAGTAGTAAATAAAAGACAACAAAAAGATGTTATCCTTATCAACTACAAAGAATAGTGTCAATGTGAAAAGTGGAAGAAAGGAAACAATCTCTCTCTCTCTCTCAATCGTCTTAGCACGTTCATACAAGTGTTCTTACCGACACAGCAGGTGGTAAACGGTGGACGGTGAGAACCAATGAAGCGTGGAGTGATTGTAAAGGTATCTGTTCTGCTCAAGAGGAAAAGTGGAGTTTGGATGGCACAATATAGTGACTAAAGCAAAAATCGTTAACAACAAATAAAATTGAATAAGTATTCAATGTAGGAACTGTTGCTAGTTAACAAGTGTTCTAGGCCTAGCACAACACAAGGCAGTAGAAAGGCGAATAGAAAATCAGAAAGATATAACCAACAAGTACAGCACAAGTGTATAAGCCAACTGTTTTCAAGTGTGTGATGTCAATGCTTTAATATCTGTGCTCTCTTCATTATTTTTTTAATATTTTGTTCAGATATTTTTTTACTCGGGAGCACGAAAATAGAAAGCACACAACTTTGCAGCTCAATTGGATGTAAGATGTGGCCTATAGAAAATCAGGAAGATTCTTTAAAATTAGGGTTAAAACTTCAGAGGTCGGATAGTCTATCTTCCGAGAGAAATTTGGTCAAATAAATTTCACCGAACACGACGTAGCGGTGGAAAATCGGTTGCGAAATTTCGAGTAGATCAATTTGAAAAAAACCTGATTTCGAGTTCGTATGCAAAAGTTATGGCCGTTTTAAGGTAGGCTACCCGAGTTACTGTTTTTTATGATAATTCAAACTTGGTTTTGAAAAAAATGTCGCAGTAGGATGTGAAAAAAACAATTGGAATTTAGCAACGACGAATGATAGGATGTTGTGTTATGAATCAAGGAGGACTGACACAATGGTTTGTCACCTGTTCTAGGGCTTGCGATGCGGGAGTTCACGCAAGGCGACTAGCTAGGGCAAACCGATGATCTTGGTGGTTCGGTTTGTTGTTTAGTGATTGTAGAATAGGTGAGCAGCAAGAAAAACAAGGAAGAAAAACGATAACTACGACCCAAAAACATAATGCTAAACCAACAACAAGACTCGACCACATGAATGCAAACTCAACAATGCAAAATGAGAAACGAAACTTGCAGACACTATGGTCTAGGAATCGGTAAACACGATATGATTTTTTTGTGGCTTTTTCTGTGGACTCTAAGTATGAAAAATAAAAACTAATCTAGTGAGAAATCAAAGTACCCCACGGGCAACTTGAGCACTGATACCAAATGATGAGTGGTTTAGGCCTGATCTTCCGAAAGGTAGGTCAATTGAGGTGGAGAACTCGACGTTGATGATCTGCGGCACTCGAGCAGTTCGAACACCCCTGCAATCACTACACCACTGCTCCATTGGTTATCAACCGTGCAGCACACGCTTGACCTCGCCAAGAAGGCTAATCCCTGCAAGTGCATCGAGAACACGAGCAAGAACGTAGAAAACGCGATCTAAAAATCACGAAGTTTGGGGTCTCATAAAAACCGTAGAACGACGGCTGTTTATCTAAGCAAAACCCACGAATTTGGCCGGCGGCTACAGTATTTAAAGGATAGGGTTCGGCCATAAGACCCTTAGACGCGTCCCTAATGGATTCATACGGGATACAAGGCCCAAAAGCCCAATACGGTGGGGCAGCACCGGACAGAACTCTGAATTCGACTTATTTCAACAACTCCCAATGACTCCTGGCTAATTTTAATGTGGGACTGGAACCAATAGAAAGTTTATCTTCTCATATTTGTGAGCACGACACTCACTTCAAAGAGAAGACCAGGCCTGTCAATTCCAGATAGCTCTATTAAGGTATAATCCAAGGAAGGCTCAACTCCGATAGATCTCTTCTGTGAGGGATGAATGAAGGAATCAGCCTCAAGAGACTGCACAGAAGGAATGACAAATTGAGCAAATCGAACAGGACCAATTAATGGCAAAACAAGGACATTAACCATTACCTTGTGAATGTAATATGTTATCCCATTCAGCACAGATTCATCCATGATCTTCTGCCCACTTTGGTCCGTCATATTGAACACTGGCAGCACAAACTAAATAAGAAAATCCTACAACATTTCTTGATGCAAGGAATTACATGAAACACATGTGAAAATCGCTCCCTACCATCCATGAACCATCCACCGTCCGTAGATATGTAGGCTTTCTTGACTAAGAGTCTGAGTTCAGTAAGGACCTGCACCACCTCCAACAGTGTCCCATACTTGTTGGCGCTGTCGACCTGTATATCGTTCACAAATAGAAAAAAAAAGATGTATTCAGCCATATAGACATACACACAAAAAAGGCATATTTAGTGCTGAAAGCTCCCACACGTTATGGGGTCTCGGGAAGGAAATTTCTAGACAGCCTTCCCCTTGCTTATTTTGAAAGGAGGTTGATTCGAACCTAGTACCTTCAGGACACCAAAAAAGGTTATAAACTTTGCAGGGACTCATATGAATAACTTAGCATTTGCACATGATGTGTTGTCAATCGTGACCTGAACTCAGAAAATAATGAGTCACCTATTTAGTGTTCTAGTAGCAATCGGCGAACAATTTTGCAAAGCACTTAGACAGAAGGATGCTGAGGAATTATTTTCTGAATGAAAATAGGTGAGGAATGCCCAGCACCTTGGAGGGTTCATCCTTTGGATGAACTTCTCGTACTCGTCGTCATTTTCCAACAAGGATGAAGTCGCCTCCCCAGCTGCTAATGCTGCTACATTGGAAAAACAGACGCTCAAAGTTCCAAACCAGACCGGAATTCAACCAGCTTATGTCGGAAAAATAAGGTCGTTCCACAATGGTGATTGTTCTATGATAAAAAAGGCTAAGAATGGAGTTCGTTCCCAAAGAATGGGCGTTAGTTCAAATAAAAATTCGAATCCGACCACATGCGAACAATCCAGGAACTAAAAACGCTTAGTTTTCCGATGTTTCAAAGAAACCGATATGAAACGACCCAGTGGCCGCAAGAAACTAGGGCATTCTTGGCAACATCAAAGAGCATCGTCCTCCGAGAACAAGGAAAAGTAGAATGTTTTCGCTCAAAAATACCAACCAAATCAAAACGGTGGAAAGGGGAATCAGGGGCGCCATGCGCCAAGAAGGAAAGCAACCCCCTCCCTGAGCCGAGCAACATAAAAGAATGAAATCAGAGAACGGTGCGGACGAAGAAGGGAGAGATGAAGCAGAGTGGCACTCTGTTCCACTTACCCATGCCTGGAGATTATGGCAGAGAAACAATAACCCGGGTAAGACTCCTCTCTCCCTTCGCCTCTCCCTCCGCTTTGTAACGGAATGGAAAGGCCGGGATTTTGCCTTTCCTGCTTCCTTCTCGAACGGTGAAACGGCACACGCGCCCTAACAAACACGTCCGGGATTTTGCCTTCCCTGCTTGCTCCTCGAACGGTGAAACGGCACACGCGGCCCAACAAATACGTCTCCCAGAGCTCAAGCTGTGTGCTCACGCTCGCGCGCCGCTGCGAGATAAACGCGATGACGACGGCGCGACAGCCGACAGGCGAGGGGTCGGGGGTCGCGTAGATGCGGGGCCCACCCGTCAGTCCCGGGGTCAGCCAACCCGTCGCCCGGGGTTGTCGTTTATGAATGACGCGGCGAGGAGCACCATCCAGCCGCGTACTGCTTGTACGGCGCCAGAGATGATGAGGCAGCCAGCCGCGCGGCCGTTGAACTCGTCGCCGGCGGCCCATATGAATCAGGCGAATGGTCATGTGCGCGGCGCACGTGGCCGGGCGTTAAGCGACTGAACGGATGAGTACACAGCATAGCTTTGGCTACTTTTGGCTTGCGGGTCAGAGACGGTCGGTTAATCTTTTTCGCATACATATACGCGAGTATATTTTTTTTTTGTCCCGCGCTGGTCTTTTCTTACGCGTGCTTTAGAATAAGAATGAAACCGTGTATCATATTGTATTCCAATCGATCACAAAACAAATCATGCACAGCAGAAAAATGATCAACCAGCTAGAAATTAAACGTCCAAACAGTTGATCTTTTTCTTGAAAATGTTATTTCATTCTCATCCAATACAACTCCACCGGGATCATTGACGGTCCCTTCACACAATTCACCTCTTCTGTTCTTCCGTGTGATAGGAGCTTTCACATTTTCTTGTCGCAGCATATACTATTAGGTAAACCTACTCTATTCACATTTCCGCTTAGAGCAACACTATAGGTATGACTCAACTAAGGCATCTCACAACGCAGGTAAGCATGCGATGGGCATCTTTTATCGTTGTGTGTACTAAGAAAAACAACTCGTGTGGGTATATTACTGAGAAAGATTACAAATTTGATTCATGCATAGAAGTTTTCTTAGTTTTTAGTACCACTGGACTCCATTCCTATGTTTTTTCCTTTCTCATTATCTCTTTCCTCGTCATATAAATTGTTCTCTCGTTGCAAATTTATGCTAACACTAGAAATCAAAAGGCATGAAAATGGTGGTGAAGTGAGAACCGACCCAGGCCTAGTGTGTGTCCGACTAGAAGTTTATATATGCCCAGGTTAGTTATAGCGTGTAGACTGAGTTGGTAGATCTTCCAAGAACATTACCCTATCTTAGGTTTTGATCTTATTAATATAATATCTTAGGTTTTGTGAATTTGCAATTTTTCTTTCGACTCTTCTATGCGTGAGACACCTAAAATATCTTTACTGACCCACCACACGCTGCAATTTTTTTATCTTATTGTAGCTTCATGCATGGGAGACACCTAAAATTATTTTGTACAGAGCCTATATGCGTCACCCAAGTTGATCCCAGAGTTTAAGAGATTAAACTCTGATGAGTATGTTGACAACTGTACTACCACTACTACAACAAGCTTCATGTCAGACGGCTATAAATGTATTATCACACGCGGTTTTCAAAATCGTCTGAAACAAAGAGTCTGATAATCAGCAATTTTTACAGGCGAAAAGTTAAACCGCCTTTGAAAAAAGTTATCAAAGACACATTTTTACGGACCGCCTGGGTCTGAAAATGAGATGTCTGTAATAATAGTTTTTGTAGTAGTGTACTGACTCATTCGCCGTTATCACTGGTTAGGACTCTGTCAGCTGCTCCTTTCTTTGACAACCGCATATGCCGAGTTGCCGAGCCTCTGCTGGAAGCCAGATTTGTCTTATCAAGTTTGACAAATAATCAAACATAAAAAGAAGCAAGTTTTGCAAAAAAATCAAACACGCCCATCTGATCAACAAAGCTCATAATACTATATAAAAAGAATGCAACTATGCAAGTCTGCAGAAATTGTAGCCAAAATGGCATTCATTTGCTTAGCTACATATAAAGTTCCAGATTCATCAGAACGTCAGTTCTCGTGCATGCCCCATCCTGTTGATGGCATACGTCCAATGATACACACAATCTATCTACTTCAGTTGATCACACCATGATTGCTTCCTCTAATATAATGTAATCAGCGGCAGGTACAGAAAAATTGTCAAGGACCAATTTGAGTAGTCAAAGTCCCGGAGCATCCCGAAATGCATGTTTCTCCACATCTTGTCTTGACTTCGCCTACTCCTCTTTGGATGACAGTGGTTGCATCGTCCCTTCTAGTCTGGTACAGTAGTGATACCACTAGCCAAAAGTTGATTTTGCAGTCTGTTTAAACAAAGCAGAAAACTAGGTATCTGAAGCAAGCGGACAACAATAAAACCTTTGTATCAAACGCGCTGGGTAGATTAGATATAGAACCCAACAAAGACATATGGAAGTAAAAAAGGTAAATAAAGTATAAGAAAACTAAGATTCTGACATATGAATTATTGATTTTTATACAGTCCTATCAAAAGACAAATATCTAGTTACATTTTGATCTCTCAAGTCCCGTTTTACTAACTCCTCTCATATCAACAGTAGTCACCATTTGTCTCTCTTAATATTTTACTACCTTTTAAGATCCCACATCGTTTGAGACGTATGCTTGTATATGCTCAAACTATCTCAGTCGATGTTCAACTACTTTCTGTTTAATTGGTATCACCCCTACACAATCACATATTAGCTTATTTCTAATTATATATTTCTTGTTTGGCCACACATCTACCATAGCATGCACATATCTACAACACTTATTTGTCGGACATGTTATCTTTTAGTTGACTAACAATCCGTACCATATAGCATCACAAGTATGATCCTCGTCATGTAGAACTTACCCTTTAACTTTTCTCTTGTGACATATGATTTCAGATACTTCTGCCACTACATTCACCCTATCTTGATCCAGTTGAAAACATCCTCATCGATATCGAAATTAGTTTACAATATCGATCCTATGTATTGAAAGAAGCCTCTTTTAGACACTATTTGTCCTTCTAAACCAATATTTTTCTTTTCACATTCAACACTACTAAAGTCACAACTCATATATTTAGTCTTCGTTCTACTAAGTCTAACCCTTAAGATTCTAAAATTTATCTTCATATCTCTAATTTCTTATTCATGTCATCTTTAGTTTTATCTCCCAATACCACATCATCATTAAATAGTATACACCACTCATCGTATATCTTTCGTCACCTCATCCATCATTAAAGAAAAAATATAGTCCTATAATGATCGAAAAGACACAAATCTTACTATTATTTGTGTGAGCACCTGATAACATTATTGTACATATATCTGATAAGAGTAATTTGTTATGTTAGGAATTTATGTTTCTCTAACGTGCACTACATGACTATATATCCTTAGTATATTATCATATGTCTTCTCTAAGTAAATGAAAATCGTACATAGGTTCTTCTGCTTTCTATATCTTTGTATAAGATGTTGAAGCAAGAAAGTCGCCTCTATAGTGGATCTCTTGGGCATAAAACTAACTATTTTTAGTGACATGTTTTTCTTCTCATAATGCTTAACCACTATCTCTCAAAACTTTATAATATAGCCCATAAGATTCATTCCTTTATAATTAGTACAATTTTACATATCTCCTTTATTCTTGAATATGAGTACTAATATACTTTTCTTGCACTCTTCGAACATCAAACTTGATTAAAAAATATCGTTGAATGGCTTATTTAATCATACTATTGCCACATATCTAATACATCTCTACACCTCATTAGAAAAATTATCGGTAGGGGTGAACATTTGATTAATTGAGTTAGGAAAATTTCAATTCTATGAATTGATAACTGAACATGATCTAAAAAATTCATAAATAGAAATAAATGATAATAAACACATAAAAAGAGCGATAAACACACAAAAATGACATGTGTGGGCTGGTGGTAGGTGAAGATTAAAACTAGTGGACTTTGTTTTTTATTTTTGGGGCACCGTAGGTTAAAATTTTGATTAAATTGGTAGTTCAGTTAATATGACATGAAAACCTAATAAAATTTGGTTAAACACAATAAACAAAAATCAAAATTGAATTTAACTGAAAATTCTATTTAACCGCATATTTCAGTTTAGTTATGGTTCGGTTTGGTCTTTGATTTTACGGTTAGCCATGCCCGCCCTAATCATCATCCAATGACCTTTACTCCTTCCATCTTTTTTAGGGTCTCTGTTGTATCCTAAACCACCTATTGGTTTCATCGAATGAGTCATCTAATTTGAGCACGGTGCTCTCATTCCTATCATTAAATAATTGTCACACCTAACTCTTAAAAATAAGAAAATATGAATTTATTAAATTTATTAATTAAATTGTACCATAAAATCATTTTATTAGAAATAAAAGGTCCAAAATGTGCATCCATCATAGCATGACATTATTGCATGCACATTAATGCATTTGTATGCTAAAAAATCACCAAATTGAAAAAAGAATTAAAAAACACTAGGAAATGAAATAGGAAAAAGAGAAACAAAAAGAAATAGAAATAGAAAAAAACTCGGTGACTTGGGTGAACATCTCCCTAGTCCTCTCTCCCTCTTTCTGTTTCCCTCCACGCCCAGCCCACCAAGCACTTTCTGTTTTTTCTTTTTCTTTTCCTGACCTCACCTGCTAGATCGGCCCAGTCGACCTAGCAACCGCACGCCGCGCCACTCCATCTCATCCAACTCGAACGCCAAGGATCTCGGTGTTGCCTCTACAGCAATACGACTCACTTACGACGGCTAAAACCGTCGTAAGTAAGCCTAATTACGATGGTTTTTAGCCGTCATCAGGATTTGGTCGTAAGTTAGGCAACTTACGATGACGTTCTGCAACTTACGACGGCGGCCCTGTAGCCGTCGTATGTAAGAGTATGGGTCACGTGGTGGGCTGGGCCATACCATTTATGACGGCCTGAAACTCGGCCATCGTAAGTAACCATGTTACTTACAACCATGTTACTTACGACGGCTGGGTCCAGGCCATCGTAAGTTATTTGGGCTTACTTACGACGGCTACAACAGCTGTCGTAAGTAACACGGGCTAACTTACGACGGCCTGTATACAGGCCGCCGTAAGTTATGGTTTTAATTTTTTTAAAAAAAAAACTGAAACTAGCTGCCCTGGCACAGTTGCCAGCTGAGACAAATGAAACATGCATTCACACATACAAAATAATACAATACACAGATTCGACGGTTCATTCATAAAGTCCAAGAAAATCTAAAAGCACTCGGCTACACACTCCCCTCACGACTACCTCCGTAGCCGTGAACGTCATATTCGCGCATCCCTCCCGGTGCCGGTAGCTGCGGAGATGGAGTCTACGCCTCCGTCCGTAAAAACCTGCAAAGTAAATAAAAGTTATATATGTCTCATTCTCACTCCCTTCTCTCTCTCTCTCTCCCGCTCTCGTTGTCCTTATCCCCATCCCCCTCTCCCTTCTCTCCCTCTCTCTCTCTCATTGTCCCTCTCCCCATCCCCCTCTCACTTATCTCTCTCTCTCCCGCTCTCATTGTCCTTATCCCCATCCCCCTCTCCCTTCTCTTTCTCTCTCTCGTTGTCCCTCTCCCCCATCCCCCTCTCACTTCTCTCTCTCTCTCTCTCTCTCTCTCGATCTCGTTGTCCCTCTCCCCATCCCCCTCTCCCTTCTCTCTCTCGCTCTCATTGTCCCTCTCTCCATCCCCCTCTCCCTTCCCTCTCTCGCTCTCGTTGTCCCTCTCCCCATCCCCCTCTCCCTTCTCTTTCTCTCTCTCATTGTCCCTCTCCCCATCCCCTCTCCATTCTCTCTCTCGCGCTATCATTGTCCCTCTCCCCATCCCCCTCTCCCTTCTCTCTCTCTCATTGTCCCTCTCCCCATCCCCCTATCCCTTCTCTCTCTCTCTCGCTCTCGTTGTCCCTCTCCCCATCCCCCTCTGTAACAGACACACACAAAAAATGGGGCAAATTAAAAAAAATTCCTCCAACGTGCGGCCCGGCCCACAGGCGCCCGACGCCCCTCCCCTTCCCCTACCTCCAGCCGCCACCTAATCCGAGCAAGCAACGCCCGGCCGCCACCGCCGCTGCCCCTCTTGGAATTGTGCCGGCGTCCATCACGCCGCCGCGCCTCGCCCACCGCCCGGATCCCGCGGATTGGACGCCGGATCGAGCGGCCCCGAGCTCGACCGCCCACGCGCGCACCCCGTGCGCCCGGGGACAGGTCGACGGGATGGCCCCGTCCCATCACCAGTCGATGCGCCTCGTCAAGCCGCCCACTCGTTGCTGTGACGCCGCAAATCCCACCGAGGGACGTCGAACCGAACGGAGACGGGACCGGCCGGCTGCCCATGCCGCACTGCCACCAAAAAACCCGCCGGGCACCACTGTCCCGCCCCCACGCCACGTTCAACACTCACCGCGTCGTGTCTACGGGCCTCCTCGCTCTGCTCCTCCCCGGATTCCGGCGATTCTGCATCAAATGCGGCTACCAGGCGCCCCCCACCGCGCGCTGGTCACTCGAGATGCCTCGCCCGGCTACAAAATGGGCGCCCCCATCCTCTGTTCCTCCTCACACGCCCACCACCGAGCTCACAGCACCGGTTGAGCAAGAAGAAGGGTCGTCGGTGCCAAAATCTCGCAAGAACAACACCTTCTTCCTCAACTCCGGCCACCTCCCGTGTTTTCCACGGTGAGCCCCCATCCCTCTCTTTTCGATTCCTCGCACTTACGGCTCTTCTAGCTTTCGTACAATGTTTCCTACATGCAAATGTCGAGGATATGGCCCTAGACATGCGCACGCCAAGTGCCGTCACGTTCCGTCGCCATGGCACGCCGCCGGCCACCATAGGGCTTTACCTCGGTCCGGACGAGCGTATCAAACCTCTCGCACACCTCAATGCACGTATAGAATAGCATGTTTACTTTAGAACGCAAAGCGCTCCATCACGCCGAACACTGCGGCTATCGCCACAACCGGCGATCTCTAGCCGTCGTTCCGGCAAACCCTCGGACCACCCCGACATGTTTCGCACGTATTCTAGAGGACGGCATGCCCGGAATCCCTCACCAATGAATAGGGTTGGGTCCCGACCAAATTCTGATGATCCGCCGCCACACCGGCATGCACCAACCAAGGGTGCCATCCAAGCAGCCACATGGCGCCTAGGTGGCGGGCTAGTAATTCACTACATCAGAGAGCGACCACGGGTGTTAGTCCTGTCAACGCCAACTCGGCCAAATGAACCCCTTGTGCACATATTAGTCGAGGTGGCAGCCACATCGGCAACCTAACCCTTGTGGAGGTTTGGTCAGCCTCCACGTCATCGCCACTTTACTCCGGTTCACAAGGAATGATGAAAACAACTCCATAGACTTAGTCCACGTGAACCCAAGACCCCACGAGATACCCTCTTAAGTATTGTACTTCAGAACGGTCGTCAACTATTAAAGAATAATGGCAAGCGAAAATGGCCCCAACAAACTCAAGAACATGCTAAATCAAGATAACATATATTAACACTTAGGTTAAGTAAAAGGGGATAAAAGGGTAAGCTAATAATTAATTACTCAACTAATGACATCACCCCGTCCAGGCCACGAGGTGAATAAGCCTCAAACCGGGGACTCCTATAGGATTTTTCATAATCAACCTATTGAATTTTACTCGGATTTCCTTGGATTTGACACTCGTGCAAACTACGTACTCTAGCGAGCAAGGGATTCGACGAGGAACTCGAAGACCCGAATTACGAGGAATTCTTAGTAGATTTTGAAGGCAACCTCTAACCCTTCCTTGATCATGATTGTTCCTATGAATTTGCAAAATTACCCTGTTAGCCTGTTTTTCAATATGCATGATTTTCATGATTACTTTTAAATGTTGTAGTAGCTAAGACCCATTTGCTAGTGGTCGCACAGTCACGTGGTTGACTTGTGATGTGCCACGAACCCTCCTTGACCTTTTCGACTCCTCCTTGACGCCCTAAGGCCTCGTCATCACAATATAACGTGATGACGTGCGTCATCCCTTGAAAGTAGAATGCTTAGGGACCCTCGCGATGTTCGCATCACGTTCACTACAATTAATCATCGGATTTGCGAAAAATGTGAAAGGTGTCTTGGTGGTGTGAGTTAGGAAATGGGTTGGGATGGCGTTATACAACTTGCGTTGAGTGAAGTGGGAAACGGAAGTGGTTGAGGCAGGATTGGTGAATGTGTAGTGCGTGCTTCGATGTAGTCCACCTGTCGTGGACCTTGATGGAGCCGCCTCACCAATTCAAGGACCGGTTCATATGACCTTGTCATAGTGATTCCGTACAACCACAGAACCTGTATGGGCAGGATTCCCTCTACCTTCTTGGTGACTTCCACATGAGCCATCTGGCTGTCAGTAGGGCACGTGAGGCCAGGAAAAGACACGGGGGATTCATTACCCGTGGTCCGGCTGGGAGAGTAATTGCCCGAATAGCCTCTAGGTGCGTCCCGAGGTGTGATTGTGGGGTTACCCGGGGAAGATGAGGCAAACGTTACGTTACTCCCTTGCTAGGAGTGCTTGACCTGTGGGTAAAGTGTACAACCTCTGCAGAGTGTAAATCCGAATAACCGTTATCACGGTATTGGCACGCTATGTTCCGAGCTCTTGTTGATTAGCCTTAGTGTGTTTCCTTGGTGTGACAGGTGGCAGTGTTTGCCGTGTTTTGGAGATTTCGGCTGTGTGCCAGGAACTAGTAAAGTTGTGGGCTTGAACGTTCGGTTAAAACATAGGGAACTGGCGGGATGGAGCTCAAACTCTCCCAGGTCCCACCAACTAAAAGCAAGAAACAACTGCCTCATTTGCTTGCAAAACCTGCTTCAAAGATGACCCAACATGAACGCTTTTCGGCAACCCTAAGCCATATAGCCCTTCCTTGCTGTAGCCCTAGCATGAAACACATTCCCTTGCGTAGTGTTAGGGCTTGCTGAGTACCTTCCATACTCACTCGCTTTCTTCGCGACCCTCAGAAGCAGTAGAAGAAAGAGAGATGGAAGACGAAGCACGATACATCGACGAGTAGGCCTAGTCCTGCACCCAAGGCTTCCTGAGAGGAATGGGAGTCACTTAGTCCACTTCCTTTCACTAGTTTGTCGCTCTTTTGAGGCCCTGCGAGGCCAATGAATTGTAACCTAAATACTTGGTTGTAAGACCTTAAGGGTCCGGTTGGGACTGAATTAATGCATGGCTTTCGATCCATTCTATTGTGCGTACCGACTACTGATCCAGGGATTGGTACGAGATGCACAAGTGGGCCCCGCAAGAGGATTTCTCGTAATCAACCTATTGAATTTTACTCGGATTTCCCGGATTTCCTTAGATTTGACACTTGTGCAAACTACGTACTCTAGCGAGCGTGGGATTCGACGAGGAACTCAAAGACCCGGATTACGAGGAATTCTTAGAAGCTTTTGAAGGCAAGCTCTAACCCTTCCTTGATCATGATTGTTCCTATGAATTTGCAAAATTACCCTGTTAGCCTGTTTTTCAATATGCATGATTTTCGTGATTACTTTTAAATGTTGTAGTAGCTAAGACCCTTTGGTTAGTGGTCGCATAGTCACGTGGTGTACATGTGACGTGCCACGAGCCCTCCTTGACTTTGCCAACTTCTCTTTGACGCCCTAAGGACCCGTCATCACAATATAACGTGATGACGTGCGTAATCCCTTGAAAGTAGAATGCTTAGGGACCCTCGTGATGTTCACATCGCGTTCACTACAATTAATCATCGGATTTGCGAAAAGTGTGAAAGGTGTCTTGGTGGTGTGAGTTAGGAAATGGGTTGGGATGACGTTATACAACTTGCGTTGAGTGAAGTGGGAAAAGGAAGTGGTTGAGGCGGGATTGGTGAATGTGTAGTGCATGCTTCGATGTAGTCCACCTGTCGTGGACCTTGATGGAGCCGCCTCACCAATTCAAGGACCGGTTCATATGACCTCGTCATAGTGATTCTGTACAACCACATAACCTGTATGGGCAGGATTCCCTCTACCTTCTTGGTGACTTCCACATGAGCCATGTAGCGGTCAGTAGGGCACGGGGGACCAGGAAGAGACACGGGGGAGTCATTACCCATGGTCCGGCTTGGAGAGTAATTGCCCGAATAGCCCCTGGGTGCATCCCGAGGTGTGATTGTGGGGTTACTCGGGGAAGATGAGGCGAACGTTACGCTACTCCCTTGCTAGGAGTGCTTGACCTGTGGGTAAAGTGTACAACCTCTACAGAGTGTAAATCCGGATAACCGTTGTCACGGTATTGGCACGCTATGTTCCGAGCTCTTGTTGATTAACCTTAGTGTGTTTCCTTGGTGTGACGGGTGGCAGTGTTTATCGTGTTTTGGAGATTTCGGCTGTGTGCCAGGAACTAGTAAAGCCGTGGGCTTGAACGTTCAGTTAAAACTTAGGGAACTGGCAGGATGGGGCTCAAACTCCCCCAGGTCCCACCAACTAAAAGCAAGAAACGACTGCCTCTTTTGCTTTGCAAAATCTTCTTCAAAGAAGACCCTGCATTAATGCTTTTCAGCAACCCTAAGCCATATGGTCCTTCCTTGTTATAACCCTAGCATGAAACACATTCTCTTGCGTAGTGTTAGGGATTGGTGAGTACCTTCCGTACTCACTCTTTCTTTTTTCGCGACCCTCAGAAGAATAAGAAGAAAGAGAGATGGAGGATGAAGCACAATACATCGATGAGTAGGTCTAGCCCTGTGCCCAAGGCTGCCTGAGGGGAACGGGAGCCACTTAGTCCGCTGCCTTTCACTAGTTTGTCGCTCTTTTGAGGCCCTGCGAGGCCAATGAATTGTAACTTAAAGACTTGGTTGTAAGACCTTAAGGGTTATGTTGAGGCTAAATTAATTCATGGCTTTCGATCCATTCTATTGTGTGTACCGACTACTGATCCAGGGATTGGTACGAGATGCACAAGTGGACCCCGCAAAAGGTGGGTCCTCACACCCTCTCCCTTCTCTCTCTCTCTCTCTCTCTCTCGTCATTTGTACCTGTGTTGGGGGCGGCTGTGACGAGGGCGCATGTGGCGGCTGCGGCCACGAAGGAAACGGGAGCTCCTGGCCACTCTGTCGAGCTAAAGTATGTCATTGCAACATATTAGAACATATGTATATTACTAAAATGCTAAAAATTTAAAATATAGTAATCTAAATTACTTACCTCCACCACTACCTGCATCTGGGCCATGAGGTTGGCCTGGTACTCCTAGACGACCCTCGTCCTGTCGATCTCCTATTGGGTCCGCGCAAGCCTATCCTCCATGGCACGGAACTCCAAGTCCCTCTGCGACGGACGGCCACTCGACGGCCCAACGGATTAAGCCTCCGTCGATGGAGTGCCTCTTGAAGGCCGCGCCGGCCTCGAGTCGACAACTCCATCAAAAATGGCAAACCTACGAAAGATAGAAAAAATAATAAGTGGAAGAAGGAAGTTTAAAAAAATGAAACAGTTGACCAACTCACCGTTCATGGGCCTTCCAGCCTCCGCTTGCGTACACGGCTCTAGGCTCGATTGACGCGTTTTCCCAATCGTAGCCTTCGCAGTGTATCTTCTTCGCCTCCTGCACGTACTTTTCCTAAAAAACAATGAAATGATGCAAGTGTGTCAATACTAGTATTACTTATAATTAAATTGATGAATTTTGAAAACTTACTAGTCGGTCAGCCGTGACCTGACTACACTGCCCAGGCTGGGAAGGGTCACTTCCCCTGTGACCTCTCTTCTAAACCTCGGTCGGTGTCGGCTCCTGACCGGTTTCTCGCTCCTATAGATACGTGTTAGTTGAAGAAATATATTATCAGCACATGAACGAACATTAAAATATACTTATCATGCGTCTAGCCATACACACGTAGCCATCACCGCCGTAGTTGTGCAGGATGTTTGTTCCTCTGCAGGCTTGAGCCCTCGTGGACTTAATGATGAAGTCCTGGCTAGCCTAGTACCGACAAAGAGCTCGGTATACGTCGGGGTGGCTCTCTAACCAGCTAATACTAACATGTACATATTTAGTATTTCATCAACTACTGTTAACATAACTAATTATTGGAAATATTTAACAATAATAACTTACCTTCGCGTACTGATCCTCGGTCAAGTACGTGTCGGAGTCCTTCCTAAACGGACCCCCTCCTTGCTGCTGCTGATGCCGCTTGTTGTACTTGTTGATCGCCTGGATGCGGGCGTACGATAATGCCTGCACCACGAGCTTCCGAGCATTGTCGTGGAACACGGCAGCCGCGTGCTCCATCATGCTCTCGCTCGAGTCCTCTAGCTGGTACCGCAGCTTTAAGAAAACAAAAATATTATTAATCCGCATTAATAATTTAATTGAGTGTTAAAAATGCAAACATTTAAACTTACCATGAAATCATTACACACGGCCCCCTGAAGGGTACCGTGGACCTCGTGAGGGACACGAGCGTAGTCGTCCCACGACAAAGCAGGGACACCGTCGATGACACCGGGATAGTGCAACCGCACTAAAGCCCTGATGACACCGTTAACCTGCCTGTGGTGTCCCTGGCCCTCGAACGAACAGTCGTGCCAAGATCTGAAAAATTTGTTAACTTATTATGTATCGGCAGACAACATCTAATATTTAATAGTATACAATTTGTTTACCTGTCTCTGAGTGGACGAATGGTGATCCTCTTACGAGGAACAGGAAGAGGAGGAGCAAAGTGGGTCCACCTCATGCGTCTTCTCGTCGGTGGCACCACGTCCAGTGACCCAGACGACTGGTCACCATTGGAGCCTGAAGGATCCATGCTCGCCGGCTCCAAGGGCTGCCTAGATGGCTCCGAGGGCTGGGTAGCCCCAACCTCCGTCTCCGACTCAGAAGACTTAGAGTCGAACTGCAAAAATAAATGATTCATAAGAAAAAATAATTGATAAATGCAATTTCAATTAATGTGATTGGAAACTAAAATTTACCTCCGTGCGCTGCAAAGCCAAAACTCGGTCTAGAAAGTCTGGAAGGTGCCTCATCAGCTGAGAGTGTCTGCTCGCACCTGACGAGGTACCTGAGAAGACCAAGTCCCGGGGCTGGGTGAGGAACTCTCTCACCCCTTTCCTCCCCTTCCCCTTTCCACTTGACGACGACATCCTATTCAACGAGTTATTGATAAATATACTAAGTTAATATACAAAATTCTTGATAAGTTAGTGAAGAAAACATTACTTCATCAATTTCAAAATGCATCAACGTCACGATAATATACCCTACTCCAAAAACCAGACCATCGATCTTCTTTTCTAAGAGTCTGTACTAGATTTCATTTCTGTTTTTGTTTTCGCATATCATAAGTCTCGACATCTTGAGCATCTCCATCCAAGTCGTCGAGTCCGACACAATGCTCGATGATGAACGACTCTAGCAACTCTTCTTCTTGATAAACCTCATCAACTTCATTAGTACCACGGTATCCATCATCTCCTAGAGTGTATAACCGCTCACGAGGATTCACCTTATGTACCACCCACCAAGCATCGAGTTTTTTGCATGGAAAAGATAGGTAATACACTTGCTCCACATGGTGTGCAAGAACAAATGAATCGTATCCTCGTAGCCGATCCTTGTGTTTGACTTCCACCATACCAAATTGGTTTTGTTGAATTTCATGATTGTTATCAAACCAATCACAGTCAAAGAATACTGCTCGAAGATCCGTATTACCGACGAAAGCAAATTCAAGAATTTTTAATGATTCCATAGTAATTAGTTTCACGCCCTTGAGAGTCGATTGCCCTCGTCATAACTCTGGTATTTGACGTTGCCGCGAGTGGACGATGAGATTCAAATTGAGCTGTACGGAATCGGAAGCCATTGATGTCATATCGACCGTAACTTCTAACTTTAACCAATCTGTAGGATAGTTTTCACAAGTCTCATGGACGTTGGCATCTTTCATGCACTGTCCAAAATATGAAGTTATAAGAAAACTTTGTAAATACTCGTAAGTTATAAGAAAAATTTGTAAATACTCGTAAGTTATAAGAAAATGTTACATGATCACCAGGATAGGAAGTTAGGTCTTCCATTTATTCCATCTCGTCATATCGCTTCTACTTGTTTCCTCGTAGGTTGATGTTTATGTGTCCAATTCTGTATGTGAAACTCTCTATACGAAAAGAAAAATTTTAGAACAAATCTGTTCCATTTATAATGAGTAGCATAAATATAGAATAAACACGTACTCGAAATATTTGTCCATCTCATCTATATTGGCATACATGTAGAGGAAAGCAACATTCCTTTCTTCTGCGATAGAGTTATAGGAATTGCAACTACCAACTGCAGTGCCTCTTGTTACAAAAATAGAGAGATTGCTACAAGGAGGTTGATCATCCATATTGTACCGCATTGCCAAAGTATTGATATTGTGTTCCTTTGCAAAGTAAACACTTGAAAAATATGCTACTTTCTTAAGAGTAAATGTTTCGGCGTTGCACCCTTCTACCATTACCTTGTTACGAACCATTGGTTTCAGATATCTTAGCGCTCTTTCAATATGATACATCCACCTATATTGCACGGGACTGCCCACTTTAGCTTCATATGGAAGATGAATAAGGAGATGTTGCATTGGATTGAAAAAGCCTAGAGGAAAAAAATTAATCTTACATAATAATACCGGTATCTCCTTCTCCAACTTACTCATCATCTATATCGTGATTTCTTTAGCACAAAGCTGTCTATAGAAGTGGCTAAGCTCGGCTAGCACCTTCCACGCCACATCTTTCAAAATAGCCCCGAATCATAACAGGTAGAATTCTTTCCATGATTATATGATAATCATGACTCTTCAACCCAGTTAGTTTTCCCGTTTCACATTCATAGCTCGTTTCAGACTAGCTGCGTAACCATCTGGAAATTTCAAACTCGTCAACCATTCAAGTACTTCTTTCTTTTCTTTGAGTCAAAGACAGAAGGAAGCACATGGTTTACCACCACTTTCATAAAGCTCAAGAGTTGGATGGTTACAAAGCTTAGCCTGATCCTTTTGAGCGTTTATATTATCTTTCGTTTTGCCCGTCATGTTCATGCATGTGCTTATGATACATTCCCCCGTGTTACACTCTTGATGCATGAAATCAGTGTTTTGTATTAGTACCAATGACTTCACATATGGTAGCTCCCATAGTCCACATATATGAGTCCAGTTGTGATCATCTCCGAAACCGACAAAATATCCAGGACAATCTTTATCTGGCAATAGTTTATCCAACATATCAGATATTTTTAACCCATTAAGACGTTTTGGTGGTCCTTTAGTGACAACGGTGTCCTTTCTGAATATATTCCTCTGTTGTCTAAACATGTGATTCGAAGAAAGCCGACGTTTGTGACAATCAAAGTAACATATCTTTCCTCCATGAGTAAGTTGAAAACAGTCAGTGTCAGAAGAACATATTGGACACATCAAACGACCGTGAGTGCTCCATCCAGAAAACATGCCATACACCGGAATATCATGGACGGACCACAAATAAGCAGCTCGAAGGATGAATCGCTGCTTCTTGTAATTGTCGTACGCTTCAACTCCTGTCCACAACATTTTCAATTATTCGATCAGCGGTTTCAACATCACGGTCAGACGTGACCCAGGATAATCCGTCCTAGGTAAAATAAGGTTAAGGAACATAAACTCATACTTCATACAGAGGGTCGGTGGTAGATTGTACGGAATAACAAAGACATGCCAACAGGAGTACGGTGAAGCGTTTGTACTAAACGACGAGAATCCATCTTTCGCCAAACCAAACCGAACATTTCTCGCATCACGGCCAAACTCTGGATCAAACTGGTCCAGCGCCTTCCATGCCTCACTGTCGGACGGGTGCATCATGACTTCTTTGTTCAGACGTACACCTTCTTTGTGCCATCTCATGTGTCTGGTAGTTTTTTCGAAAGAAACAAACGCTTCAAGCGAGGTGTCACGGGTAAATATCAAAGCTGCTTACGTGCCACTTCTGTCGTAACATTTTCACCATCTTCATTAACGCCTTTGACATACTTCGATTCACCACATTGTAAACATTTCTTCTCTTTCACATGTTCTTTCCACAAAAGCATGTAGTTGTCTGGACACACATCAATCTTCTCATATTTCATACTGAGACAAGAAAGCAATTTCCTCACGTGATACATATCTTTAGGCACTTTATGGGGTCGTGGAAGGTTATCGCTGATCAATTTGGTGAGATTGTTGTAACAGTTATTAGAAAAGAAATACTTAGACTTAATTGCCATAAGTCTAGTCATGAAAGTGAGGAGTGTCACTTCCGTGTGTTCATTCAACGGCTGTTCTGAAGTTTTGAGAAACTCGAAGAACGCTTCAACCTTGTAGGTAGATCCTCCGTAAGGTCTGGTTGTATAGCCTCTAGAATCTCATCCATCCTGTCATCCCCCGTGTTATCATCAATATCCTCTTTCACTTCTTATACAACTTTAGAAGCTAT
This sequence comes from Neostapfia colusana, assembly GCA_030760725.1. Classification (NCBI taxonomy): domain Eukaryota; kingdom Viridiplantae; phylum Streptophyta; class Magnoliopsida; order Poales; family Poaceae; genus Neostapfia; species Neostapfia colusana. Next base: position 66,041,866 of record JASWHV010000015.1, read on the forward strand.
CTCGCCATGAAAGTTCCAGATTTCATAACATGACGTGTAACCATTTCGACACAAATGTATCAAAAGTTCCACTTTATCAAAAAACTTGGTATTCCGGCATTTTGTACATGGGCACCACACCTTATTGGTATTTGACAACAAAAATGCTCGATCTATAAAAGCATCTGTCTTGGCGAACCACTCATCTGAGTGACCACCAGATCTACTCTTCCAACCAGTATACATCCAACTGTGATCTTCGCCCATGTTTTACTCTGCAATATAAAGATAGAGAAATTACATTCACTTTACATCTATTAGAAGGGATAGGTCCTAAACTCACCCAAGAGTGACCGAGAGGAGCGTGCTTATAACGAGACGCGGGGTCCAGATCTAGACGGAATTTTGGCAGCATAACCTCGCTGTTCTCCAACTGCATGCCTGATAATGGTGCAGCGGAGAACATTAGGGTTACGCCGTCGAAATTTCATATGAATCCAGACCCCACGTCTCGTCATAAGCACGCTCCCTCAGTCACTCCCAAGCTGTCCAAAAAGGAACAATTCCGAACCTACACGCATCACATGCGTAACGCATGTGAGACGGGCCGGTCCGAAATGGGTGACGCATATTGTATAGGTTACGTGAATCTTACTTTTTGAAGTGATTTACGAGAGAGAGGTAAGAACGAGAGATAGTAGGAAAGAACTAGGGAGAGACAGTGAAGTGGGCCAGCCGTCCTAAGTTATGCTCCATCGGGTCCCACCAATGATGACGTACGAGCCAAGGTTCGCTGCTATGGGCTTCTGGACCGAAACCGCGAAGAAGATGATTATTAGGGTTCTCGACGGTGCTACACTTTGTTAAAGCGCGACAATGGAGAAAATTGACTTTTAGACGGCCCAACTGTTGGGCCATAAATGGGCTATGCCGCGCTGAACCGATCCGAAGCCCGTTTATTTACATATCGATATTATACACTCAAGCAATCAAATTAAAATCAAATTTCTAACAATTTTGGAGTACGTAATAAAATAAAACAAATAATTAAACAAAAAACACACTAAATAATAAACAAAGAAGTCTACACCTAAATACTCAAATAAGAAAACTAAATTAAATACTAATATTCAAATAAGAAAACTAAACTAAAATTTACACCTAGATTTACACTAAGTAATATAGTCAACAAATTGAATAACTAAATAATCTCCACTCTTAATTAAGTAACCAAATTATAAAATAAATATTAAACTAACAAATTAACTAATCAACTAAACTAATAATCAACTTAATAATCAACTAAAACAAAATAAAGTAACCTAATTAAGTAACAAATTAACTCATTAAATAAACTAATTAATAAAGTAACTAAGTTAATTAATAAATGAACTAAATAAATAATTTATACGATTAATAAAACTTACCTCGATGTGATGGCGAAGCGGGGCGCGGCGGGACCGGCGGCGGCGGGGCGCGGCGGCTGGGCGGAGGCGGCGGGGCTCGGGCGGAATAGACTGAGCCCGGGGCGGCGGGGGCGGATATAAACCGCAACTTACGGCGACCTCGTTACCTACGACGGCCGGTGTGACTGGCCGTCGTAAGTTAAGCCTTAATTACGACGACTACGTTACTGACGACAACTTAGGGTTCTGGCCATTGTAAGTTATGTCCGAATTATAACTTACGACGGCCGACCTTGGCCGTCCTAAGTTACATAACTTACGACAGCTAGCCGGCGTAAGTAACGTGGTTGTCGTAAGGTTACGTGTTTCCTGTAGTGTGTTGTCCCCGATCCTGTAGTGTGTTGTCCCCGACTTGGCGTGTGAGCCCTGTACTCTCGGTCCGCCCAATCTCTGGGCCTCGACCCTGCAGAAAAACCGTCAGACCACGCAAACCCTAGCCGCTGTTGTCGTGGTCGTTGTTGTTATCATTTCTAAGAGGGTTACGTCCAAAAGAATTTCTACTGGGTTTCATATCCATAGTAATGGTTGGTTTTGACGCCAACTCATCAAATATATCACGATCATCTATTTTACTTGGACTTGAAATGGGTTATACCTTGTTGATTATTCTAAACAATTTACCTGCATCGTGTATAAATAGCAGGTCATTCTGCCTATCTCTTTTCTTTCCTTCAGGAACACTAACCTCTCATGGACAGCTGGATATCAGGTATCAAACTACACCAAAAGAAGGCCTTTTGTTTTATACTTAGTCATCAAAAGCATGCAGAATTTTCTCAAAGATCATCAAACAGATCAAAATTGTGACGTGTTGACAACAAATTTGCACTGTTAGATACATCAAGGTAACAAATTTAGAGAGGCGAGTGATGGGAGGATGACTCCTAGGTTGGCCAAGGTTATAGAATACGACATAGACTCTGCCTTAGCATCGAAAGCGAAGTCAGATAAAAGATTACCATCTGCACTCTGACAAGACAATAAAAGAAATAAACATCTTGATATTAGATATAACAAGTTAGAGATAGAGTCCAACAAAAACTGATAAATATGTAACCAATTCAGTATATGTCCTAAGACCCTTGACCTCCTATAAAAAAGAGAGAGGGGCATCGAGTTGAGACACGTAATTCCTCACACCTGCAATCATATCTTTATCCACGAAGATCATGATCTCCTCATACATCTTCTAATAGATCCATATATCCTTATACGCATAGACATCAACGTTATAACCTTATATCAAGAAGAAATCAACCAAGCCGAAGTAGGGTATTACCTCATCACAAGGTCCTAAACCTGTGTAATCCTTGTGTTTTTGTTACTGCTAGAATCACATTCATGCAGATACCCGCGAATTCCCTAACACCGCGTCTATAAATTCTATTGTCACGAAATACCTACAATAATTGGTCCGCCAGCTAGGGGATTCACACGTTATAGTTATATTTTCAGCAGATCTGATCTTGGTGAGTTCTGACTCGTGAACTCCGGACTGAGCCATCCACTTTAGCTCAATCTACTTCACTGCTCACTAACCGGCTCTACACTCAACGCTCGTCTTCCTCCAGGGCATGAATATGAAGATCGGAGGCTTCAACCTTGACGTCATGTCAGTGAGAAACGCACCTTCCTACATCAACTCCTATCACAAAATAGTCGACACCCTCAACTAAATGCTTTGATGACTCTTGCAACTTCGTTGGCAATATCCACTCTTGAGTCTGACTCCAGCTCCGAGACCGACTCAACATCAGCCAATTTAAAACTACACTGACTGACTCCTAAAACATAGTCTAACTAAGTCGCTTTTATACTTATTAGTTTATATTTTGAATTTTGCAATACCATCATAAATAATCTTAGTTGTATTTATTCATCTCTGAGTTAATTAATTATTTGTTCATCTTGATATGATACTCTTGAAGTTACACTCGGAGGATACATCTAAAAATCTTAAAATACAACACAACTCGGTATACTCCTGACTCGCTCTTCATGAGACGTTTCGAGTAGCTCGTTAGACTTAGAAGCAACTCTTTGATCCTAACCCGATTGCAACACAACTGTCAGGTTGGCAAGAGCACATGCTATGGTGTTTTACGAGGCTAACGAAAGAAACTATCATAACACCTAATTGGCCGAGTCAAATTTTCCTAAAAATACCAAGCGGGTACAATCCTGGCCTGATTTATTCTCATGGTGCATCTAAGTAACGTGCTATCACCTAACTCTATCAATTCAACGTTCCCTCGCGCTTCCTATTTCGGTAGATTTCGTTGATTTTTTGAAGGAGGTGGTCTTAGAAATCATGTGTAGCTAGTTATAGTGCTGCATATGGGTGTGGATGTATGTTGGTGTATGTGGGTGGTCACTACGTGAGAAAGGATCATTCCAGACACCCCCGCACAAAGAACGGAGACGAGCTAACCGCACGTCTCCTCCGTCGCGTCTCGCATTACAGAGTCATCGGAGACGAGCGTCTCGGCGCGTCGCAGATTAGGACACGTGGGAGACGAGTTTTAATAAAGTGTGTCTCCTTATTGTAAGATACCTGAGACGGGCCTTTAGTCGGCCCTCTCCTTTACAAAAAAATCCGAGACGGACTTTAAGGCAGCGCGTCTCCTTTAAATACAATAACCAAGACACGCTTTAATGCAGCACGTCTCCTTTTGTTAAGAAATCCGAGACGCGTTTATACAAGCTCGTCGCGGATTTTATAACTTATCCGAGACGAACATTATATCAGCTCGTCGTGGATTTGATGAATAATCCGAGACATACTTTATGTAAGCTCGTCGCGGATTTAACGACTAATCCGAGACGTTCTTTATTTTAGGTCGTCCCCTACTAGATGGCCCTCCCTGATTATCCTGGTTGTCGGCTGCATCCTAGAGCTAGCCAAGATTTGGCAGCCGCTTTGCTAGCATTAGAAACATACACATACAGAAACATGTGTATAGCCAAATGGAGATCACACATTAAATTATATTGACCAATTAAATATTAGCAAAGTGTCAATCGTAGTTACCAAATAACATTAGACAAATGATGCCTCCCTGTTCATCCTACTTACCAAGTAACTATTATATACAAAAGAATGCCCTCCTCTTCATCTTGCTTCCTAAGTAACTAATTAAACAAATTATAACTATCATCTAATCTTGTATATTATAATAAAATTCTTCCTTTGGATTAATAATTTCAGAAAATATTAACCTGCATAGCCTCTCTCTAATGTGCTCGAGGCTAGAACCTACTGTGTTCTGAAGGTGGTTTTGTAGTCCTGCCACAAGATAAAATGACAATTAGCAAAAGGTTAATAATAAAGTAAAATAAATACTTACACATACATTGCAATTCTACTGCTCTCCAAATAGAACCATGCTTAAGCAGACATGGAAGCCGCATGTGTTGGCTGGAGCTTGTTGTGAGATGCAGAATGTGTGTTTAAGTCATCGGCATTTTCCTTTTATATGTCCTCCTAGCATCTTAACCACGTACGTGTCAACAGCCCTAAAAATAAACATTCACTGTTAATGTAAAATTATCATGCAATGACGAAACAGTCAGAAACTAAAGTGAAGAAGAAACTTACTCGTCAAGGACGGACATGATATCAGTCCAATCACGGGTAAGTTGCTCGCCAGTTATTGAATCTATCGGCCTTGCAGAGTCATAGTACCAGACTTGGTCATACTTTGTAGAAAGTGCTAGGGTTACCCAATGGTTACCCGTGTTGAACGGTACGACTAGGAGCTCCTTATCACTGTACTGTTTCATTGCCTTGACAAAATATCCAACAACACCTCTTCGACTGCTGGCCATTTGATGATTAGTTCTCGTTGACATTTGCGGGTCAAGATATGTAGGAGACTCGTTTCCCATTCTATGACGAGTAACTTGTTGCATGTGCCTACACGCAAAATGCCAAAATTTGTTAGACACATATAACACTTATACATATTGAAGAACCTAGCTTTTGAGGACTTACAATGCGAAGCAGCGTATTAGTGAGACATCCAACGCGTCGAGGGTAAAAAGGTCGTAGATATCAAACCATGAGATGAGAAAGATGCCTTCACCCACCAGAAAGTTTTTTTCCTTGTATCCCACTATTAAGTGTTGATATTTTTTATAATTATTGATGTAGTAGTTATGAAGGCCGACACAATATTTACCAGCTTCTTTCAGTGTGTCGACACTTAACATTGGCTTCCCCATTTGGAACTTCGGTTTAGCATGTGTCATAGCTGTCGGCAACTTCGGGTTAGCTTCCGACTCTTTCAGTGTTTTCTTGCCCTTTGTTTCCTTCGACGACGTCTTCCGCTGCTGCGGTGACTCTTGGCACATACATTCTTCGTCGCCTTTGCCTTCGGCTGATCAGGTGTAGGGAGCAGGGTACTCCGAGTGCGAGGTGGAGACCCGCGCGGCTGCTCTTCAAGTAGAGACTTCTGCGGCAGGTCTAGAATTAGAGACGGATGCGGCTGATATCGGATTGGAGACTTTTGCTGCTTCTCTATAATTGGAGGCAACTGCTCTCGAATTGGAGACAAAACCATCCGCTCTGAATTTGGAGACGGAGGCAGACGTGCCTCAAGAGACATCAAAGCAGGAGAGGTCGACGTTGAAGCTGCTGGTGCTGGGTCAATAACAATAGAAGTCTGTCTCCACTGAACCCTTCTAGTAACTGCATCCCGCATAGTCAGTGTTGTATCGTCCGGTGGCACTTTGAGCATTAGGTTTTTGGAATTGTCATGCACCATATCCACTTTGACCACAACATAGGATGATGTGTCGACCTGGCTGTCGTCAAGCATGGTCTGACAGGGATACACTATCCCTCTCGCCATGTGTTTCATTTGCTATCTCTACCCGAGTCGAGTGCCTCTAGCATATCCTCGCGAGTAGTTCCAACTACTCGACTTGTACCGAATCCTACTCTATCTTAGCATTGCAGTAGATAAACGCGGTTTTCAATCCTAATCCCATCCCACGGTTTCCTTGGCTATGCAATTGGGTTTCAAACAAGACTCTAATGCAAGAAGTAAGTGGTGCTCAAAGTAAGTTCTTCAAAACAATAAAAATTTATAAAAAGGTTAATGCAAACCGGAGCTTGCCTTATTGATCTTGATCGTAGGCTAGCTGCTCTTCCAGAGTGACGAAGTCTAAGACTTCGGGTTCCTCCTCAACCTTTGCGACTACATGAGATAACATGTATATGTATTAATTTAAATGCATTTGAATTAAATTTAAACTTGTGACGACTATAAGGCTAGCTGCTCTTCCAGACCCAATGACTCTGAAATTTTTACTGTGGTTTGGTTACAACCTAAACAGAGACTTGGCCATGTTTCATTTATAGCAAACTCATTTGAGCTCTCCACAAATAATTATGTACTTGATCTTAATTGGAGCTTCTAGGGTGTTCTAGGGATTTTCATGGAGCAATCCATGACTTTATGAAAACTAGATTTTTAGAGGGTTCTAATGGAGTTGGTCTCACTTAATTTGAAGGTTCCTAGCTAACGATATGAGCTAAACAATTTCAGAGAAATTCTGAAAATGTTTCTGGATATTTTCTATTTTCTCTGGAACAGTTTCATTAATCACCCTATTCGGTGGACCAAATGAGCTCAAATGGATCTGAAATTTTTATGGTAGCTCAGGGAGATTTTGGTGAACATCCTAGCAAAATTTCTGAATTTTCATCCAAAGGGTTCTCCAGTTAAAATTCTAAAAAATTTATACTTTGCAGAATTAATTCTGGAGAAATAAAGATTTTCATAGAGTGAAACTTGATTTTCTAGAACTTACTCAGAGAGCTGAACCTAACAAAATTTGGTTCACTCGATTTGGAGCTTCCTAGCCAAAGTTATGTGGGTTTGAAGTTTGAACTAAATCTGAAAATCGAGAAAAAGTTTAAACCGCTGCGCGTGGGACCGGGCTACGTGTCAACTTCTCAGCGGTCGACACACGGGGCTACAGCATCTTTTTTGCGCGCAGCCACTCCCGATCCAGTGCCACAGCGAATCCCGGTTTTAAAATATCTGCTGCTGACACGTGGGACCGGGGGCTTCGTCTACCTCCGGCCTCCCCGCGCTCGGCCGCCGCCCCCCTCGCCGGAGTGCTCGCCGGAGGGCTTCTGCCGCGTGCCAAACTCCATGATTTTGGCCGCCTCTGCCTAACTCCATCCGGGGAACACGATGCTGGCTCAGCTCGTCATGACAATCACCGGAACACGGCCGGCGACGTGCTGTGGCTTCGGAAGAACTTTGACCGTGTCGACCGGCCTTCCTAGCACCCCAAACGATTGGGAAAAAGTCCGTCGAGCATAAGTGGACCCTAGGAAAGATCAACGTGAGCTCCATGGAGCTCGGAAATGGCTATACTGGGCTGTCACCATGCGACCTAGGCCGGAAATCAGAAATTCTTCTAAAACTCAAAGAACAGTGGTTTCCTCCAATAGTTCTTCATGGTTTCGACTTCTATGGACTCGCACGGACACCTAGAAGTGCTTCCCTTTGTGAGAGGATGAGTGGTGCTGTATGTGTTACAAATTTTGCGAATCGGTCCGGGCATCCCTTTTGTATACCGTCGCAAAATCGTGAAATTCTGGCGTGGTTAGTTTATGTCTTGCCGCCGGGGCTTGCGGAAATGAAAGAGGGACTGAAGGCGAACCTTTTTTCTATTCACAGCTCGGAGAAAGACGGGCTATGGTGGCCGGACGGGTCTCCCCCGTGACAGCGGCTTGGGCTGAACTGAAGAATAGAAGAACATCGCGGTGGAGCTCGGGGAGGGTTGATCAGGGTCTGGAACCGGTGCGAGGACGTCAAGGAGGACTCGGCGCACTCGGTGATGGTCTCAGATCACCGTGACAACCACAGGATCGGCCGGGCGATGAGGGACCGAGAGCTCAGCCGTGCGGCGAGGTGTTTCGGTTTTCTAGGTGAGAGCACGTCGGAACAGCGGTGAGAATCAACGGGGACGGTCCGGGCGTGTAGATAAGGGCCCAGAGAGGCGGTTCAGCAGCCAGGGGTGGCAAGCAGCTGCTGTCCTCGCCATTTTCTCGCCGTGGCGGCAGCTCGGTCGGGCGCAAGAAACCGAGATCAAGTCTTCAGTCGGTTAAACTGTTTAGTGTGGCTGACATGTGGGTCCCACCCCGGTTTTAACCTCTGAAATTAAATTTTCCCCACTGCTTTAAACAGTAGAGACCCAATTAACCTTGGTCATTTGAATTATCTACCCTCTGGCCATTTGAATTGGATAGAATTCAAATTGGGGTTTGTTTAAATCTATTTTCAGCACATATGCAGTTTGAAATTCAAATAAAGTTTGAATTTGCTAAACTTAGCTCATGTCAAGATCAACCCCAAATGGAGTGAAAATTGGTGTGTGAGCTCACAAAAATGTGCTGAGTTATAATATGCCTCCCACTTTTGAATTCATGGGATGGAAATAGTTTGAATTTGAATTTGAGTTCAAACCACCCTATTTCTGGTTATACCCAAAAAGACCTCAAAAGGTTTTTGGATTTGGGTAAATTTTGGCATGAGCCTTCCTAGCAAGGTGTTGGAGTTTTTCATATGCTCAGCCCCTAGATGATGCATGTGGGAAATGCCACTTTTGCATTTTGTGAGCTTATTCTCTAATGAGCATGTTGATGGTGGTTACTTGCTCTTCAAATGTGTTCATCAAGTTTATTCAAATGAAGGGTGTGTGTGGTGATGAACACTTTGAACATGTGCCAAAAACTTAGGCCCTTACATTCCTCCCCCCTAAAAGAATCTCGTCCCGAGATTATAAGGTGAAAATGAGAGAGAGGACGGTGGAAAATTACCGTACATGCGACGTGAAAAAGTAGGGGTAGTTAGCGCGAAGAAATCCTTCGCTCTCCCATGTCGCTTCGTCCACGGAGTGATTACTCCATAGAACTTTGTAGAACCACAACGTACGGTTGTGTGTGGTTCGGGCCTTTTCATCTATAATCTAAACTGGTTCCTCCCGATACGTGAGATCCGGTTTCAGTTCTTCTACATCCTCCAGCTGGATGGTAGTGGATAGCTTGAGACACTTCCGCAGATGGGAGATGTGAAAGACGTCGTGCACACCGAAAAGTGCTTCTGGTAATTTCAGCTGGTATGCTACTGACCCACATCTTTCTGTAATCTGGAATGGACCGATGAATCGGGGTGCTAACTTTCCTCTCACCCCGAATCTGTTCACGCCCTTCGTTGGAGACACACGTAGATATACGTGATCCCCGAATTCAAACTGTAAAGGGCATCTTTTCCAGTCCGCATATTGTTTCTGTCGGGATTGAGCGGCTTTTAGGTTCACTTGAATCAGCCGAACCTTTTCCTCCGCGTTGTTGACAATATCAATCCTGAAGGTAACCCTTTCGCCAGACTCACACCAATTCAGTGGTGTGCGGCATTTTCTCCCATATAGCGCTTCATAAGGCGCCATCTTTATGCTGGCTTGGTACCCATTGTTGTACGAGAAATCGGCCAATGAAAAGTGATCATCCCAATTCTTGCCGTGGTTGATAGCGCAATATCGTAGCATATCTTCTAAAATTTGGTTTACCCGCTCAGTTTGTCCATCCGTCTACGGGTGGTATGCTGAAGTACGGATCAGCTTCATCCCCAATGCAGCGTGTAGCTGCTCCTACAAACGGGACATAAATAAAGTGCCCCGATCCGATATGATGGTACGTGGTACGCCGTACAAGCATAGGATCCGTGAGATGTACAGTTCAGCGTACCTCTTGGTGTTGTAGTTGGTGTTGACCAGGATGAAATGGGCAACTTTGGTGAGCCGGTCGACGACCACTCACACAGAATCATGCTTCTGAAAAGTGGTGGGTAAACCGACGATGAATTCCATGCTCACATCTTCCCACTTCCAGGCAGGAACACCCAGTGGTTGTAGCAGTCCCGGTTTCCGCATATGATCTGCCTTCACCCTTCGACATGTATCACACTCGGACACTTACTTTGCGATCTCCCGCTTCATCCGTGTCCACCAAAACTTGCTTCTGAGTTCTTGATACATTTTGTTGCTGCCGGGGTGAATACAAAACTTTGACAAGTGAGCCTCATCAAAGATTTTCTTCCGTAACACCGGGTTACGGGGTACGACGATTTGGTCCTTGAATCATAGGACGCAGTCTTCGTCTTTCCAGAAACAATTCAGTTCCCCACTGTCTATACGTCTCCGCAAATGCGACATGCCCTTGTCATGTTTCTGAGCTGCTGCTATCTCTTCACGGATGGTGAGGATCAAAGCTAAGTTGTAGAGAGCTCCATGTGGGATCACATGCAGTGGTGGTTCACTCTCTTCCAACGGTGTGATGGTCAGGTTGTTGACATGTGACTTGCGACTCAGCGTATCCGCCACTATGTTTTCCTTGTCGGAGTGATAATGGATCTCTATTTCGTAATCCTTTATCAACTCTAACCATCTTCGCTGCCTCATGTTCAGCTCTTTCTGAGTGAATATGTACTTGAGGCTTTTGTGGTCAGTATATAAATGTACGAGGTTACCGAGTACGTAGTGCCTCCATATTTTAAGTGCAAGTACCACGGCAGCGAGCTCTAAGTCGTGAGTTGGATAATTCTGCTCATGGTTTCTGAGCTTCTGTGATCCATACGCGACCACCCTTTGGTCTTGCATTAGCACACATCCGAGCCCAATGCCAGATGCATCGCAGTACACATCGAACGGTTTTGTTGTGTCTGGCTGCGCCAAAACAGGTGCTGATGTTTGGTGTCTCACTAATGCCTTGAACACTGCTTCACATGTTGGACTCCAAACGTATTTGGTAGCCTTCTTCAGCAGCTCCGTCATAGGCTTGGCAATCTTTGACAAGTTCGGAACGAACCTCCGATAATATTCCGTGAGTCCGAGGAAACTCCGTACCTCGTGAACAGTTCTCGGGGACTTCCAATTCAGCACTTGTGTGATCTTACTTGGGTCTACAGCGATGCCCTCCGCTGAGATAATATGCCCGAGAAAAGGCACTTGCGATATCCATAATTCTTACTTGCTGAATTTCGCGTATAGCTTGTGATCCCGCAGCCGTTGCAAGACTATACGCAAATGCTTCTTGTGTTCTTCCTCCGACTTGGAATATACCAATATGTCGTCGATGAAGACCACGACAAACTTGTCCAGCTCCAGCATGAATACCGAGTTCATCAAATACATTAAATGAGCTGGAGCATTGGTGAGGCCGAAGGACATGACCAGGTACTCATAAAGTCCGTACCTCATCGAGAAAGCCGTCTTCGGAATATCCTCAGCCCGTATTTTAATCTGGTGGTACCCGGATCTTAAATCCATCTTGGAAAAGATCTTTGCTTCAACCAACTGATCAAACAACATGTCGATCCGTGGCAACGGGTACTTGTTCTTGATGGTTACGGCGTTTAGTGGATGATAGTCAACGCAAAGCCGCAACGTCTCGTCTTTCTTCTTCACGAATAATGACGAACAGCCCCATGGCGAGGAGCTCGGCCTAATAAAACCCTTCTCCAGCAGGTCCGTTAGCTGAGTCTTCAGTTCAGCCAATTCCTTGGGCGCCATCTTGTACGACCTTCGGGATATTGGCATTGTTCCCGGTGCAAGTTCAATCTTGAACTCCACCTCTCTGTCGGGCGGCATCCCCGGTAAATCATCCGGGAACACGTCAGGGAACTCACGGACCACTGGAATGTCTTCCAATCTGATGGTGTTGGATTGATATATATACTTGAAAGTTTTATTTCTTGACTGTCCGGAAATAAGGAATGAGATTTGTGCACTTCTGAGTTCAAGTGCACAATTCGGAGGACGGTGTCTAAAACAGCGCCGTGGCGGGTTAACCACTACGTTCCTAAGATGACATCGACCTTCTGTCCCTCTAAAATTATGAGAGACGTAGGGTACACCCTACCCGCTAAGCATAATGGCGCTTTTGGAACCATCATGCTTGCTGAAATTTTCCCACCCGGTGAACAAATCAAATATGGACTATCCGTGGGTAGAATTTGCAATCTGTATTTAGCAATGAAAGCTTGGCTAATAAAGCTATGCGTGGCGCCTGAATCAAATAATACTATGGCGGGATGCTGGTGGAGTTGGAACATACCCGCAAGGATTGGTTCACCCTCCGGCACGTCCTCTATGGCAAGTTGGTGGACAGTGCCAGTGCCGGGCCTAGGGTTTGCCCGCCGCGCATTAGTGGGGTTCTGGGGCTGATTCCTCCCCGGGAACTGCGGTGCAACTCCGCCGCCTTGCCTCTCAGGGCAACTGCTGGTGAAGTGTCCTGGACGACCACACTTGTAGCATGTGGCTGCTGCTTGTCCGGTGCTTGGGGGATGAAAGCCCGGCATGCGCTGCTGAGGTGCATACGCACGTGGCATCGCCCGCTGTTGTTGTTGTTGCTGCGGAGGTGGTACTGGCAGTGCCGGCCTGAATGCCGGTGGAGAATATGGCCGACTGCAGAATGGCATCGACCTCTGTGGTGGCTGCCAGCGTGGACCCGATGGTGGGCGATTCACCATCCGGTATTTTTTAGAAGGAGCACCTCCTTCTCCGCTGCTTTGCGGCGCGCTTCGCTTCCTTTCCACCGCCGCTAACTCCTTGCCGGAGTCTTCCTGAACAATCGCAGCATCAATTATATCATTGACGCTGCCGCAAGTGAACATCGCCAGCTTGTCTTTCAGGAGCGGGTTAAGCCCCTGGTAGAAATGATCCCGCCGCTTCTCGTCGGTATCGGCGTGATACGAAACGTAGAGTGCAAGATCATTGAACGCCCTGGAATATTCCAGCGCGTTCCGGCTCCCTTTCTGCAGGCGTAAGAACTCCTGCGTCTTCCTCTTCATGAGACCCGGCGGTATATGATAGGCCCTGAAGGCCGTCCGGAATTCCGCCCAGGTCATAACTCGCTCGGTGGCTGCGAAGCACAGTAATTCGCCCACCACGCGCTCGCGGGTCCCTGGAGCTGTTGGACCGTGAACTGAGGCTTGCGCTGCTCACTCACTTGGAGCTGCCCGAACTTCATCTCCATCGTGCGGAGCCAGTTGTCCGCATCGAGGGGTTCATCCGCCCTAGAGAATACCGGGGGATGAGTAGCCAGAAAATCAGAGTAGGATCTCTGCTGGCGCTCCTCACGATATTGACGTCTCTCTGGTCGAGACGTATTTGCAATGAGGGTCTGCAGCAACTCCGTATGCTGCTGATGAGATCCCGCCATCGCTGCCACAATGTCAGCCAAAGTAACCGTTGGCGGTGGCGGTGGCGGTTGTTGCTGTTTCTGTTGTTGCTGTCCCGAGGAGTCCTCGGGAGGTTGTTGGGAGTTTTCTCCCCCCTGAATGGAACCCCCAACGTCCGGGTTGGCACGAGTACGAGTCATTCTTAAATTCAAAACAGCAGCAATCAGCACATGTCATACTTAAAATTCCATATGAAACAGTAGGTATTGAAGTGACACATGAATAATTTGCACAATATTCACATATATTGATAAAGCATAACTTTATACAAGATACATTATTCTCGGTCTCCGAGAAGTCGTGCTCATGTCGTCACTACCTATACATATGCTACTGTTTACACGACATGTCACTGATTACAAAATTTTTTGTTACATTACCCTTGCTGCCCTACTTGGCAACAGTAACCTCCTACTCGGAGTAGAACTCGACCTCCTGCGGGTCTCCTCCTCCGGTACCTCTGCTGGTGGCTCTGGATCCACAACCTCCTCTTCCGGCTCGGGTTCTCCCATTGCCGGAAGACCCAAGACCACGGGCACATCGCCTACCACCGGTATGCCTATTACCGGCGGTACGAGGTCCTGTAACGCGTGCACCTCGTCCATGGCTTGGTTGTAGTCCTCTTCCCAGCCTTGCCCCTCCTCAATAGCGTTGTCCCGCTCTTGAGTAAGGACCTCGTTCTGCTGGGTCAGATCCTGCACTTGTTGTTGCAAAGCCATGATGTCGACACAGCTTTTCTTCTTCGCCTTCTTCAGACGATGCAACTGATTATACTGTTCGTTCAGTCGCTTAATCGTCAGAAGGAGAACATTGCGGAGTGTGCTGTGAGCACTCTCGAAATGATCTCCATGGCTGTTGCTCTCCTTGAGCCTCATGGCGAGACATTCCGTATGAACAGCTTGGCTGTCCATCACGGCCTTTCCCGCCCTCAATTGGAGACTGAGGTTTGCCTCCGTGGGACTGTACCTTGGGCAACCCGGATCTGTTGCCTCCATGTACCTCCCTTCCCACACGTGATTAGCCCATCCCTCCACAGGAACAAGCGCGTATGGAGTGCTCTCCATAGCTCTCACGTGTAGTTGGCAGAAACGTGACATAGTGTCGCGGGCTGCCACTTGCCACATTTCTTCCGGCTGTCTGCCTCTCACCGTAACGGTGAACGGCGCCCAACCAGGTGGTGTAGGCCCTGCGGAAACTTTGACATGGATCATCCACGTCTGGTTCCCCTCCTCGCCTTCTTCCTTGGCAAAGTACTGCAGCCTCTTGCTATACCTGAAATATTGAAGCATTTGCCTCAACACTTCCAGGTAACCGCTGCGGTGAGAACAGTTGGACACCACCCAACCGTTCTCCAATTGTTTATCTGCTGTCATCTGTAAAAACATATTTGAGAAATGTCAAATATTTATTTAAACAGTAAACCATTGAGTTATAACATAAAATATGTCATTGAACTCATAAGACTTGGAAACATAGTTGAAACTTAAACAAATTTGACTGCTGATCTGCTGTCCACTATGACAGCCCTGACCAGTTTCCATTTCAACCTGATTTAGACCATGCTAAAGGCAAAATCAAATCTGGAGCTCAGCATAAAAGTTAAATTTAACTTCAAAAGCTTTCCAAAAAGTATTTGCTTGGCCTAAGATCTGTCCTGTTTCAAAAGTTATGAGATGTCAAAGTTGATAGAATTTCTGGAGAAAATTGGACAGCACCTCCCTGCTTTAGGTACTGATTTGATCCAAGAATTCCAGTTAATTCTACTCCCAATCTGACAAAACTTTCTGTTACAAAGTTGTAACCCATCTCATAAAGTTTTCAGAACTACCTCATTTTCTATTTTTGGATTATTATGCAGAAAGTTATGCTCAATTTACAGAGAGTTACAGAGAGTGTTTGCTCTGCCCTGTTTTCTGGACAGTTTCAACTCTACTGCATTTTTTGATTGGTTAAGGGATGAAACATCTCTGGATATCAACAGAAAAGTTGTAAAGTTCTTCCAAAGATTTCCAGAAATGTATAATATGACCCCAACCTCGAAAGAACCCAACCTTTAACCTCTGATTAACTTCAGCCTTATTTCAGCTGAAAACAGGGGACTCTGTCCTTAGTATCCTATAAGTTAAAAAACTTGTTAACTTTGAATATCCTGATCAAGGGACGGAATTACATCAAGTTTTAGTGCTCTGGATTAAAAATTTCCAGTTTTACAATGAAGTAGTTCATTTAGTGGAGTGTGCGTCAATGCGTCACCAGATCATGTCGGTACTACGTCCTCACAAAGAAAAATCTATACCGGACTTAGCCGGCTTCGTTAGTTCAGTGGCACTAAGCGTCACTCGCACACGGATGCTACACGTATACCGTTCCGTGGTTAGACTACCTGCAGATAACTCACACAATCGTCATACTCGGCTGCACACCGAGCCCGGTATCCATACAGTTCGTACACCCGACCGTCATCACTCGCCCGGATGTTCTCAAGCCAAACACGCCTTGAGCTACGTGTTCACGTTACAGACCACGTGACAGAGTCTCCCAAATTGCCCAAAGCACGCCAGGGACAGACGTTCCTCGAATACCCCAAACGACATGAAGAGTCGTAGAGGATATTAAAGAGGGTCGGGTTACCTGCCACCCGTGGGGCTCCACCCTTCAGCTTGTGCGCACTGGTGGACAGCGCTTACGTGAACCCCCCAAGACATAAAGCATCCCGAGATGCACGATTTTCCGACATAAGCAAATAGGTTAGTATGCCACTTTCTATGGGCTACTAACTCGTTCCTCACTGGATTTTTGAAAAAGATGACCTTTGTAGTGCGTTAGACCTCAAGCGAGCTCTGATACCACGCTGACACGACCCCATCGGCCTTGTCGAGCCAGGATCATGCTGAGGGGTGCTGTGTTGCACAGCACCGGATAACACACATCAAAGGTACAAGCGGAAGCAAAGTTTTATTACATAAACCAGTTTACGAACATTTTTACAACAAAAGAGTCCAGTCTACACTCACGGGCGTAGACTATGCATCGAGTTCACGTTCAGCCCGTGAACGTGTTCCCCCTAGCACGCACACACACTAACATGGCGGCGTGCACGACTCCCACTCGATAGGGTTCCCCTCCTGTGGTTCCGTCTCCTCCTCGGGAGTCCCTTCCTCATAAAACCCTGCAAAAGCTTCAAACACAAGCAGTGAAACCTTACTTTCAAGTTTTAGCAGCAGATTGTGGAGAACCTTATGCTAAGGCACATGAGAGAGCCGCAATCAAACAAGAAATGCATTTCTCTCATGTACTTTGCCCAAAGTTGAAAAGAACTTTAATTTTCTCTAAACTACAACAATACATTAACAAGCAAGTATAACTTTCAAATCAGCAAACTTTTAATATGTATCCAGCCTGTTCTTTCTACGTCACGGTATAGTGAACAAGTGGTACTCACTGACCGTGAGGGACGGCGATTATAATCGATTTACACCTGCAGGGTTACCCGAATAACCCGTCGTACGCCCGTACTCGATGTTGCCTACAGCAACCATCACGGACGTCGTACGCAACCACCTTTCACCCGTCAGCCAAATGTTGAACTGGTCCAATCGTCCTGAGCAAGAGGTCTCTGCAGCGCATTCACAGTGCTGCCAGCCAATTTACACCTCGAGCTCTCAACCTACCCTCTGAACGACCAGCTATGCCTCAACACCCAGCTACCCGAGTTACATCGGTTTCCCGGTTCCCATATAGCCGGCAGGTCTTCGGTACTGTTCTAGCTTGTTCAACAGGCCCGCACACGGCTCGGTCCTCAATCGACACAAGCGGAGCTATAGCACCCAGGCCCCAAAGTCCTGCTTCCCTTACTCTCCGCTCGGTCTCATTTTTCTCGCCATGTGTTTCATTTGCTATCTCTACCCGAGTCGAGTGCCTCTAGCATATCCTCGCGAGTAGTTCCAACTACTCGACTTGTACTGAATCCTACTCTATCTTAGCATTGCAGTAGCTAAACACGGTTTTTAATCCTAATCCCAACCCATGGTTTCCTTGGCTATGCAATTGGGTTTCAAACAAGCCTCTAATGCAAGAAGTAAGTGGTGCTCAAAGTAAGTTCTTCAAAACAATAAAAATTTATAAAAAAGGTTAATGCAACCGGAGCTTGCCTTGCTGCTCTTGGTCGTAGGCTAGCTGCTCTTCCAGAGTGACGAAGTCTAAGACTTCGGGTTCCTCCTCAACCTTAGCGACTACATGAGATAACATGTATATGTATTAATTTAAATGCATTTGAATTGAATTTAAACTTGTGACGACTATAAGTCTTACTAGACAGACCCAATGACTCTGAATTTTTTACTGTGGTTTGGTTACAACCTAAACAGAGACTTGGCCAAGTTTCATTTGCAGAAAAGCTCATTTGAGCTCTCCACAAATAATTATGTACTTGACCTTAATTGGAGCTTCTAGGATGTTCTAGGGATTTTCATGGAGCAAGCCATGACTTTCTGAAAACTAGATTTTTAGAGGGTTCTAATGGAGTTGGTATCAATTAATTTGAAGGTTCCTAGCTAAAGATATGAGCTAAACAATTTCAGAGAAATTCTGAAAATGTTTCTGGACATTTTCTATTTTGTCTGGAACAGTTTCATTAATCACCCCATTCGGTGGATCAAATGAGCTCAAATGGATCTGAAATTTTTATGGTAGCTCAGGGATATTTTGGTGAACATCCTAGCGAAATTTCAGAATTTTCCTCCAAAGGGTTCTCCAGTTAAAATTCTAAGCAGTTTAAACTTTGCAGAATTAATTATGGAAAAATAAAGATTTTCGTAGAGTGAAACTTGATTTTTTGGAAAGTACTCAGAGATCTGAATCCAACAAAATTTGGTTCACTCGATTTGGAGCTTCCTATCCAAGGTTATGTGGGTTTGAAGTTTGAACTAAATCTGAAAATCGGGAAAAAGTTTAAACCGCTGCGCGTGGGACCGGGCTACGTGTCAACTTCACAGCGGTCGACACACGGGGCTACAGAATCTTTCGAGCGTGGACGCACCCAATCCAGTGCCACAGCGAATCCCGGTTTTAAAATATCTGCCGCTGACGCGTGGGACCAGGGCTTTGTCTACCTCCGGCCTCCCGCGCTCGGCCGCCACCCTCCTCGCTGGAGTGCTCGCCGGAGGGCTTCTGCCATGCGCCAAACTCCATGATTTTGGCCGCCTCTGCCTAACTCCATCTGGGGAACATGATGCTGGGCTCAGCTCGTCATGACAATCACCGGAACACGACCGGCGACGTGCTGTGGCTTCGTAAGAACTTCAGCCGTGTTGGCCGGCCTTCCTAGCACCCCAAACGATTGAGCAAAAGGTCGTCGAGCATCAGTGGACCCTAGGAAAGATCGACATGAGCTCCATGGAGCTTGGAAATGGCTGTACTGGGCTGTCACCGTGCGACCTAGGCCGGAAATCAGAAATTCTTCTAAAACTCGAAGTACAGTGGTTTCCCCCAATAGTTCTTCGTGGTTTCGACTCCTATGGACTCGCACGGACACCTAGAAGTGCTTCCCTTTGTGAGAGGATGAGTGGTGTGATATGTGTTACAAATTTTGCGAATTGGTTCGGGCATCCCTTTTGTATACCGTCGCAAAATCGTGAAATTCCGACGTAGTTAGTTTATGTCATGCCGCCGGGGCTTGCGGAAATGAAAGAGGGACTCAAGGCGAACCTTTTTGCTATTTACAGCTCGGAGAATGATGGGCTGTGGTGGCCGGAAGGGTCTCCCCTGTGACGGCGGCTTGGGCTGAACTGAAGAATAGAAGAACGTCGCGGTGGAGCTCGGGGAGGGTTGATCAGGGTCTGGAACCGGTGCGAGGACGTCAAGGAGGACTCGGCACACTCGTTGATGATCTCAGATCGCCGTGACAACCACAGGATCGTCCGGGCGACGAGGGACCGAGAGCTCAGCCGTGCGGTGAGGTGTTTCGGTTTTCTGGGTGAGAGCATGTCGGAACAGAGGTGAGAATCAACGAGGACGGCCCGGGCGCGTAGATAAGGGCCCAGAGAGGTGGTTCAGCGGCCAGGGGCGGCAAGCAGCTGCTGTCCTCGCCGTTTTCTCGCTGTGGCGGCAGCTCGGTCGGGCGCAAGAAACCGAGATCCAGTCTTCAGTCGGTTAAACTGTTTAGTGAGGCTGACATGTGGGTCCCACCCTGGTTTAAACCTTTGAAGCTGAATTTTCCCCACTGCTTTAAACAGTAGAGACCCGATTAACCTTGGTCATTTGAATTATCTACCTCTGGCCATTTGAATTGGATAGAATTCAAATTGGGGTTTGTTTAAATCTATTTTCAGCACATATGCAGTTTGAAATTCAAATAAAGTTTGAATTTGCTAAACTTAGCTCATGTCAAGATCAACCCAAAATGGAGTGAAAATTGGTGTGTGAGCTCACAAAAATGTGTTGAGTTATAATATGCCTCCCACTTTTGAATTCATGGGATGAAAATACTTTGAATTTGAATTTGAGTTCAAACCACCCTCTTTCTGGTTATACCCAAAAAGACCTCAAAAGGTTTTTGGATTTGGGTAAATTTTGGCATGAGCCTTCCTATCAAGGTGTTGGAGTTTTTCATATGCTCAGCCCCTAGAGATGCATGTGGGAAATGCCACTTTTGCATTTTGTGAGTTTATTCCCTAATGAGAATGTTGATGTTGGTTACTTGCTCTTCAAATGTGTTCATCAAGTTTCTTCAAATGAAGGATGTGTGGGGTGATGAACACTTTGAACATGTGCCAAAAACTTAGGCTCTTACAAATAGGCTTTTCGATTTTTTTGTTAATCCCTGAAACACTTAATAGATTTATCAAATACAGGGGAATCGGACTAGTCCGGTAGGGTGCGGACTAGTCCGTTTTCTAGTCAGAGACAAATCGGACTAGTCCGGTATGCGTGGACTAGAAAGATCAAGGTTGATCAATATTTTCACTTCTAGTACCCTATGCAGCAAAAATTAATTGGGAACTTAGATGTATTATAATAGTGAAACAATGAGTGACAGAGATCAACTTTAATTTCAATATTTCAACGTGAATTACACAAGATTAAGTAAACCCTAAAATATGATGAACAATAAATGAACAAGAGCAAGAGACAAGTTTTATCCCGAGGTTCGATTCCACGAAGGAAATCTACGTCCCCATTGAGGAGTCCACGAAGGACCAGGTCTTCACCAACCCTACCCTCGTCGAATCGCCACAGAGGCCGATTCTCTTCCACTAATCACAAAGAGAAAATAACTCATTCAAGGGGCCTTCTCACAAGTTGAGAGCTCCCCAGGAATCACAATAAATACCTACCACAAAACACACTCAAAATATGAACAATAAATGAATAAGAGTGTGCGAGAGATCAAACCCAAGAGCTCAAGATGTGTAGAACAAGTCTCTCCTTTGATCAATTTCTAATCCTCGAAGATTTGATCCTTTTTGGGTTAGAATGTGTGGAGAGATGTGAATTTTGGGCTCTTGGGAGGTGTGATGGCGCAGGGGGTCGATTCTTGGGGGTAGTATGGCCGTACACCTCTATTTATACTAGGATTTCCAAAGTTTACCGTTAGGGTTTGCGATGCCGGACTAGTCCGTGGTGGACTCCGGACTAGTCCGGTGTGCGGCGTGTGGAAAACCCTAAGTGTTGTGAGATACCGGACTAGTCCGTAAGAGTGCAAACTAGTCCGTTGTCTATCCAGAGACAAAATCAAACTAGTTCGGTCCATATTGGACAAGTCCGTTTTCTGGTCAGAGAGAAATCGGACTAGTTCGGTTGATATCGGACTAGTCCGCACATGCTGATTTTTGTGCAGTTAGTGTGATTTCTTTCACTTGAGCTCTTGGGGTGTGTTTCTCCAACACACTCCATACTAGGTAATCTAATCTTTTCAGCTCTTGAGCTCTTATCAGTTTGGATCCTCATTCACCTTTCTTTTTGCGCTTTCTTCCTAATTTCTTTAAGAACCTACGCTCATCTGAACAATTTTGTTAGGGTCTCATTTGTTTGTCATAAATCAACCAAAACCCACAAGGGATGCATAGATGCACTTTCAATCTCCCCCTTTTTAGTGATTGATGACAACCAATTGATATCACACAAATATGATAAAAAATTCAGATTTTCATAAAGTGTGCACATATGAGCTTTGAGCAAAATAGGCAATGTAGACATAAGATATATGTGCACTCTTTATGGTGGGGTGCAAAACTATATGTGTGAGCAATAATTTTGATGTGAATACCATAATGAGCATAATCATAAAATCATCAAGAGTCTCAAGCCTACATAGCAGTTTTAAACATACACCATTAATCAAAAGCATAACATAGTCATCATTTCACAGCACATGTCCAAAAGCATAATGATAGCATAAGTCTTACAAAAGCTCATTTCTTAAACAAGGACACAAAAGGAAGAACCTACGACCTAAGACTCCCTGTCAATCTCCCCCCTTTGGCATCAAGGCACCAAAAAGAAGGAGAGGAGGGATCTACTTGTCATCGCCGGCTCACTCCTCGCTGTCGGTCCTTTCTTCGTCTTCATCATCAGGCTGAGGAGGAGGAGGAGGAGGAGAAGAAGAACCACTCGTCGTGCCCCGGGATCCAAAGTAGGCACGCTCTGATGGAGAGAGAGGAGGAAGCTTTGTGAAGTCAGATGCAGAGTCCTCTGAGATGACTGGAGATCCAATGGGCTCAATCTCCAATTTTTGGCATATTGCTTTGACATTGGCCTTCATGTATCTCATTTCTTCTTTTCTTGCCTTGTTCATCTCATGAAGCTTCACCTCAGTTTTGCGGCAAGAACCAAAGATAGCAGCCAAATACTTCATAATCCCACTAGGGGACCCTAGTCTTGGATGAAGGCCTTGCATCTTCTTGAGCTCTCTCTGGATGTTCTTCAGGTGAGCCAGGTGAGGGAGAAGCTGAGAGAGAGGCTAGAGGAGGCTTCTGAGGCCTTAGAGCAGTGTGCTCCACATCCTTCACAAACTCAATTTTTGTGAATTTTTTAATCATAAACATCAAGTATGGTGCATAGCCACAGGAACGGTTTGGTGTGCAGGATACGTTCACCATGTCATTCCAAATGTAGTCGAAGATATCAAACTTTCTCCTCCTGCTGATTACTTTCATCAAGGTTCTCAAGTAACCTTGGACACTCTCGGCATCTCCATTCTTTGGAGCAATGGTCTTCCGGAGCACTCTGTTGAGAACAATGAAGAAGGGCTTCATGTTCTTGGTTGAGGGAGGATTGTATGGGAGTCGAGTATCATAGAGGAATTCCATCTTGTCCTTCTCTACAACACCAAGATTGTGAATCACAATCTCGTTACTACCGGTGTCCTCAAGGTGCACCAGTCTGGCAAACTCAACATAGGTAACTGTGTACTTGGATCCATGTGTCATCCAAGTCACTTTGTCTTCTCCATCGTGGGCAAAGTGGAAAGTTGCATAGAACTGGGCGATGATCTCATCATTCAAGTTGTATCTGAAGGAGAGCAAGTCCTTGAGTCCGTGTCTCTCTGCAGCCTCTACTACCTCCTCAAAGGCTTCACAACTCTTCCTTTAAAAATATGTCCAGTCGATCCATTGACTGTGGACCACTGGAGTCTTCATTTGGAGGTACACCGAACTGTAGTAGTCCGAGTGAAAGTTTCTCCAAAATCTCTTGTCAGCTTCCTTTTTGCCAGTGCTATAGGCGTCAATCTTCATCAGGTTCCATGCCATGTCGCTCCCCTTGCCATTGAACTTTTCCTCCGAGGGATCCCTATTCCTCTGTCTTGGAGCTGTCATCTTAAGGGGACAAATCGGGCCGGAAGCAAGTCCCTTTCCCTTGCCCTTGGTTTGGCATTGAGTCGCCGAGCTAGAACCAGTCATATTTGCTTTTGAAGCTGGTCTCTTGATTGTAACCCTAGGTGGGGTAGTCAAAGGCTCAGCAGCACACTCTTGTCTCTTGTTAGAGCGAGACTCCGGAGCATGAGACACCACATCTTGATCCATCTCGGCTTCAAAGTCGAAGAGATTCTCATTCGATCCCGACATGATTTCTGACAAGGAAGATATAAAGGATATGGATAATTAAGGATGACAAGGGATTGCATTGAATTGATATAAGCTAAGGTTTTGATCAGGGCATACCGGACTTGTCCGGTGTTCAGGGTCGTACTAGTCCGAAGTACCGGACTTGTCCGCTCTAAGAACGTACTAGTCCGTTATGAGGCTGCTCAAACCTAACTTGTCAAAATTTGAGGTTATTCAATATAAATATGATCTAGGGTACATGGAATACATCAATAGAGCATGTATTGACTGGAGGAGCTAAGCCAATTAAGCAAAAACAAGGAAAATCGAAGGTTCTAGGGTTTGGAGAGAAGTTTACCAAATCCTTCGATTCGAGGCGTTGAAGGTATTCTTGATGCGGACTAGTCTGGGGTCTTCGATCCACTGCAACCCCTTGCAGTGAAGATCGATTCCCACGGAGATTGGATGGATTTGATGGAGAACTCGCAAATCCGCCTTGGGAGCACTTGAGTGAGGAGAGAGAACGTGGGAGGAGTTGTGAGGTTGAAGAAGATTAGGTCTGAGCCGGCCCTAGGGTTATGGAGTCGAAATATTGGACTAGTCCGTGGTCGAACCAGACTAGTCCGGACTGGCGGACCAAATGCGGACTAATCTGCATTATGCGGACTAGTCCGGGGTGACCATAGACTAGTTCGTGGTCCCTTGTACAGAAAAGTACAAGACACTTATATATATATATATATGTATTCAATGGTTCCTAATAAGGAATAGGGGGCAAAAAGACACAGATATTCTTGATGAATATGATCAGTAAACATACACCAATCAAACTATGACCATAATTCACCAAGATCAAGTAACTAACATAGTTTTTAGGAGAAGAAATAGAGAAAGATGATTTTTCAACACAATTAGCATGATTTTGAGGATGGCATACAGGTACGCAAATTTTCAGGCCACGTTCCGAGCATCAAGGCTATTTAGTTTATTTTGGAGCTCACAAAAGCGTTTTTCATCAAGTGGCTTGGTAAAGATATCGGCTAGTTGTTTTTCAGTGTTGACATGGGAAATGACTATGTCTCCATTCATTGAGTGATCTCTCAAAAAATGATGTCAGATATCTATGTGTTTGGTTTTAGAGTGCTCAACAGGGTTATGGGCAATTCTAATTGCACTCTCATTGTCACAAAGGAGTGGAATACAACTGATATTGTAACCGTAATCCCTTAGAGTTTGTCGCATCCAAAGGAGTTGTGCACAACAACTCCCGGCTGCAACATACTTCGCTTCGACCGTGGATAAGGCAATTGAATTTTGTTTCTTGGAGGACCAAGAAACTAAGGATCTACCTAGGAATTGGCAAGTACCGGAAGTACTTTTTCTATCTACCTTGCATCCGGCATAATCTGCATCGGAGTATCCAATGAGATTGAATTTTGAACCTTTGGGATACCAAAGGCCTAGGTTGGGCGTATGAACTAAATATCTAAAGATCCTTTTAACGGCTGTCAAATGACATTCCTTAGGATTGGCTTGAAACCTTGCACAAAACATACACTCAACATGATATCAGGCCTAGATGCACATAAATAAAGTAAGGAGCCAATCATGGAACGATATACCTTTTGATCCACATTTGGTCCGTCTTCATTGAGATCCAAGTGTCCATTTGTCGCCATGGGAGTCTTTATGGGCTTTGCTTTATCCATTCCAAACTTCTTGAGAATGTCTTGAGTATACTTTGTTTGGCTTATGAACGTCCTGTCCTTTTGTTGCTTCACTTGGAATCCCAAAAAGTACCTCAACTCTCCCATCATGGACATCTCGAATCTATCAGTCATAATCTTACTAAATTCTTGACAAAAGGATTTGTTAGTTTAACCAAATATAATATCATCAACATAGATTTGGCAAATGAAGAGATCATCATCAAAGTGTTTAGTAAACAAAGTATAATCAACTTTTCCAATCTTGAAGTCATTTTCAATCAAAAAATCTCTAAGGCACTCATACCAAGCTCTAGGAGCTTGTTTGAGGCCACAGAGAGCCTTACGCAGTTTGAACACATAGTCGGGGTACTCTTGATCTTCAAAACCGGGTGGTTGCTCCACGTACACCTCCTCCTTGATCGGTCCGTTGAGAAAGGCGTTTTTCACGTCCATTTGATAAAGCTTGAAATCATGGTGAGTAGCATATGCAAGTAATATACGAATTGCTTCAAGCCTAGCTACGGGAGAAGAAGTCTCGTCGAAATCCAAACCTTCGACTTGTGAGTACCCTTTTGCCACAAGTCGTGTCTTGTTCCTTGTTATCACTCCATGTTTGTCTTGCTTGTTGCGGAAGACCCATTTAGTGCCGACGACGTTGGACTTGGGTCTTTCAACAAGCTCCCACACTTCGTTCCTTTTGAAGTTGTTCAATTCTTCTTGCATCGCCATCACCCAATCCGGATCTTTTAATGCATCCTCAACCCTATTGGTTCCAAAGAAGATACAAAAGAATAGTGTTCACAAAAATTAGCTATGCGAGATCGAGTTATTACTCCCTTTTGGATGTTGCCGGTTCTGTTGTCGACGGGGTGATCTCTTTGGATGCTTTGGTGTACTCTTGAATGTGGCACTTGTGGTCTTGAATCTTCATTATCATCTTCTTCTCCCCCTGGATAGTTGTCCTCATTGATGTTTTGATCTTGTTGATTTTCTTAAGGTTGATCTTGTATGGAAGCTCCCCCTTGATCATTTTCCTCCACTTGTGGTTCATTTTCTTCATTCGCATTTGAAGGTGGCACTTGTGGTCGAACATCGCCCAATGCCATTCTTCTCAATGCTTGACATGGAGCTTCTTCTTGATCTAGCATACATTGATCAACTTTCTCTTCTTGAGAGCCGTTAGTTTCATCGAACACTACGTCACGTGCTACTTCAACAAGTCCGGAGGTTTTGTTGAAGACACGATAAGCGTTGGAGCTCGAATCATAGCCAAGTAAGAAACCTTCATCAGACTTCGAAGCAAACTTTGAATCCCTTGGCTTCTTGTTTAAAATATAACATTTTGAACCAAAAACTCGAAAATATGAAATATTTGGCTTATTACCCGTGAGTTGCTCATATGAAGTTTTCTTGAGCAACCGATGACGATATAGTCGGTTTATGGCGTGACAAGCGGTGTTAATTGCTTCAGCCCAAAACCTGTCCGAAGTCTTGTATTCATCGAGCATTGTCCTCGTGATCTCAATGAGAGTTTTGTTCTTCCTTTCGGCTACTCCGTTTTGTTGAGGAGTATATGGTGCTGAAAATTCGTGCTTTATCCCTTCTTCGTCTAGATACTCCTCAACTTGGGTGTTCTTGAATTATGTCCCATTGTCACTCCGTATGTTCTTGATCTTCAATGAGAATTCATTTGGGCAAGCTTGATGAACTTCTTGAGGGTTCCTTGAGTTTCTGTCTTATCATGCAAAAAGAAAACCCACGTGAAGCGTGAAAAATCATCAACAATGACTAGACCGTATTTATTACCGCTGATGCTTATGTAAGCAATTGGACCGAATAGATCCATGTGGAGGAACTCAAGCGGTCTTGTTGTAGTCATGACATTCTTCGCGGGATGGGGTGCCCCTACTTGCTTCCCTGCTTGGCACGCTCTACACGACCTGTCTTTCTCAAAAACAACATCCTTTAAACCTCGGATGTGGTCGCCTTTAAAGAGTTTTTGAAGGTTCCTCATACCAACATGTGCTAGCCGTCTATGCCACAGCCAACCCATGTTGGTCTTTGCAATCAAGCATGTGTCAAGTTCGGTTTATCTTTGTTGAAGTCAACTACATAAGGTTTTCCTTTTAACACACCCTTGAATGCAATTGAGTTATCACTCCTTCTAGAGACAGTCACACCCTCATTAGTGAATAAACAATTATAACCCTTGTCACATAATTGAGATATGGACAAAAGGTTATAATCGAAGGAGTAACCGTGTAAAACATGAGAGAGAGTATGTTGTGATGAAATTGCAATTTTACCGGTACCAAGCACTCTTCCTTGACTATTATCACCAAAGTAAATGCCTTTGCTTGGATCTTTATTTTTCATATTCCACGAACATTCTTCTTTTTCCAGTCATGTGATTGGTGCATCCACTATCTAGCACCCATTTTGCTCCACCGGATGAATAAGTCTGCAAAATACAAATTATGCCTTGGTCTTAGGTACCCAAGCTTGCTTGGGTCCTTTGAGGTTAGTCAAAAGTGATTTGGGCACCCACACATGAGACTTGATGTTCCCATGGCGTAGCCCAACATATTTAGCATAAACTCTTCCAAGATTACTTTTCATAAGTACATATGAAGCATCAAAAGTTCTAAATAGAAGTTGTTATTCATATGTGTTCACAGTATTAAATTTATCAACATTATTAAGTTTTCTAACTTGAGAAGAGTTTCCCTTGACAAAGGCAATGCAACCCTTGTTATTCTTGTGGCTTCTAGCATTTTTCTTTTCACCATAAGAATATCCAATGCCATATTTGACATTTGGAGGTCTTGTGACCGAGTATGCACTGCGTGCATACTTGATCTTCTCCTTGTCAAATATGCCATTTTGAGAAGATTGCTTGTCCTTTGTTGAGTTTGGCTTTTTTCTTCAAGTTAGTGTCACTTTTGGCACAAGTACAAGTAATACTAGTTTCAGATTTTATATGTTGGGAAGGTGAGCTTGAAGTGGATGAAGAACCACTTTGCTTGAGTGACTCAACTTGTACCTCGAGGATCCTGTTAACTTTGGTTAAGTTAGCAAGTTCATCCTTGATGGTGGCGTTTGAGTCTTTTAACTTCAAGCAAGCTTCCTTGCTTGAAGCTAACCCAAGTTCTAGTGATTTACTTCGCTCCTTTTCAAGTTCAAGAATCTTTTCAACCTCAAGATATCCCTCCTTTTGGGAGATGATCATATCTTCCTAATGATTGACTAACTTCTCCATATCAACAAGCTTATCAAATAGAAATTTCATCTTAGCAGTTGTATTTTTGTCTAAACCCCTAAGCATATATTCATTTTCATCACTGCTATTATCCTCACTAGAATCACCACTATCACTAGTAAAAGAATGCGAGAGGGAAGATTTAGTTGTTACCTTTCTTTTACCTTCCTTTGTCATTAGACAAGTGTTTTCGTTGTCCTTCCATGCGCCCATGGTTGGGAAGAGAGTGGATTTCTTGGTAGTCTTCTTTATGGCTATGGTGGCCATCTCCTCTTCTTCTTCGGATGAGGATTCATCATTGGAGTCCCACTCCTTCCCTAGATGCGCTTGGCCATATTGCTTCTTCTTCTTGAACATTTTCTTTGGTTGATACTTGTTGTCTTTAGTCTTCCTCTTATTTTCTTCAATGGACAATCTACTATGAAGTGATCATATTCTCCGCAGTTGTAGCATGCCCGTCTCATCTTGGATCTTTGTTTGTCCCTTTGTCTTCCTTCGTTTGAGCTGCTACTCTTTCTTCTTCTCATCATTTTCTTGAACTTCTCCATGAACAAGATCATGTCTTCTTCATCGATATCACTACTTTCATCATCACTATCGTCTTCTCCATGAGCTTATCGAGCTTCTTTTGATACGGGTTTACAAGTTGACTTCAAAGCAACTCCTTTCTTCTTTGCCGAGGTGAGATCGGCAATTTCCTTGACATGCCTGGCTTGCTTCTCCATCATTTCAAAGTTGATGATCTTGCCAAGAAGTTCATCTGGGGTCATTTTCCGATATCCGGGTCTTTCTCTAGTCATAGAGCAAAGAGTCACGTTGCGAGGCATAAATGCTCTGAGAATCAACTTCACGACATCATGATCATTCCACTTTTTGCTGCCATAAGCTCGTACTTTGTTGATAAAATTCTTCAGTCTATTGTACATATCTTGTGGTGATTCATCTTCTTCTATCGCGAATCTTCCCAATTCACCTTCAATCATTTCTATCTTGGCTTCGTGTACATGACGGTCACCTTCATGTGCGGTTTGTAGTGTGTCCCATATCTCCTTGGCAATTTCGAGTCCATCCACCTTGGTGAACTCGTCTCGGCTCAGTGATGACATGATCACAGCTACAACTTGAGCATTCCGATGAACGACTTGTTCTTGGCTTGGAGTCAGCTATTCATCATCATCCGGGATATCTATCCCTGTACACACTATATGCCACAAACTTGGGTTAAGAGATATAAGGTGCATTTTCATGTTTTGTCTCCACATTGAATAGTCATTGCCATCAAAGTAAGGTGCTTTCCTTAGAGGAATTGATAAATAATGACTATTGTTAGAATTCAAACGTTCATAGTCAAAAGGATATCGGGAGTAGCCTATGTGACTACCCCCTTTCTTCTTCTTCTTTTCATCATCGATCTTCTTCTTCCCTTTTGGGGAGAGTGCCTTCTTCCGTAGAAGAGCCTTGAGTTGGAGCACCTCCTCATCATCGTCCTCACTGTCTTGAATGGCGTCGAGTAGCTTCTTTAGCTTTTGAGTCCTTTCATCATCACCCTTTTCATCGTCGATCTTCTTGTGTACATCCTTGATGTCCGACATCGTCTCTTGGAGCGGTGAGTCTCTTTTGAAGAGTTTGGCTCTGATACCAATTGAATGTAGCCTAGAGGGGGGTGAATAGGATTTTCAATTTTTTTTTGTTAATCCCTGAAACACTTAATAGATTTATCAAATACAGGGAAATCGGACTAGTACGGTAGGGTGCGGACTAGTCCGTTTTCTAGTCAGAGACAAATCGGACTAGTCC
Organism: Neostapfia colusana; assembly: GCA_030760725.1. NCBI lineage: Eukaryota > Viridiplantae > Streptophyta > Magnoliopsida > Poales > Poaceae > Neostapfia > Neostapfia colusana. The sequence continues at coordinate 66,072,379 of JASWHV010000015.1, forward strand.
GGTACTGTGCGGACTAATCCGGTATGCGTGGACTAGAAAGATCAAGGTTGATCAATATTTTCACTTCTAGTACTCTATACAGCGGAAATTAATTGGGAACTTAGATGTATTATAATAGTGAAACAATAAGTGATAGAGATCAACTTTAATTTCAATGTCTCAACGTGAATTACACAAGATTAAGTAAACCCTAAAATATGATGAACAATAAATGAACAAGAGCAAGAGACAAGTTTTATCCCGAGGTTCGATTCCATGAAGGAAATCTACGTCCCCGTTGAGGAGTCCACGAAGGACCGGGTCTTCACCAACCCTACCCTCGTCAAATCGCCACGGAGGCCGATTCTCTTCCACTAATCACAAAGGGCAAATAACTCGTTCAAGGAGCCTTCTCACAAGTTGAGGGCTCCCAGTAATTATAATGAATGACTACCACCAAACACACTCAAAAGATGAACAATAAATGAACAAGAGTGTGCGAGAGATCAAACCCAAGAGCTCAAGATGTGTAGACCAAGTCTCTCCTTTGATCAATTGCTAATCCTCAAAGATTTGATCCTTTTTAGGTTAGAATGTGTGGACAGATATGAATTTTGGGCTCTTGGGAGGTGTGACAGCGCAGGGGGTCGAGTCTTGGGGATAGTATGGCCGTACACCTCTATTTATACTAGGGTTTCTAAAGTTTACCGTTAGGGTTTGCGATGTCCGGACTAGTCCGTGGTGGACTCCGGACTAGTCCGGTGTGCGGCGTGTGGAAAACCCTAAGTGTCTTGAGATACCGGACTAGTCCGTAAGAGTGCGGACTAGTCCGTTGTCTATCCAGAGACAAAATCGGACTAGTCCGGTCCATATCAGACTAGTCCGTTTTCTGGTCAGAGAGAAATCGGACTAGTCCGGTTGATATCGGACTAGACCGCACATGCTGATTTTTGTGCAGTTAGTGTGATTTATTTCACTTGAGCTCTTGGGGTGTGTTTCTCCAACACACTCCATACTAAGTAATCTAATCTTTTCAGCTCCTGAGCTCTTCTCAGTTTGGATCCTCATTCTCCTTTCTTTTTGCGCTTTCTTCCTAATTTTTTTAAGAACCTGCGCTCATCTCAACAATTTTGTTAGGGTCTCATTTGTTTGTCATAAATCAACCAAAACCTACAAGGGATTCCTAGATGCACTTTCAATCTTACTGGAAACACCACGAGCACAACACCACGAGCACAGCCTTGGTGCTCCTTGGTTTGCAGGGCCTTGGTGAGTGCATAGTTTTCTCTCTCACCATTTGAGCCTTCGGTGCTCTCCCTCAAGGCCCTTTGAGCGACATACGCGGTGTTCTGGCTGTAGTATGTGATATCGGCTGACTCTGTCAGCTTAGAACGAGCACGCATAAATGGTCCCAACCGTCCACAGAATTTGTCGTATGGATTCTCAAGACCTAGCTAGGCCAATCTTTCATCCTCTTGTTGTCACCTCCTTTGTTTTCCGGCATAACCAGTGTTGTCGAGGTGGTGGTCAAGCTCGTTATGCTATCAGAGCCACTTAATATACTCACTATTCTTGGAAAAGTACTCTGATTCGCACTTTTCAACAAATCTCGCCCAGTCTTGTTCTGACAAATCTTTATACGTATTGAAGGGGTGTCCTGGTTCCTCCAAATCTTCACAAGCTTAGTCTTGTAGCTCCTCCAAGCATGAGAGATGATCTTCATAGCTAGCTTCTTCCCATTCTACTTCAGCTCTTCCGGATATTGCACATATGCTTGAATAGAGTTTTCGAAGAGTTGATCCTTTTCATTTTCGGTCGACTAATCGAATCCCTGCAGGGTTAGTGACACCCTTTACCGGGCAGCTAGACCACAAACCCTGGACAATCTCGTATTCACTCTCGTGTCCAGGGGTAAGCCTTCGTCATTGATCTCACCAACACTGATAACGTCTGTCGGCCACGACGTCTGCGACCTTTTCTTTCGTTGACGACATGCAATTTCTGAATGTGATCCAACCGATGCATCCTCTTCATGGGTGTGATGACTCTGATATTGTTGAGGAGTTTGTTGTCGAGCCTCTTTCATCTGCTACTGATGCTCCAACAGATACATCTAAAAATCAATAGTTAGGGCTTGATACCGTGGTCGAGGTCGAGGTGGAGGAGTCGAGGTCGACGACGGCAGCGCGGCAATGACCAAGAGCTTAATGAAGAGAGATGGCGGTGGCACACTCCGAAGGCAAGGTCGAGACGGCGGAGTGCTCCGAGGACGGGGAGAAGGCAGCGGTGTGCTCCGTGGATGGGATCATGGATGACAGGTGGTGGCGGTGCCGCCGCGGCGTTTTCTAGAGCGAGAGAGCGCGACGGTCGTAAATTTGCCAAAAATTTTGCTAAGTGTTTGGAGAGAGCGCGCGAAAGCTAAAATACCTAGTGCAATACTCGGAGACGAGCGTACTAAGAGTGTGTCTCCCTTTAGCTTTCTTCGTAATTACTTACGAGATGAGCTTGTTTAGAGCGTGCCTCTTACAGATAATTGGAACCTAATTTTTCTTTACCTGCACCGACGGGATGTGCAGTTACTCCGAAGTCAAGGGATCCGTCACAGAGATCTTCTGACTTTCCTAGGTCACTGTGATGTGGGACCGTGTGTACTTATAGCTCGTCTCCAATTTGCTTCCTTCGTTGAAAAAAATATTTGTGAAGTCAGGGGATCGTCAAAGAGATCCTCCGAGTAGGCTGCTGCCATGTGGGACTGTTGCCATGACCGAGGAGCCACGAAATACGAGATGCGTGTACTTATAGCTCGTCTCCATTTTGCTTCCTTCGCCGGAAAAAAGATTTGTGAAGGGGGATCGTCAAAGAGATCCTCCTACTAGGCCGCTTCCATGTGGGACCATTGCCACGACCGAGGAGCCGTGAAAAATCATGTGTCCGTTGCCATTCGCGCACACAATTGCAATCGCACGCAAGAATTTGAAGCGATCCGACTTTCATAGTGTTCTCCGCACAATATATATAGGGGAGGCCTTCCCCTTCTCCACACCATCACAGTCTTCCTCTTCCCCTATTCTTCATCTTCCTTGCCGTACCGAAGCCTTCCTCTTCCTCGAGACTTTCTCAATGGCAATACCGAAGTACTCCTGACCATTATCTCCATCCCTGGCTCCAACCGCACCTCCGTCGCTTTCATGGGCGGAAGAGAGGGAGACCCTGCTTGGCAAAATTGCTCGCCTGGAGTCAGAGGTTTCTGTCAAGTCAGTCGACGATGATCTCAAACCTCTACGCGAGCAAATGGTGAAGGATGTATTTAACAGTACATCCGATGCCATGCGGCTTCTTGGTCTTGGTCCCCTTCCAGAATGTAATGGAATGGGCACCGTAGGCCACTACCTCTACAGGTTAGGTGCAGTGGCCGGTCGTCTTCACGCGATGCGGGAGACGATAGGTGATGTGCTTGGGGCCGAAGGCCGCAGGGAGTTGTTGGAGGCGGTCGCCGACAAGTGTGGATCTCCGGTTCCACCGAAGAACTAGGCGACCGTCTGTTTTTTTTGTTGTCTGTAAAATATAATTTTTAATGAATGTGTATTTGATGATGATCATCTGTTTGATAATGAATGTGTGTTTTGATGATGAATGTTATTGTGTCCGATGAGCTCTCCCGATCGAGGAAACTAATTCTATTTTTTGGTTTCGACATCAACCAACCTAATTTACCTACCTACTTCAAATATATCCGTAATTGGAATTATGAAAACTCTGAATGGAAGTCAAATATAAGGCGACAGCAGAGCGAGAGAGCGTGAGGCCAAAAATTTGCCGAAAATTTGTTAAGTGTTTGGAGAGATCCCGCACAACAATCGGACACGCGCATAAGAAACGCTCGACTATCATTTCCATATATGTGAGACGTGCCTGGTATGGGGTGCGTCACACATTTTATTTGCCAAAAAGTTGCTAAGTGTTGGGAGAGATCGCGCACAATAATCGTAGAAGCGCTTTCTGGGGGCCGTCTACCATTCTATTCAGTTCGGAGACGCACTTACTTAGAGTGTGTCTCCCTTTGGCTTCGTTCAGGCAGAACAAGTGCCAGATTCAGTAGTGCTCCGTCTTTCACAAATTGAGCAAGATTTCGGAAACAGAACACGAGGCATCAAGTGGCCATATTTTCACACATTTAGCAATATTTCACACATATGACCAATGAAAGTCAAATTTTCACTCAAATGGCCATATTTTCATAAATTGAGCAAATTTCATACAAATATCCAATAAAAGGCGCGGCTCGTACATCCAACTTCGATCCAACAACATCTACGTATAGAAAAGAAGATCTAAATCAAAGAAATTCGAAGCCACTGGTAGTCAAGATCTAAAGGGGTAAAAAAATAGTAAGGGGCAAGAGAGGAGGAGATGACTAACCCTTTGTTTTAAGGGCCACTGATAATCACCGCAAGATTTTTAGATGGGAACCTCCAAAGAGGAAAAGAAACGAATACAACAGGGCAGATCAGACCGCCACTGTTCTGCCATAGCTAGGAGCACGTATAAGGGCATACGAAATCGAGACGATCCTCTGTAAAGGCGTGTCTCTCTATATTAGGAATGGGAGATGCTGATTAAAGGAGACGATCACGAAGGAGAGAACGTCTCCTTATCTTTCATAATAGGAGTCGAGTTGTAGGAACGTGTGTCTCCCTTTTGTCAGAGAAGAGGGTGTTTCTCGGATATTAACTTATCTGAGACGCGCCTTGAAGCAGGTCGTCTCATTTTACACTCCATCGAGCCAGTTCTGATTCTCGCTGATGCGGACGCGTCTCGTTTTTCAAGATCGGAGACGATCGCCTTTGCGCGCGTCTCCGATCTTTGTCCCCGATCTTTTACCCTCCATTGAGCCAGTTTTGTCTCCGATGCGGGTGTGACTAGATATGTACAGAAATGGATAGATACTACAGTTGCACATGGTAGAGGGGCTTAAAAAACTGGTGGAAACATTTTTTAAAAAAAATTGGTGTTTGAGAATCAAACCTGAGACCTCTTGCAGCTGAAGTAAGAATCATACCACTAGACCAGACACCCTTTTCATTTGTCTACATCTTATAAAAAGTAAACAACCAGTGTCATCCCATTTTACAGATCATGCAGAAACAAGATATTTGGCTGTTTGCAGCCCATTCAATACATTCTAGGTCTCAATGACACTTTTGGCACCTAAATCTGCAATCTGACAGGGTCTTGGATCCGAATGACACTTTAACACAACTTTAGGACCATCTAATCGAAAATGTCAACTGTAGTAATATATTCTTTTACAATCTTAGACACTTCAGTTCTGCCTGTTCTTAATTAGAATATAAAAAACTACAACTACAATTTGAGCATGTTACAACAAAGTAGCATTCAAAAGATGGCAACATGCCATCAATCTTTTGCTGCATATATAGACAGGGCCGGCCCTGGGGCAGTGCCCAAGGGGCGACTGCCCCGGGCCCCTAAAAATTAAGGGCCCCCTCTGAATTTAGTCGATAAATTTTTATCACGCTACACAACTAAATAAGCAAATGTGATCAAAGTGGCATATGACAAAGAATTAATTAACCAAGAATGACAACCAGTGAAATTGTGGATTGAGTCTGTATATTTTACGTAGATGGTCATCCTAACAAAAAATCGGGAGTTCCAACAATACTCATGGCCATGCAGAGCGGTAGAGGTTGAGCCGCTCCACATCGTTGCCTCGCCTATTCTTCTGAACTGGACGCTAATTGTTGAATTCTATCTTTATTCTCTTTGGTTGCGTATTGCGATTGTGATATCGCTGAGCTGCTCAAGGCTACAGGGCTGCATGCCACCACTTTATTGCCGTTGTCTTTATTGATTTTCTACATATACTACTTCTAGACTAGTTGATTTTCTCTTATTTTTTCTCTCATCTAAGTGTGTTATTTATGTCAAACTTATTATTGTGACGGTTAGTGGTAATAAAATTTTATAATATAGTTATAAGTAATAAATTATCTTTCTATAGTTTCGGTCAATGAGAGCCTAAGATTTTTTGTTGGCCCTGGGCCCCGAAAAAGTCAGGGCCGGCCCTGTATATAGAGACATATGTATTTCAATAATTCAGTCGACAGAGACAAACATGCCTCTACTCTATGGGAAGTGAGGAGCCCGTGAGAAGCATCTTGGCGCCATGTACGGCTCACGCCCCCACGAGAGCTTGTATGTATACTTGTTCCCGCCAAAACATGCAGAACAAGATCCCATGTATCTTGAAACCTAGCTAGCTCTTCATGATCGAGTTGTTCTAGCAGTGGTAGCCTGCTTGTCGCAAAAATAAAAAAATGTGATCGATGGGCTTGCATGCATGGCAGCAGAGTAAGCATCAGTCCTGAGAAGCTGTTATGTTTGCGTCGTCATCACAGCTGGAAAAAAACCCTATTAAATCCATCCTAGTGCATCCACCTCCCGGATTGCTACCACCTGCTTCCCACACGAATCTTAAAGCATCGATTTTTTGCCGGCTCCCACTCGTTGCCGAGCCAAGCTGAGCAGTCCGATCGGTTTGTTTCCTTTAGTGTCATTTTAAGATCCGTTCAGGGGATAGGTGACGGCAATCTTGTAAGTGATGCACTAGCTAGGATAGATTTGCATCACCATTCCATAGTTTTTGTTCTCAGCAGCATGCATTCCCCACACTCCATATCTAAATAGTTTTCTCATCATCAGTTCATCACATATTCTGGATGAAAGACAACCTCCCTGCATAATTGTACTTTTATTCTGTCTTATCCATCTATTATTTTCTTTATATACATAGATATTTACTTGTCAGTAGTTGCAATTTATACATAATGAGGGGGCCCGGTCCCGATCACGGGGTCGTGCCGCCTCGCCCGGAGATCGCATTGGGTGGTGCCGTGTTATGCGACACCCAACAGCACACATATAAGGAACAGTGTATTACATAAATCAAAGCGGAAGATTACAACTGTTCTTTGTAAATATTTTACATAAAATAGCTACAGCGGAAGTCTATAAACAGCTCACGTCGAATATCTAGGAGGCACTCGAGAAGAGGTCCAGCCCGCGGACTCCTCTCGCTAGCAACACGAAGACATGGTAGCGGCTAGGTTCTCCAAGTATCACACGACTCCCGAGTCTCACCGGACAACCCTCATTATAGCATTAAAGTTTACCTGTAAAACCACTTATACAGCAAGAGTGAGCACAAGGGCTCAACAAGACTTAACTGTCTCTCCTAAATCATGCAACTCTACATGAGGGTAACTCAAGACCTGATCCTGTAATTTGCCAAAAGACTCGCCTACGAGTTCATCCTTAACTTTCACATTTTTAGCCATAATAGTAGTAACCTTGCGCTTAGCGACATTGGAACTCCACAATCAAACAAGAAACGCTTCGTTCCAATGTTACTTGTCCCAAGGTGGAAAAGTAACTTTAGTTTGCTCTATCTCTACTTCAAATATGGTTTTCATGCATTTTACAATTATCATAACAGCATTTAAAACTTTGCAAACTATTTCCACACAACTTGATTACTACGTCACAACACAGGGAGCAAGCGGTAATGAATAACCGCGATGGACGGTGATTCAAATCAAACACTACCCAGATAACTCGACACATACGCCCGCCTCTGAAGACCCAACTCTGGCGTCCTTCATTACGTCGTATGTGGCAACCTTTCGCAGGACACTAGACTGTAGAACCGGTCGCGCCGTCTCGGGCTCATAGGTCTAACGAGACGATGTGGTATGCCTCTACAACCCAGTGAACCTGGTACATCGGTTTCCTGATTCCCATATGTCAGTAAGCATCCGGTACACAACTCAATACCTGCTCCTGGGTGCCGCACACGCATCGGTCCTTAACCGACACAGGCAAAGCTACTCGACCAAGACCTCGTCTTGTCGCTGCCTAACCATCCTGCCCGGATCTCATCTTTGGAAATGTAAACTTTAGTTTGCCCTCTTTTTCCATCTACACCCAGGTACTCCCGTCTATAGCTCGCGAGTAGATTCCAACTACTCGACTTCTACCGGATGTCCTAAGCTATTTAGCACGACATTATTCTACAGCGATGACCCAATGCAACCCTTGACCTCAGGGTTCATGTTTGGTTATGCAAGTGGAGTATAAAACATCCTTGACCTAATGCACATACAAACTTTGACCAATAGTAGTGAACAAAGGGGAAACTTTAAAAACAACTTAAGTGCAAACCGGGGCTTGCCTTGGTTTTGCAGGTGACTAGAGTCAGATAATATGGGTTAGTTGCTGATGTCTTGAAGTTCAACTCCTGCCCTTCTCGCTCCTTGATCCAAGCTCAACTTCTCCTTCTTCACTTTCCACGTTTTATCACTACACGTTATGAATATGCATACATGTTTAATTATAAAACTTTTGCTAACAAGTGCTACAGACAAGTTTAAAACTAGAACTTTGTTTAAGAATTTAAAATGACACTGGGGTGGGGGTTTAGATGTGTGTCTAAGCACTATCCTCAAGTGAGAAGTGAGGTTCATCACTTGGGTGGTGATCACCTAATGAGGTTGAACAGGACATAATGATCCAGGGCTCCAATGGAGCTGGAAATTTTCTTGTGAGTTCCTTGTCACAAGAAAGTCCTCTGGACCAAAATTCAGAATGTTTCACTGATTAGGTCACCCAGAACAATTCCCTAAGCATTTAGGCATAAAGGAATTAATTCTGATTAAACTTGCACTTTCATGCAAATCCAGGTGAACTAAAATTTCATACACAGCTGAGGGAGGATGCATGAATTTTCCTAGGATTTTTGGATCTAAGTAATGGCTAGAACTGAATTTCCAAGTTTTGGAAATTCTCTGAAAATGTTTCTGTATTTATTGGAATACAGAAACTTGGAGTTAGAATTACCCTAACTAAATCAACTCCAAATGAGCTGAAACTTTTACAGGGATTTACTAACACCCTAAAGAATACCCTGGCGAAATTTGGGGAATTTTTGATGAACCAAACTCCCTCTAAAATTATTTTGCTGAAAAGTTTTAAAGAATTTTCCAGAATTTGCTATCAGTTTTCATGCAAATTGGATTATATATTTGGATAGTGTATTTCATCCTGAATCCAACCTAATTTGAATTACTAAATTTGGAGCTTCCTAGCAAAAGTTATGCATTTTACAAGTTTGAACAACTCTCTGTTTGATTTTAAACAGAACAGTCACATGTGGGGCCCACGGGTCAGGTGCTTCTTCAACCTCCCGCCAGAGCCCGCGGGTGCACACCGGCAGAAAACTTGGCATGGCTAGTTCTCTCTCATTTCTCCACCAAATGAGCTCCGGTTTCGCCCTACCTGCTCCTGGGAACGTGGCGCAACTGCCAGGCAAGGTTTCCCCGCGTGAAAACGGCTGTAGGTGGGTCGGCACCGGCGGGGCGGCTCGAGAGCTCGACATGGATGCGTTCCAGCGTATCCAAGGCTTCTCCCAGCGAGCTACGATGCCCTACAGCATCCCTATGGGTCTAGGAATACGGAACGGAGATCAAATCGTGCAGAACATGGCTGCAAACTAGTCGTCACCGTGGACCGTGGCAGTTTTGGCCGCCGGCGACGATTTCTCGTCGCCCGGGGCATAGGAGGGTCGGTTTTCTTTGGTTCTCGGCGTGGGAGGGCGCTAGGCCATCTAGTTGCTGTGGTTTGAATTGTAGGAGGTATAATCAATCGGTTTGGGAGAATTTCACGAATTAAACACGGTCTGTTCTATACGTGTGCCGGTGCCAAAAATCGAATCCCGGCGAGCCGGCGTCGGGGGAGAGCAGGGGGACGACGGGATGAGGATCAGTACCTCCTGGCGCACCTCTGTGGCCTCTTGAGCCTGCCGGAGAGGCGCTGGACTGGCCGAGAGACGATGAGCAAAGGAGGCAGCAGCATCTGTCGAACCTTTGCGCGAGGAGGCGACAAACAGCAATGGCTTGGGCAACAGGACGTGATTGAGGTGATAAGAAGAGGGGAAACAGCTCGGCAGCGCGAGAGGGACGAGCAGGAGGTGGCTCTCGGTGCCCCTCGGTGTCACACGGCTGCAGCCCTGCTCGGTGAAGTGAACACAGCACAGAAACTTAGTGTGCAAGTCACATTTGACCTATGACATGTGGGCCCCACCAGTCAGTGCCCTCTTATCCCTCAAAAGATCTCCAAAATTTGGCAAGTGACCAATTCAAATGTTGGGAGTTGAAAACTGAGCTGCATTTAAATAGTTGGACAAATTCCATCCAAATTCAAATGTTTATTTGAATTCTTTGCATATTTAACTCCATTTAGAAAAATGGGTAGCAAATCTTTTCAAAAGTTGATGAAAGTTTGCTTACACACTAATTTTGACCTAAGGAATCTAATTATGTCCTCTGATCTTTGAGTTGGTCATGGCAAATACAACTTCTCAAACAACAGTTTGAATTTCTTCTTTTGAAAATGCCCTTCTTCCTTTTGAAGTGACCCTTTTAGTTCAAACTGAATTCAAAGTTTTATTGCACAAGCCAACACTTTCATGAGTATACAAAAGTTTTTGTAAGTCCCATTTCTTGCATATAAACTTCACTTTATTCATAGCTCAAGTTTTCTATTTACAAGTTTTGGGACTTTTACATTCCTCCCCCCTTAAAAAGAATCTCGTCCCGAGATTCATGATTAAGGACAAAATGGAGAGGACAACTACTAAGTATAAGCCTTTAACAACTCCAAATGATTGCGTTGCAAATACTCCTCGCTTTCCCATGTAGCTTCCTCGGACGTGTGATTTTCCCATAGCACTTTAAAAAATCGCAACGTCCGATTTCTTGTTTCTCGAGTCTTCTCGTCAATTATCCGGGTTGGTCGCTCAACATACGTGAGGTTCGGCTTCAGATCTGCTATGCCTTCCGTGAGAATCTCCGATGGAACTTTCAAACACTTCGGCAATTGAGATATGTGGAAGACATTATGAACTCCGGCTAAGGCTGCCGGCAGCTCCAAACGGTATGCCGTGGGTCCACACCTTTCACTGATGATGAAGGGACCAATAAAACGCGGAGCCAATTTTCCCTTCACTCCGAATCGGTGAATGCCCTTCATAGCAGATACGCGGAGGTATACGTGGTCCCCAACTTGAAATTCCAGAGGACGACGCCTCTTATCCGCATAGCTCTTTTGTCTGCACTGAGCGGCTTTAAGATTTACTTGAATAAGCCGTACCCGCTCTTCCGCTTCATTTACGAGATCAATCCCGTAAATAACTCTCTCGCCGGATTCACACCAGTTCAAGGGTGTGCGGCACTTCCGGCCGTAGAGAGCTTCATAAGGCGCCATTTTGATACTTGATTGATATCCGTTGTTATATGAGAACTCTGCCAATGGTAAGTGATCATCCTAGCTCTTACCGTGATGGATGGCACATGCTCTCAGCATATCTTCAAGTATATGATTCACCCTCTCCGTTTGCCCATCGGTTTGAGGGTGATACGCGGAGCTTCGAATCAATTTGGTTCCCAAGGATGCGTGTAGCTGCTCCCAGAAACGAGCAACAAACAACGCGCCTCGATCAAAGATGATCGTCCGGGGAACTCCATGTAGGCACAAGATCCGTGCTATGTATAACTCTGCATACTGCTTGGCGGTGTATCTGGTATGCACGGGGATGAAGCGTGCCGATTTGGTCAACCGGTCCACGATTACCCAAATCGAGTCATGGTGGTGGGAGGTCATCGGCAACCCAACGATGAAATCCATACTCAAGTCTTCCCACTTCCATGCTGGTATCTGTAGCGGTTGCAACAGGCCTGACTTCTTCACGTGGTCGGCCTTAATTCTTCGACACGTATAACATTCTGAAACGTATTTTGCAACTTCACGTTTCATACATTTCCACCAAAACTTCTTTCGGGGGTCTTGGTACATTTTATTGCTGCCAGGATGAATAGAAAATTTGGATAAGTGAGCCTCATCCAGAATTTTCTTCCGCAGCCTCATATCACGGGGTACGACTATACGGTCCTTGAACCACAAGGTATCTTCATCATCTAACTGGAAACATTTCATCTCCCCGTTCTTCAACCTCCTTTTTATATGAGCCATGCCCTTGTCTTTCTTTTGAGCTTCCATCACCTCATCTCTTATTGTGGGTATGAGAGCTAGATTATGTAAAGCTCCATATGGAACCAAGTAGAGACTTGGTTCTTCCTCTTCTATCGGCGTAATGGTCACGTTATGAATATGAGACTTCCGGCTGAGTGCATCGGCAACCACATTTGCCTTGCCCGGATGATAATGAATTTCAATCTCATAGTCCTTGATCAGCTCCAACCATCGCCGTTGCCACATATTCAACTCCTTTTGAGTGAATATGTACTTCAAACATTTGTGGTCGGTGTAAAGATGAACCAGATTTCCCAATAGGTAATGTCTCCACATCTTCAAAGCTAGTACCACGGCAGCAAGCTCGAGATCATGAGTTGGATAATGTTGCTCATGATTCCGTAATTGTCGTGATCCATATGCGACCACACGTCCTCCTTGCATGAGTACACAACCAAGCCCGACGCCGGATGCATCACAATAAACATTAAAAGGCTTGGTTGTATCCGGTTGAGCTAGAACCGGGGCTGTTGTGAGGTGTTTTACCAACGCTTGAAAAGCTTTCTCACATGGCTTGCTCCAATCATACTTGATGCCCTTCTTCAGTAGCTCCGTCATAGGTTTGGAGATTTTTGAGAAGCTCGGGATGAACCTCCGATAATATCCTACCAAACCCAAGAAACTACGAACTTCATGGACTGATGTTGGAGACTTCCATTGCAGCACCTGTTCAATCTTGCTTGGATCAACAGCAATGCCTTCTGCTGAAATAATGTGCCCAAGAAATGGCACTTGGTTGATCCAGAATTCACATTTACTAAACTTTGCATAGAGATTGTGATCTCTCTGTCGTTGGAGCATAATATGCAAATGTTTAGTGTGTTCCTCTTCAGATTTGGAATAGACCAAGATGTCGTCGATGAATACCACGACGAACTGATCCAGCTCCGGCATGAACACCGAGTTCATAAGATACATAAAGTGGGCCGGAGCATTGGTCAACCCAAATGACATGACAAGATACTCATAGAGTCCATATCTTGTCGAGAATGCTGTTTTCGGGATATCTTCCGCTCGGATCTTAATTTGATGATACCCCGACCTTAAGTCCATCTTAGAGAAGACTTTAGCACCCACTAGATGATCGAAGAGGATATCAATTCTTGGTAGTGGATACTTGTTCTTTATCGTCACAGCATTCAAAGGACGATGGTCGACGCATAGCCTCCGCGTCTCATCCTTCTTCTTCACAAACAAAGCTGAGCAACCCCATGGTGATGAACTTGGACGAATAAACCCCTTGTCCATCAGATCTTTGAGTTGCTCCTTCAATTCCGCTAATTCATTCGGAGCCATTTTGTATGGTCTCCGAGAGATCGGCGTGGTTCCTGGTATCAACTCTATTTTGAACTCCACCTCGCGCTCAGGTGGTAAGCCTGGAAGATCTTCGGGAAACACGTCCGGATATTCACGGACTACCGGAATGTCTTCTAACTTGCACGCCTCGGCATTACATACTTCCGGGTCTTTGGAAACCGCCTCGCCGAGATACAATGTTTGACGTCCGTGAAGTGGAGAGTCCAAGTGAACACTCATGTTCTCGATGTCCAGAACAGCCTTATGGAAGGTCAACCATGATATTCCCAATATGGCATTGATTCTCTGGTCTTCGAGAATGATGAGGGTGGTAGGATAAATTTTTCCACCCAAGCAGAGTGGTGCTCGAGAAACGACTTCATTAGTTGATATATCTCCACCAGGCGAATGAATAAGGTAAGAACCTTTTGTGACAGTTGTGGAGATCTGATCCCGGATTACCGTTGCCCGGCTAATGAAGTTATGTGTTGCACCAGAGTCGAATAAAATGACAACCGGCTTGTCATTTAAGGTGAACCTGCCAGCCAGAACAGGTCCTCCCTTTGGCAGATCATCGACTGACACATAATTAACTGTCCCTACTTTAGACATAGCTTTTCTTGGCTGTCCAAGATCACTCCTGGGAACTGGACCCGCAGACACATTGTTGCTGCTCGGTTCAGTTGCTTCATCGACGTTAAGCTCATTGTCAATGTGAAGTGGGACAGCACTTGGTTCAGCTGAGAAATCACCTTGTCCATCTTCAACCTCTGGAGGGTAATAATATTCTAGTACACTTTGTGGATACTGAGGTGCATAAGAAATAAGTTGCTGCTGCGGTGGAGGTGAAGAAGACCTCTGTGGAACAGAAAAGTCGTCACACTCCCAGAATGATTGCACCTCTTTGTGGAATCTCTCGATCGGAAGGTGAACGGATTACCAACCGATACTTCTGAGGTAGACGATTGTCTTCATCTTGTGATGAGTCCCTCTCCCTCTTTTCTTTGAGGTAAAGGTTGGAATAATATTCTTGAGCAATAGCACAGATCACGAACTCATCAAAATTCTCTTGGCTAACTTGAGCCAATTCACATCGCAGCCTAGCAGTCAGCCCTCGATAAAAATGATAACCCCTCATGGATGGTGATTTCACATAGTCAGGGACATATTGAGCTAAGCGATTGAATTCCTTCGCATACTCAATAACACTCATGTCCCCTTGCTTCAGACTCCAGAACTCATCCAGACTGGTTTGCATTATGCCCGCAGGGATGAAACGAGCACGAAATGCAGCCTGGAACTCTGCCCATGTGACACGATGCCCTACTGGTTGGACAGCAAGGTACTCTGCCCAGCATGCTCCAGCAAAGCCGTGAAGCTGCTGAGCGGCATATAGAGTCTTCGAGAATTCATCATATTGGATCAACCCAAACTTGGACTCAAGGACACGTAACCAGTGATTTGCTTCACAATGGTCAGCCGCCTCGGAGAATACCGGCGGTTGTGTCGCCAAGAAATCCAGATACGTGCTCTGGGTTGGCATGTGACATTGAGCTTCTCGATCTATGCCTTGCTGAACTAGAGTTTGGAGAGTTTCATTCATCTTCGCCATAATTTCAGCCAATCCGGTTGGCGATGGCTCTTGTGATGAAGTCGAGTCATTCCCACCTCGACTTGAACCTCCAAGCTCCGTTTGAGAATGTGTACGTACCATACTGCACGAAACAAAATTTTGAGTCAATCAAAATTCTATCTCAGTAGTAATTAAAGATAAGTAAAACATGAACATGTCATGTACTTTATGAAAGCCTAACCACATTCATGTTTAAACAAATCTTATGTACGCTAAGCTAATCAGCGGGACTACCCTGACCAGCTCACACAAACTCCAAATTTTACTCAAGTTATCAACAGATTCATGACTTGAAACCAAAGTTTTAGTAAACTTCACTAGCTTTCCAACATGTACTTATGTGCTCCTTAAGGATTTTTCTACAGGAAGTTATGGCTTAAAAACAGAAAGGTCCAGAGAGGTTTTTGCTACTGTCCTGGTTCTGAACAGTTTGCCTTCAACTGGACTTTTCACCAACTTAACTTGTGATTTTGCTCTGGAGGTCTACAAAGAAGTTGTAGAGCACTTAAAAATCTTTCTGAAACTGTATCATACACCTTAATTGGTTAAATCTACTCAGAGTTATGCTCTGTTAAAGTCCAGCAAGAATTCCTGCCAGAAACAGAGCACTCTGTTTTTTTGAAAACTTTGATACCTAGTTATACTCTCATTTGAATCTTAGCTCAAAATAAGAGTTCAATAACTAATACTTGTTTCAAACTTCCGTTTTTAGTTGAAAGTTAGTTCATTACTCATTTCTTCATAGGGAAGAGGTTATTAAGTGTAGTACGGTGTTGATGCACCGTAAGAATCTTGTCGGTACTACGTAGCCTCACCAAAAAAAATCCTAAACCGGATTATACCGGCATATCCATTTTATCAGTGGCACTAAGACGGTCTCTCGCACACGTGTACTACACGGGATACGTACGTGGTTAGTACCTGCAGAAGAACACTCAATAGTGGTGCACTCAAAGGTTGTTTCATTTCAGGCAGTTCCATATTTGAAAGTAAATACAAACGCCTGTATCATTGTCATATGGCCGTCCTTGAGTTAAGTCACGTCTCGAGGTACGTGATCTTGTTTCAACACCACACGACGGGGAACCCGAGTATGTCATGAACGGGTCGTCACGGTTGGGAATGTTATCAACCTAACGGATACCACCTACTGCCCTGCAGGGCACGCCGATGGCAAGCGCTGCGTATGTCCTCCTGGCTACTTCCAGACGAACACACTATCGCGTTACTGACCACACGATGGGGTCTCCACTTACTTGCCTAATGCACGCTAGGGATCAGCGTTTCATATGAACTCAGGAACATGGAGAGTCCAAGAGTTTCACATTAACGTCTCACACCAAGCTGTGAGACCTATCCCTGAACCACTTTCCTCGTCAGGGGAGCTAAGCGAAATTGAACCGCTTTCGGTGGCATTCCTTACCATTCTTACCAGAACGTAGGTGTGTCGTTACAGAATCAAAATTCAGAATTATAACAAGTAAGTTAGCAATGCCACTTTAAGTAACTATACTACTATAGTCCTTATGTGGGCCTAATATCGTTTCCTCACCGTATCCTAAGTTTTTGTCGTAATACGATCCTTACTCCGTGTGCTATTACCAATGCGGCTCTGATACCACGCCGAGGGGGCCCGGTCCCAATCATGGGGTCGTGTCGCCTCGCCCGGGGATCGCATTGGGTGGTGCCGTGTTATGCGGCACCCAACAGCACACATATAAGGAACAATGTATTACATAGATCAAAGCGGAAGATTACAACTGTTCTTTGTAAATACTTTACATAAAATAGCTACAGCGGAAGTCTATAAACAGATCACGTTGAATATCTAGGAGGCACTCGAGAAGAGGTCCAGCCCGCAGACTCCTCTCGCTAGCAACACGAAGACATGGCAGCGGCTAGGTTCTCCAAGTGTCACACGACTCGGGAGTTCCAGAGTCTCACCGGACAACCCTCATTATAGCATCGAAGTTTACCTGCAAAACCACTTATATAGCAAGAGTGAGCACAAGGGCTCAGCAAGACTTAACCGTCTCTCCTAAATCATGCAACTCTACATGAGGGTAACTCAAGACCTGATCCTGTAATTTGCCAAAAGACTCGCCTACGAGTTCATCCTTAACTTTCACATTTTTAGCCATAATAGTAGTGACCTTGCGCTTAGCGACATTGGAACTCCACAATCAAACAAGAAACGCTTCGTTCTAATGTTACTCGTCCCAAGGTGGAAAAGTAACTTTAGTTTGCTCTATCTCTACTTCAAACATGGTTTTCATGCATTTTACAATTATCATAACAGCATTTAAAACTTTGCAAACTATTTCCACACAACTTGATTACTACGTCACAACACAGGGAGCAAGCGGTAATGAATAACCGCGATGGACGGTGATTCGAATCAAACACTACCCGGATAACTCGACACATACGCCCGCCTCTGAAGACCCAACTCTGGCGTCCTTCATTACGTCGTATGTGGCAACCTTTTGCAGGACACTAGACTGTAGAACCGGTCGCGCCGTCTCGGGCTCATAGGTCTAACGAGACGATGTGGTATGCCTCTACAACCCAGTGAACCTGGTACATCGGTTTCCTGATTCCCATATGTCAGTAAGCATCCGGTACACAACTCAATACCTGCTCCTGGGTGCCGCACATGCATCGGTCCTTAACCGACACAGGCAGAGCTACTCGACCAAGACCTCGTCTTGTCGCTGCCTAACCATCCTGCCCGGATCTCATCTTTGGAAATGTAAACTTTAGTTTGCCCTCTTTTTCCATCTACACCCAGGTACTCCCGTCTATAGCTCGCGAGTAGATTCCAACTACTCGACTTCTACCGGATGTCCTAAGCTATTTAGCACGGCATTATTCTACAGCGATGACCCAATGCTACCCTTGACCTCAGGGTTCATGTTTGGTTATGCAAGTGGAGTATAAAACATCCTTGACCTAATGCACATACAAACTTTGACCAATAGTAGTGAACAAAGGGAAAACTTTAAAAACAACTTAAGTGCAAACCGGGGCTTGCCTTGGTTTTGCAGGTGACTAGAGTCAGATAATATGGGTTAGTTGCTGATGTCTTGAAGTTCAACTCCTGCCCTTCTTGCTCCTTGATCCAAGCTCAACTTCTCCTTCTTCACTTTCCACGTTTTATCACTACACGTTATGAATATGCATACATGTTTAATTATAAAACTTTTGCTAACAAGTGCTACAGACAAGTTTAAAACTGGAACTTTGTTTAAGAATTTAAAATGACACTAGGGTGGTGGTTTGGATGTATGTCTAAGCACTATCCTCAAGTGAGAAGTGAGGTTCATCACTTGGGTGGTGATCACCTAATGAGGTTGAACAGGACATAATGATCCAGGGCTCCAATGGATCTGGAAATTTTCTTGTGAGTCCCTTGTCACAAGAAAGTCCTCTGTACCAAAATTCAGAATGTTTCACTGATTAGGTCACCCAGAACAATTCCCTAAGCATTTAGGCATAAAGGAATTAATTTTGATTAAACTTGCACATTCATGCAAATCCAAGTGAACTAAAATTTCATACACAGCTTAGGGAGCATGCATGATTTTTCCTAGGATTTTTGGAGCTAAGGAATGGCTAGAACTGAATTTCCAAGTTTTGGAAATTCTCTGAAAATGTTTCTGTATTTATTGGAACACAGAAACTTGGAGTTAGAATTACCCTAACTAAATCAACTCCAAATGAGCTGACACTTTTACAGGGGTCTCCTAACATCCTAAAGAATATCCTGGCAAAATTTGGGGAATTTTGGATGAACCAAACTCCCTCTAAAATTATTTTGCTGAAAAGCTTTAAAGCATTTTCCAGAATTTGCTATTAGTTTTCATGCAAATTGGGTTGCATATTTGGATTTATCATTTCATCCTGAATACAACCCAATTTGAATTACTAAATTTGTAGCTTCCTAGCAAAAGTTATGCATTTTACAAGTTTGAACAACTCTCTGTTTGATTTTAAACAGAACAGTCACATGTGCGGCCCACGGGTCAGGTGCTTCTTCAACCTCCCGCCAGAGCCCGCGGGTGCACACCGACAGAAAACTTGAGATGGCTCGTTCTCTCTCATTTCTCCACCAAATGAGCTCCGGATTCGCCCTACCTGCTCCTGGGAACGTGGCGCAGTTGCCGGGCAAGGTTTCCCTGCGTGAAAACGGCTGTAGGTGGGTCGGCACCGACGGGGCGTCTCGGGAGCTCGACATGTATGCGTTCCAGCGTGTCCAAGGCTTCTCCCGGTGAGCTACGATGCCCTACAGCATCCCTATGGGTCTAGGAACACGGAACGGAGATCAAATCGTGCAGAACATGGCTGCAAACTAGTCGTCACCGTGGACCGTGGCAGTTTTGGCCGCCGGTGACGATTTCTCGTCGCCCGGGGCATAGGAGGGTCGGTTTTCTTTGGTTCTCGGCGTGGGAAGGCGCTAGGCCATCTAGTTGCTTTGGTTTGAATTGTAGGAGGTATGATCAATCGGTTTGGGAGAATTTCACGAATTAAACACGGTCTGTTCTATACGTGCGCCGGTGCCAAAAATTGAATTCCGGCGAGCCGGCGTCGGGGGAGAGCAGGGGGACGACGGGATGAGGATCAGTACCTCCTGGCGCACCTCTGTGGCCTCTTGAGCCTGCCGGAGAGGCGCTGGACTGGCCGAGAGACGATGAGCAAAGGAGGCAGCAGCAGCATCTGTCGAACCTTTGCGCGAGGAGGCGACAAACAGCAATGGCTTGGGCAACAGGACGTGATTGAGGTGATAAGAAGAGGGGAAACAGCTAGCCAGCGCGAGAGGGACGAGCAGGAGGTGGCTCTCGGTGCCCCTCGGTGTCACACGGCTGCAGCCCTGCTCGGTGAAGTGAACACAGCACAGAAACTTAGTGTGCAAGTCACATTTGATCTATGACATATGGGCCCCACCAGTCAGTGCCCTCTTATCCCTCAAAAGATCTCCAAAATTTGGCAAGTGACCAATTCAAATGTTGGGAGTTGAAAACTGAGCTGCATTTAAATAGTTGGACAAATTCCATCCAAATTCAAATGTTTATTTGAATTCTTTGCATATTTAACTCCATTTAGAAAAATGGGTAGCAAATCTTTTCAAAAGCTGATGAAAGTTTGCTTACCCACTAATTTGGACGTAAGAAATCTAATTATGTCCTCTTATCTTTGAGTTGGCCATGGTAAATATAACTTCTCAAACAACAGTTTGAATTTCCTCTTTTGAAAATGCCCTTCTTCCTTTTGAAGTGACCCTTTTAGTTCAAACTGAATTCAAAGTTTTATTGCACAAGCCAACACTTTCATGAGTATACAAAAGTTTTTGTAAGTCCCATTTCTTGCATATAAACTCAACTTTATTCATAGCTCAAGTTTTCTATTTACAGGTTTTGGGACTTTTACACATAACTGTACCAAAGATCAAGATAAATCGTCTCATACATTACAAGAGTCATCAGCTGGATCTTATCAACAGAATTTGGGCAATTGAAAGCTCTATTGCTTTTTTGTCAAATGATGATGATGAATCAAACTGTGTTGACACATGCATAGTTCACGGAACAAAAGAAAGAAAAGGACCTTGTTGGATCGATCTTATAATGGATGATGAAATGGGCAATTGAAAGCTCCATTCACTACAGGAATCCAGCAAGTCTACGACGCTCAAATTAATTTACGACAACTAACCCTAAAACCGTCATAAATAATTTTATTTACGACGGCCAAACCCTGAGCGTCGTAAAAAGACAGATATATACCCACGGGCCCGGGGTCAGCGCGGGCATTCGCGCCCGCGCCGACCCCGAGCTCCACCGCCGCTCGAAGCTCCGCCGCCGCTAGCCCCCACCGCCCCAGCCTCCGCTGCACCGGCACCCGCCGCCCCCACCCGCCACCGCGTTGGCCCCCGCCGCCCTCGCCGCCGCCTCCACAGCCACGCGGCCCCCGCCGCCACCTCCACACCCGAGCTGCCGGAGCTCGGCTAGCCCTGCCTCCCCGGCCCCCGCCGCCGCT